>CM056376.1:105057101-105358262 GCA_029718625.1 Synaphobranchus kaupii
GACATACTAGCATTAATACAATAGTGATTTTGATGGCCTTGAAGTAACATTTCAAATGGGACACGACGATGATTCTATCTGTGCCTTTTCAAATGTGTTTTTAAAGGCACGAGCTGTGCGAAAGTGGTAAGATTAGGGGCAGCTACGCTATAGTTTCAGGCTTTTGAGTTCACTGTTCGTCGGTGCTCACAACTTCCGATTGTTCACCTGCGCAGACGGACACTGCAGGGACCCTCTTTTGGGTGGGGGGGGCAGGTCAGCTTCTCGAGGAAAAGGACACGCCCAACGTGGGGCTCGAACCCACGACCCTGAGATTAAGAGTCTCATGCTCTACCGACTGAGCTAGCCGGGCCAACAATTGCCTGGGGAGCCACCGTCCCCCTTCCTTGTGTCATATTACTCTTGCCACATTGACAGGCCGTATTACTTTGTCACGGTTCTAGTCCTCGCAACACACCAGCGCAGTCTCTGTGGCGCAATCGGTTAGCGCGTTCGGCTGTTAACCGAAAGGTTGGTGGTTCGAGCCCACCCAGGGACGCGGTCCTTTTAAATAGATTACTTCAGGCAACAACAAATCTGGCAGCTGAAATCTGAGGAGACAACAAAGAATTTGAGCATTATATGCAAGATGGCATAGGTGTTGGAAGGTCTGAATCAGGGAAAAGCCACCTATGCAGTTTTGTTGCGGGAGGCGGACGACTGGATATGTAAGCATGTTTTTATACTTATAATACATATTGCTTTCTGCAATGTATCTTTGTTAATCCTTTTTCATGGAGAATTCTCTTCTATGCCCCCTTTCACACCGAAGCAACAAACCGGGTAAAACTTGTGTTTGCCGTTGGTGTGAATGGGTGAACCCGGGTTATCCGCCCGAGTCCGCGACTCAAACTCAATTTTCAATAAAATGTTGCCTAGGCCTATAGTCAACTTGGTATTTAATTTGTTTTCCTATGGTTATTTTCCGTCAATAAGTGACTAGCTAATACAGCATTGTCTAACATGAGACCCAAGCGCCATTTAACATTGATACTCTACAAGTACGATTACTCAGTGAACATTTTGATGAGTCGCCCTATCTGGACAGGATTTTTACTGGGGGAGGAGGAGTAACGCAGTCTATAATGGAGCAAGCGAGTGATTACAGTCCCGATTTCATGGATGGCGCGTGAGTCTAAAATAGAGTAGAGACTAAAGGCGAAGAGGTATTTGCTGGACAAATGCACCAAGGCTTACAGTTTCCAAAACGGCACTTTCGACGAGGATGGGATTCGAACCCACGCGTGCAGAGCACAATGGATTAGCAGTCCATCGCCTTAACCACTCGGCCACCTCGTCACCGTGCTTCCCTCCGATAGCCAGAGTGGCAAACTAGTGCAAAGGTAATTATGGTAGGGTCCAGTGGCTAAACAAATATAATACGGTTTGCATGGGGATGAAATTGACTTCTGTACGTTCCGTTTTTTCCTGCCAATATACAGCTAGTTTGGTAGCCAGCTGGTTAGCGGATACAGTGTAGCCATTAGGCTTGTTTAAGCAGTATGTTAACTATTGAATCGATAGCCCGGTGATGTGCTCCAAATCTTGCAAATGCTTTTATGCAAAAACTGTCACAAAACGTTTTCAGTAATGTTATTTAATAGGCTAATCGGCATTACATGGCCTATTTACCTGTGACAACTGAGAAATCCACTTCTTGCGTGAGTCTAGTCGTGAATCTATAGCGAAAATGAAGATAATTCCATGGCTGTCCGGTTCTAATAATAATAATAATAATGCATGGCATTTATATAGCGCCTTTCTAGATACTCAAAGCGCTTTACAATGATGAGGGGGAAACTCGCCTCTACCACCATGTAATATACATTCACATGAATATCCTACTTTTGGCTTTCACACCGAAGCCGAGCCATGTCCGCCCTGCGTAAATCCCGGGTCGTGAGCAGGGTCCAGACCCGGGTCGGGTAACTCGGGTTGACCCTTTGACAAACAAAGGCAAACACGGGTTTTAGCCAGGTCCTTGCTTCGGTGTGAAAGGGGTTTAAAGGTGAAGAGAGGTATTTGCCAGGGGTGGGCAATGTCTACTAAAAATAATATCATGATGCTGTCATGTGAAACTGCGTGTTATTTTCAATTTAAAAATACAAACGACATACTAGCATTAATACAATAGTGATTTTGATGGCCTTGAAGTAACATTTCAAATGGGACACGACGATGATTCTATCTGTGCCTTTTCAAATGTGTTTTTAAAGGCACGAGCTGTGCGAAAGTGGTAAGATTAGGGGCAGCTACGCTATAGTTTCAGGCTTTTGAGTTCACTGTTCGTCGGTGCTCACAACTTCCGATTGTTCACCTGCGCAGACGGACACTGCAGGGACCCTCTTTTGGGTGGGGGGGGCAGGTCAGCTTCTCGAGGAAAAGGACACGCCCAACGTGGGGCTCGAACCCACGACCCTGAGATTAAGAGTCTCATGCTCTACCGACTGAGCTAGCCGGGCCAACAATTGCCTGGGGAGCCACCGTCCCCCTTCCTTGTGTCATATTACTCTTGCCACATTGACAGGCCGTATTACTTTGTCACGGTTCTAGTCCTCGCAACACACCAGCGCAGTCTCTGTGGCGCAATCGGTTAGCGCGTTCGGCTGTTAACCGAAAGGTTGGTGGTTCGAGCCCACCCAGGGACGCGGTCCTTTTAAATAGATTACTTCAGGCAACAACAAATCTGGCAGCTGAAATCTGAGGAGACAACAAAGAATTTGAGCATTATATGCAAGATGGCATAGGTGTTGGAAGGTCTGAATCAGGGAAAAGCCACCTATGCAGTTTTGTTGCGGGAGGCGGACGACTGGATATGTAAGCATGTTTTTATACTTATAATACATATTGCTTTCTGCAATGTATCTTTGTTAATCCTTTTTCATGGAGAATTCTCTTCTATGCCCCCTTTCACACCGAAGCAACAAACCGGGTAAAACTTGTGTTTGCCGTTGGTGTGAATGGGTGAACCCGGGTTATCCGCCCGAGTCCGCGACTCAAACTCAATTTTCAATAAAATGTTGCCTAGGCCTATAGTCAACTTGGTATTTAATTTGTTTTCCTATGGTTATTTTCCGTCAATAAGTGACTAGCTAATACAGCATTGTCTAACATGAGACCCAAGCGCCATTTAACATTGATACTCTACAAGTACGATTACTCAGTGAACATTTTGATGAGTCGCCCTATCTGGACAGGATTTTTACTGGGGGAGGAGGAGTAACGCAGTCTATAATGGAGCAAGCGAGTGATTACAGTCCCGATTTCATGGATGGCGCGTGAGTCTAAAATAGAGTAGAGACTAAAGGCGAAGAGGTATTTGCTGGACAAATGCACCAAGGCTTACAGTTTCCAAAACGGCACTTTCGACGAGGATGGGATTCGAACCCACGCGTGCAGAGCACAATGGATTAGCAGTCCATCGCCTTAACCACTCGGCCACCTCGTCACCGTGCTTCCCTCCGATAGCCAGAGTGGCAAACTAGTGCAAAGGTAATTATGGTAGGGTCCAGTGGCTAAACAAATATAATACGGTTTGCATGGGGATGAAATTGACTTCTGTACGTTCCGTTTTTTCCTGCCAATATACAGCTAGTTTGGTAGCCAGCTGGTTAGCGGATACAGTGTAGCCATTAGGCTTGTTTAAGCAGTATGTTAACTATTGAATCGATAGCCCGGTGATGTGCTCCAAATCTTGCAAATGCTTTTATGCAAAAACTGTCACAAAACGTTTTCAGTAATGTTATTTAATAGGCTAATCGGCATTACATGGCCTATTTACCTGTGACAACTGAGAAATCCACTTCTTGCGTGAGTCTAGTCGTGAATCTATAGCGAAAATGAAGATAATTCCATGGCTGTCCGGTTCTAATAATAATAATAATAATAATGCATGGCATTTATATAGCGCCTTTCTAGATACTCAAAGCGCTTTACAATGATGAGGGGGAAACTCGCCTCTACCACCATGTAATATACATTCACATGAATATCCTACTTTTGGCTTTCACACCGAAGCCGAGCCATGTCCGCCCTGCGTAAATCCCGGGTCGTGAGCAGGGTCCAGACCCGGGTCGGGTAACTCGGGTTGACCCTTTGACAAACAAAGGCAAACACGGGTTTTAGCCAGGTCCTTGCTTCGGTGTGAAAGGGGTTTAAAGGTGAAGAGAGGTATTTGCCAGGGGTGGGCAATGTCTACTAAAAATAATATCATGATGCTGTCATGTGAAACTGCGTGTTATTTTCAATTTAAAAATACAAACGACATACTAGCATTAATACAATAGTGATTTTGATGGCCTTGAAGTAACATTTCAAATGGGACACGACGATGATTCTATCTGTGCCTTTTCAAATGTGTTTTTAAAGGCACGAGCTGTGCGAAAGTGGTAAGATTAGGGGCAGCTACGCTATAGTTTCAGGCTTTTGAGTTCACTGTTCGTCGGTGCTCACAACTTCCGATTGTTCACCTGCGCAGACGGACACTGCAGGGACCCTCTTTTGGGTGGGGGGGGCAGGTCAGCTTCTCGAGGAAAAGGACACGCCCAACGTGGGGCTCGAACCCACGACCCTGAGATTAAGAGTCTCATGCTCTACCGACTGAGCTAGCCGGGCCAACAATTGCCTGGGGAGCCACCGTCCCCCTTCCTTGTGTCATATTACTCTTGCCACATTGACAGGCCGTATTACTTTGTCACGGTTCTAGTCCTCGCAACACACCAGCGCAGTCTCTGTGGCGCAATCGGTTAGCGCGTTCGGCTGTTAACCGAAAGGTTGGTGGTTCGAGCCCACCCAGGGACGCGGTCCTTTTAAATAGATTACTTCAGGCAACAACAAATCTGGCAGCTGAAATCTGAGGAGACAACAAAGAATTTGAGCATTATATGCAAGATGGCATAGGTGTTGGAAGGTCTGAATCAGGGAAAAGCCACCTATGCAGTTTTGTTGCGGGAGGCGGACGACTGGATATGTAAGCATGTTTTTATACTTATAATACATATTGCTTTCTGCAATGTATCTTTGTTAATCCTTTTTCATGGAGAATTCTCTTCTATGCCCCCTTTCACACCGAAGCAACAAACCGGGTAAAACTTGTGTTTGCCGTTGGTGTGAATGGGTGAACCCGGGTTATCCGCCCGAGTCCGCGACTCAAACTCAATTTTCAATAAAATGTTGCCTAGGCCTATAGTCAACTTGGTATTTAATTTGTTTTCCTATGGTTATTTTCCGTCAATAAGTGACTAGCTAATACAGCATTGTCTAACATGAGACCCAAGCGCCATTTAACATTGATACTCTACAAGTACGATTACTCAGTGAACATTTTGATGAGTCGCCCTATCTGGACAGGATTTTTACTGGGGGAGGAGGAGTAACGCAGTCTATAATGGAGCAAGCGAGTGATTACAGTCCCGATTTCATGGATGGCGCGTGAGTCTAAAATAGAGTAGAGACTAAAGGCGAAGAGGTATTTGCTGGACAAATGCACCAAGGCTTACAGTTTCCAAAACGGCACTTTCGACGAGGATGGGATTCGAACCCACGCGTGCAGAGCACAATGGATTAGCAGTCCATCGCCTTAACCACTCGGCCACCTCGTCACCGTGCTTCCCTCCGATAGCCAGAGTGGCAAACTAGTGCAAAGGTAATTATGGTAGGGTCCAGTGGCTAAACAAATATAATACGGTTTGCATGGGGATGAAATTGACTTCTGTACGTTCCGTTTTTTCCTGCCAATATACAGCTAGTTTGGTAGCCAGCTGGTTAGCGGATACAGTGTAGCCATTAGGCTTGTTTAAGCAGTATGTTAACTATTGAATCGATAGCCCGGTGATGTGCTCCAAATCTTGCAAATGCTTTTATGCAAAAACTGTCACAAAACGTTTTCAGTAATGTTATTTAATAGGCTAATCGGCATTACATGGCCTATTTACCTGTGACAACTGAGAAATCCACTTCTTGCGTGAGTCTAGTCGTGAATCTATAGCGAAAATGAAGATAATTCCATGGCTGTCCGGTTCTAATAATAATAATAATAATGCATGGCATTTATATAGCGCCTTTCTAGATACTCAAAGCGCTTTACAATGATGAGGGGGAAACTCGCCTCTACCACCATGTAATATACATTCACATGAATATCCTACTTTTGGCTTTCACACCGAAGCCGAGCCATGTCCGCCCTGCGTAAATCCCGGGTCGTGAGCAGGGTCCAGACCCGGGTCGGGTAACTCGGGTTGACCCTTTGACAAACAAAGGCAAACACGGGTTTTAGCCAGGTCCTTGCTTCGGTGTGAAAGGGGTTTAAAGGTGAAGAGAGGTATTTGCCAGGGGTGGGCAATGTCTACTAAAAATAATATCATGATGCTGTCATGTGAAACTGCGTGTTATTTTCAATTTAAAAATACAAACGACATACTAGCATTAATACAATAGTGATTTTGATGGCCTTGAAGTAACATTTCAAATGGGACACGACGATGATTCTATCTGTGCCTTTTCAAATGTGTTTTTAAAGGCACGAGCTGTGCGAAAGTGGTAAGATTAGGGGCAGCTACGCTATAGTTTCAGGCTTTTGAGTTCACTGTTCGTCGGTGCTCACAACTTCCGATTGTTCACCTGCGCAGACGGACACTGCAGGGACCCTCTTTTGGGTGGGGGGGGCAGGTCAGCTTCTCGAGGAAAAGGACACGCCCAACGTGGGGCTCGAACCCACGACCCTGAGATTAAGAGTCTCATGCTCTACCGACTGAGCTAGCCGGGCCGACAATTGCCTGGGGAGCCACCGCCCCCCTTCCTTGTGTCATATTACTCTTGCCACATTGACAGGCCGTATTACTTTGTCACGGTTCTAGTCCTCGCAACACACCAGCGCAGTCTCTGTGGCGCAATCGGTTAGCGCGTTCGGCTGTTAACCGAAAGGTTGGTGGTTCGAGCCCACCCAGGGACGCGGTCCTTTTAAATAGATTACTTCAGGCAACAACAAATCTGGCAGCTGAAATCTGAGGAGACAACAAAGAATTTGAGCATTATATGCAAGATGGCATAGGTGTTGGAAGGTCTGAATCAGGGAAAAGCCACCTATGCAGTTTTGTTGCGGGAGGCGGACGACTGGATATGTAAGCATGTTTTTATACTTATAATACATATTGCTTTCTGCAATGTATCTTTGTTAATCCTTTTTCATGGAGAATTCTCTTCTATGCCCCCTTTCACACCGAAGCAACAAACCGGGTAAAACTTGTGTTTGCCGTTGGTGTGAATGGGTGAACCCGGGTTATCCGCCCGAGTCCGCGACTCAAACTCAATTTTCAATAAAATGTTGCCTAGGCCTATAGTCAACTTGGTATTTAATTTGTTTTCCTATGGTTATTTTCCGTCAATAAGTGACTAGCTAATACAGCATTGTCTAACATGAGACCCAAGCGCCATTTAACATTGATACTCTACAAGTACGATTACTCAGTGAACATTTTGATGAGTCGCCCTATCTGGACAGGATTTTTACTGGGGGAGGAGGAGTAACGCAGTCTATAATGGAGCAAGCGAGTGATTACAGTCCCGATTTCATGGATGGCGCGTGAGTCTAAAATAGAGTAGAGACTAAAGGCGAAGAGGTATTTGCTGGACAAATGCACCAAGGCTTACAGTTTCCAAAACGGCACTTTCGACAAGGATGGGATTCGAACCCACGCGTGCAGAGCACAATGGATTAGCAGTCCATCGCCTTAACCACTCGGCCACCTCGTCACCGTGCTTCCCTCCGATAGCCAGAGTGGCAAACTAGTGCAAAGGTAATTATGGTAGGGTCCAGTGGCTAAACAAATATAATACGGTTTGCATGGGGATGAAATTGACTTCTGTACGTTCCGTTTTTTCCTGCCAATATACAGCTAGTTTGGTAGCCAGCTGGTTAGCGGATACAGTGTAGCCATTAGGCTTGTTTAAGCAGTATGTTAACTATTGAATCGATAGCCCGGTGATGTGCTCCAAATCTTGCAAATGCTTTTATGCAAAAACTGTCACAAAACGTTTTCAGTAATGTTATTTAATAGGCTAATCGGCATTACATGGCCTATTTACCTGTGACAACTGAGAAATCCACTTCTTGCGTGAGTCTAGTCGTGAATCTATAGCGAAAATGAAGATAATTCCA
Organism: Synaphobranchus kaupii; assembly: GCA_029718625.1. Classification (NCBI taxonomy): domain Eukaryota; kingdom Metazoa; phylum Chordata; class Actinopteri; order Anguilliformes; family Synaphobranchidae; genus Synaphobranchus; species Synaphobranchus kaupii. The sequence continues at coordinate 105,065,296 of CM056376.1, forward strand.
TGGCTGTCCGGTTCTAATAATAATAATAATAATGCATGGCATTTATATAGCGCCTTTCTAGATACTCAAAGCGCTTTACAATGATGAGGGGGAAACTCGCCTCTACCACCATGTAATATACATTCACATGAATATCCTACTTTTGGCTTTCACACCGAAGCCGAGCCATGTCCGCCCTGCGTAAATCCCGGGTCGTGAGCAGGGTCCAGACCCGGGTCGGGTAACTCGGGTTGACCCTTTGACAAACAAAGGCAAACACGGGTTTTAGCCAGGTCCTTGCTTCGGTGTGAAAGGGGTTTAAAGGTGAAGAGAGGTATTTGCCAGGGGTGGGCAATGTCTACTAAAAATAATATCATGATGCTGTCATGTGAAACTGCGTGTTATTTTCAATTTAAAAATACAAACGACATACTAGCATTAATACAATAGTGATTTTGATGGCCTTGAAGTAACATTTCAAATGGGACACGACGATGATTCTATCTGTGCCTTTTCAAATGTGTTTTTAAAGGCACGAGCTGTGCGAAAGTGGTAAGATTAGGGGCAGCTACGCTATAGTTTCAGGCTTTTGAGTTCACTGTTCGTCGGTGCTCACAACTTCCGATTGTTCACCTGCGCAGACGGACACTGCAGGGACCCTCTTTTGGGTGGGGGGGCAGGTCAGCTTCTCGAGGAAAAGGACACGCCCAACGTGGGGCTCGAACCCACGACCCTGAGATTAAGAGTCTCATGCTCTACCGACTGAGCTAGCCGGGCCGACAATTGCCTGGGGAGCCACCGTCCCCCTTCCTTGTGTCATATTACTCTTGCCACATTGACAGGCCGTATTACTTTGTCACGGTTCTAGTCCTCGCAACACACCAGCGCAGTCTCTGTGGCGCAATCGGTTAGCGCGTTCGGCTGTTAACCGAAAGGTTGGTGGTTCGAGCCCACCCAGGGACGCGGTCCTTTTAAATAGATTACTTCAGGCAACAACAAATCTGGCAGCTGAAATCTGAGGAGACAACAAAGAATTTGAGCATTATATGCAAGATGGCATAGGTGTTGGAAGGTCTGAATCAGGGAAAAGCCACCTATGCAGTTTTGTTGCGGGAGGCGGACGACTGGATATGTAAGCATGTTTTTATACTTATAATACATATTGCTTTCTGCAATGTATCTTTGTTAATCCTTTTTCATGGAGAATTCTCTTCTATGCCCCCTTTCACACCGAAGCAACAAACCGGGTAAAACTTGTGTTTGCCGTTGGTGTGAATGGGTGAACCCGGGTTATCCGCCCGAGTCCGCGACTCAAACTCAATTTTCAATAAAATGTTGCCTAGGCCTATAGTCAACTTGGTATTTAATTTGTTTTCCTATGGTTATTTTCCGTCAATAAGTGACTAGCTAATACAGCATTGTCTAACATGAGACCCAAGCGCCATTTAACATTGATACTCTACAAGTACGATTACTCAGTGAACATTTTGATGAGTCGCCCTATCTGGACAGGATTTTTACTGGGGGAGGAGGAGTAACGCAGTCTATAATGGAGCAAGCGAGTGATTACAGTCCCGATTTCATGGATGGCGCGTGAGTCTAAAATAGAGTAGAGACTAAAGGCGAAGAGGTATTTGCTGGACAAATGCACCAAGGCTTACAGTTTCCAAAACGGCACTTTCGACGAGGATGGGATTCGAACCCACGCGTGCAGAGCACAATGGATTAGCAGTCCATCGCCTTAACCACTCGGCCACCTCGTCACCGTGCTTCCCTCCGATAGCCAGAGTGGCAAACTAGTGCAAAGGTAATTATGGTAGGGTCCAGTGGCTAAACAAATATAATACGGTTTGCATGGGGATGAAATTGACTTCTGTACGTTCCGTTTTTTCCTGCCAATATACAGCTAGTTTGGTAGCCAGCTGGTTAGCGGATACAGTGTAGCCATTAGGCTTGTTTAAGCAGTATGTTAACTATTGAATCGATAGCCCGGTGATGTGCTCCAAATCTTGCAAATGCTTTTATGCAAAAACTGTCACAAAACGTTTTCAGTAATGTTATTTAATAGGCTAATCGGCATTACATGGCCTATTTACCTGTGACAACTGAGAAATCCACTTCTTGCGTGAGTCTAGTCGTGAATCTATAGCGAAAATGAAGATAATTCCATGGCTGTCCGGTTCTAATAATAATAATAATAATGCATGGCATTTATATAGCGCCTTTCTAGATACTCAAAGCGCTTTACAATGATGAGGGGGAAACTCGCCTCTACCACCATGTAATATACATTCACATGAATATCCTACTTTTGGCTTTCACACCGAAGCCGAGCCATGTCCGCCCTGCGTAAATCCCGGGTCGTGAGCAGGGTCCAGACCCGGGTCGGGTAACTCGGGTTGACCCTTTGACAAACAAAGGCAAACACGGGTTTTAGCCAGGTCCTTGCTTCGGTGTGAAAGGGGTTTAAAGGTGAAGAGAGGTATTTGCCAGGGGTGGGCAATGTCTACTAAAAATAATATCATGATGCTGTCATGTGAAACTGCGTGTTATTTTCAATTTAAAAATACAAACGACATACTAGCATTAATACAATAGTGATTTTGATGGCCTTGAAGTAACATTTCAAATGGGACACGACGATGATTCTATCTGTGCCTTTTCAAATGTGTTTTTAAAGGCACGAGCTGTGCGAAAGTGGTAAGATTAGGGGCAGCTACGCTATAGTTTCAGGCTTTTGAGTTCACTGTTCGTCGGTGCTCACAACTTCCGATTGTTCACCTGCGCAGACGGACACTGCAGGGACCCTCTTTTGGGTGGGGGGGGCAGGTCAGCTTCTCAAGGAAAAGGACACGCCCAACGTGGGGCTCGAACCCACGACCCTGAGATTAAGAGTCTCATGCTCTACCGACTGAGCTAGCCGGGCCGACAATTGCCTGCGGAGCCACCGTCCCCCTTCCTTGTGTCATATTACTCTTGCCACATTGACAGGCCGTATTACTTTGTCACGGTTCTAGTCCTCGCAACACACCAGCGCAGTCTCTGTGGCGCAATCGGTTAGCGCGTTCGGCTGTTAACCGAAAGGTTGGTGGTTCGAGCCCACCCAGGGACGCGGTCCTTTTAAATAGATTACTTCAGGCAACAACAAATCTGGCAGCTGAAATCTGAGGAGACAACAAAGAATTTGAGCATTATATGCAAAATGGCATAGGTGTTGGAAGGTCTGAATCAGGGAAAAGCCACCTATGCAGTTTTGTTGCGGGAGGCGGACGACTGGATATGTAAGCATGTTTTTATACTTATAATACATATTGCTTTCTGCAATGTATCTTTGTTAATCCTTTTTCATGGAGAATTCTCTTCTATGCCCCCTTTCACACCGAAGCAACAAACCGGGTAAAACTTGTGTTTGCCGTTGGTGTGAATGGGTGAACCCGGGTTATCCGCCCGAGTCCGCGACTCAAACTCAATTTTCAATAAAATGTTGCCTAGGCCTATAGTCAACTTGGTATTTAATTTGTTTTCCTATGGTTATTTTCCGTCAATAAGTGACTAGCTAATACAGCATTGTCTAACATGAGACCCAAGCGCCATTTAACATTGATACTCTACAAGTACGATTACTCAGTGAACATTTTGATGAGTCGCCCTATCTGGACAGGATTTTTACTGGGGGAGGAGGAGTAACGCAGTCTATAATGGAGCAAGCGAGTGATTACAGTCCCGATTTCATGGATGGCGCGTGAGTCTAAAATAGAGTAGAGACTAAAGGCGAAGAGGTATTTGCTGGACAAATGCACCAAGGCTTACAGTTTCCAAAACGGCACTTTCGACGAGGATGGGATTCGAACCCACGCGTGCAGAGCACAATGGATTAGCAGTCCATCGCCTTAACCACTCGGCCACCTCGTCACCGTGCTTCCCTCCGATAGCCAGAGTGGCAAACTAGTGCAAAGGTAATTATGGTAGGGTCCAGTGGCTAAACAAATATAATACGGTTTGCATGGGGATGAAATTGACTTCTGTACGTTCCGTTTTTTCCTGCCAATATACAGCTAGTTTGGTAGCCAGCTGGTTAGCGGATACAGTGTAGCCATTAGGCTTGTTTAAGCAGTATGTTAACTATTGAATCGATAGCCCGGTGATGTGCTCCAAATCTTGCAAATGCTTTTATGCAAAAACTGTCACAAAACGTTTTCAGTAATGTTATTTAATAGGCTAATCGGCATTACATGGCCTATTTACCTGTGACAACTGAGAAATCCACTTCTTGCGTGAGTCTAGTCGTGAATCTATAGCGAAAATGAAGATAATTCCATGGCTGTCCGGTTCTAATAATAATAATAATAATGCATGGCATTTATATAGCGCCTTTCTAGATACTCAAAGCGCTTTACAATGATGAGGGGGAAACTCGCCTCTACCACCATGTAATATACATTCACATGAATATCCTACTTTTGGCTTTCACACCGAAGCCGAGCCATGTCCGCCCTGCGTAAATCCCGGGTCGTGAGCAGGGTCCAGACCCGGGTCGGGTAACTCGGGTTGACCCTTTGACAAACAAAGGCAAACACGGGTTTTAGCCAGGTCCTTGCTTCGGTGTGAAAGGGGTTTAAAGGTGAAGAGAGGTATTTGCCAGGGGTGGGCAATGTCTACTAAAAATAATATCATGATGCTGTCATGTGAAACTGCGTGTTATTTTCAATTTAAAAATACAAACGACATACTAGCATTAATACAATAGTGATTTTGATGGCCTTGAAGTAACATTTCAAATGGGACACGACGATGATTCTATCTGTGCCTTTTCAAATGTGTTTTTAAAGGCACGAGCTGTGCGAAAGTGGTAAGATTAGGGGCAGCTACGCTATAGTTTCAGGCTTTTGAGTTCACTGTTCGTCGGTGCTCACAACTTCCGATTGTTCACCTGCGCAGACGGACACTGCAGGGACCCTCTTTTGGGTGGGGGGGGCAGGTCAGCTTCTCGAGGAAAAGGACACGCCCAACGTGGGGCTCGAACCCACGACCCTGAGATTAAGAGTCTCATGCTCTACCGACTGAGCTAGCCGGGCCGACAATTGCCTGCGGAGCCACCGTCCCCCTTCCTTGTGTCATATTACTCTTGCCACATTGACAGGCCGTATTACTTTGTCACGGTTCTAGTCCTCGCAACACACCAGCGCAGTCTCTGTGGCGCAATCGGTTAGCGCGTTCGGCTGTTAACCGAAAGGTTGGTGGTTCGAGCCCACCCAGGGACGCGGTCCTTTTAAATAGATTACTTCAGGCAACAACAAATCTGGCAGCTGAAATCTGAGGAGACAACAAAGAATTTGAGCATTATATGCAAAATGGCATAGGTGTTGGAAGGTCTGAATCAGGGAAAAGCCACCTATGCAGTTTTGTTGCGGGAGGCGGACGACTGGATATGTAAGCATGTTTTTATACTTATAATACATATTGCTTTCTGCAATGTATCTTTGTTAATCCTTTTTCATGGAGAATTCTCTTCTATGCCCCCTTTCACACCGAAGCAACAAACCGGGTAAAACTTGTGTTTGCCGTTGGTGTGAATGGGTGAACCCGGGTTATCCGCCCGAGTCCGCGACTCAAACTCAATTTTCAATAAAATGTTGCCTAGGCCTATAGTCAACTTGGTATTTAATTTGTTTTCCTATGGTTATTTTCCGTCAATAAGTGACTAGCTAATACAGCATTGTCTAACATGAGACCCAAGCGCCATTTAACATTGATACTCTACAAGTACGATTACTCAGTGAACATTTTGATGAGTCGCCCTATCTGGACAGGATTTTTACTGGGGGAGGAGGAGTAACGCAGTCTATAATGGAGCAAGCGAGTGATTACAGTCCCGATTTCATGGATGGCGCGTGAGTCTAAAATAGAGTAGAGACTAAAGGCGAAGAGGTATTTGCTGGACAAATGCACCAAGGCTTACAGTTTCCAAAACGGCACTTTCGACGAGGATGGGATTCGAACCCACGCGTGCAGAGCACAATGGATTAGCAGTCCATCGCCTTAACCACTCGGCCACCTCGTCACCGTGCTTCCCTCCGATAGCCAGAGTGGCAAACTAGTGCAAAGGTAATTATGGTAGGGTCCAGTGGCTAAACAAATATAATACGGTTTGCATGGGGATGAAATTGACTTCTGTACGTTCCGTTTTTTCCTGCCAATATACAGCTAGTTTGGTAGCCAGCTGGTTAGCGGATACAGTGTAGCCATTAGGCTTGTTTAAGCAGTATGTTAACTATTGAATCGATAGCCCGGTGATGTGCTCCAAATCTTGCAAATGCTTTTATGCAAAAACTGTCACAAAACGTTTTCAGTAATGTTATTTAATAGGCTAATCGGCATTACATGGCCTATTTACCTGTGACAACTGAGAAATCCACTTCTTGCGTGAGTCTAGTCGTGAATCTATAGCGAAAATGAAGATAATTCCATGGCTGTCCGGTTCTAATAATAATAATAATAATGCATGGCATTTATATAGCGCCTTTCTAGATACTCAAAGCGCTTTACAATGATGAGGGGGAAACTCGCCTCTACCACCATGTAATATACATTCACATGAATATCCTACTTTTGGCTTTCACACCGAAGCCGAGCCATGTCCGCCCTGCGTAAATCCCGGGTCGTGAGCAGGGTCCAGACCCGGGTCGGGTAACTCGGGTTGACCCTTTGACAAACAAAGGCAAACACGGGTTTTAGCCAGGTCCTTGCTTCGGTGTGAAAGGGGTTTAAAGGTGAAGAGAGGTATTTGCCAGGGGTGGGCAATGTCTACTAAAAATAATATCATGATGCTGTCATGTGAAACTGCGTGTTATTTTCAATTTAAAAATACAAACGACATACTAGCATTAATACAATAGTGATTTTGATGGCCTTGAAGTAACATTTCAAATGGGACACGACGATGATTCTATCTGTGCCTTTTCAAATGTGTTTTTAAAGGCACGAGCTGTGCGAAAGTGGTAAGATTAGGGGCAGCTACGCTATAGTTTCAGGCTTTTGAGTTCACTGTTCGTCGGTGCTCACAACTTCCGATTGTTCACCTGCGCAGACGGACACTGCAGGGACCCTCTTTTGGGTGGGGGGGGCAGGTCAGCTTCTCGAGGAAAAGGACACGCCCAACGTGGGGCTCGAACCCACGACCCTGAGATTAAGAGTCTCATGCTCTACCGACTGAGCTAGCCGGGCCGACAATTGCCTGCGGAGCCACCGTCCCCCTTCCTTGTGTCATATTACTCTTGCCACATTGACAGGCCGTATTACTTTGTCACGGTTCTAGTCCTCGCAACACACCAGCGCAGTCTCTGTGGCGCAATCGGTTAGCGCGTTCGGCTGTTAACCGAAAGGTTGGTGGTTCGAGCCCACCCAGGGACGCGGTCCTTTTAAATAGATTACTTCAGGCAACAACAAATCTGGCAGCTGAAATCTGAGGAGACAACAAAGAATTTGAGCATTATATGCAAAATGGCATAGGTGTTGGAAGGTCTGAATCAGGGAAAAGCCACCTATGCAGTTTTGTTGCGGGAGGCGGACGACTGGATATGTAAGCATGTTTTTATACTTATAATACATATTGCTTTCTGCAATGTATCTTTGTTAATCCTTTTTCATGGAGAATTCTCTTCTATGCCCCCTTTCACACCGAAGCAACAAACCGGGTAAAACTTGTGTTTGCCGTTGGTGTGAATGGGTGAACCCGGGTTATCCGCCCGAGTCCGCGACTCAAACTCAATTTTCAATAAAATGTTGCCTAGGCCTATAGTCAACTTGGTATTTAATTTGTTTTCCTATGGTTATTTTCCGTCAATAAGTGACTAGCTAATACAGCATTGTCTAACATGAGACCCAAGCGCCATTTAACATTGATACTCTACAAGTACGATTACTCAGTGAACATTTTGATGAGTCGCCCTATCTGGACAGGATTTTTACTGGGGGAGGAGGAGTAACGCAGTCTATAATGGAGCAAGCGAGTGATTACAGTCCCGATTTCATGGATGGCGCGTGAGTCTAAAATAGAGTAGAGACTAAAGGCGAAGAGGTATTTGCTGGACAAATGCACCAAGGCTTACAGTTTCCAAAACGGCACTTTCGACGAGGATGGGATTCGAACCCACGCGTGCAGAGCACAATGGATTAGCAGTCCATCGCCTTAACCACTCGGCCACCTCGTCACCGTGCTTCCCTCCGATAGCCAGAGTGGCAAACTAGTGCAAAGGTAATTATGGTAGGGTCCAGTGGCTAAACAAATATAATACGGTTTGCATGGGGATGAAATTGACTTCTGTACGTTCCGTTTTTTCCTGCCAATATACAGCTAGTTTGGTAGCCAGCTGGTTAGCGGATACAGTGTAGCCATTAGGCTTGTTTAAGCAGTATGTTAACTATTGAATCGATAGCCCGGTGATGTGCTCCAAATCTTGCAAATGCTTTTATGCAAAAACTGTCACAAAACGTTTTCAGTAATGTTATTTAATAGGCTAATCGGCATTACATGGCCTATTTACCTGTGACAACTGAGAAATCCACTTCTTGCGTGAGTCTAGTCGTGAATCTATAGCGAAAATGAAGATAATTCCATGGCTGTCCGGTTCTAATAATAATAATAATAATGCATGGCATTTATATAGCGCCTTTCTAGATACTCAAAGCGCTTTACAATGATGAGGGGGAAACTCGCCTCTACCACCATGTAATATACATTCACATGAATATCCTACTTTTGGCTTTCACACCGAAGCCGAGCCATGTCCGCCCTGCGTAAATCCCGGGTCGTGAGCAGGGTCCAGACCCGGGTCGGGTAACTCGGGTTGACCCTTTGACAAACAAAGGCAAACACGGGTTTTAGCCAGGTCCTTGCTTCGGTGTGAAAGGGGTTTAAAGGTGAAGAGAGGTATTTGCCAGGGGTGGGCAATGTCTACTAAAAATAATATCATGATGCTGTCATGTGAAACTGCGTGTTATTTTCAATTTAAAAATACAAACGACATACTAGCATTAATACAATAGTGATTTTGATGGCCTTGAAGTAACATTTCAAATGGGACACGACGATGATTCTATCTGTGCCTTTTCAAATGTGTTTTTAAAGGCACGAGCTGTGCGAAAGTGGTAAGATTAGGGGCAGCTACGCTATAGTTTCAGGCTTTTGAGTTCACTGTTCGTCGGTGCTCACAACTTCCGATTGTTCACCTGCGCAGACGGACACTGCAGGGACCCTCTTTTGGGTGGGGGGGGCAGGTCAGCTTCTCGAGGAAAAGGACACGCCCAACGTGGGGCTCGAACCCACGACCCTGAGATTAAGAGTCTCATGCTCTACCGACTGAGCTAGCCGGGCCGACAATTGCCTGCGGAGCCACCGTCCCCCTTCCTTGTGTCATATTACTCTTGCCACATTGACAGGCCGTATTACTTTGTCACGGTTCTAGTCCTCGCAACACACCAGCGCAGTCTCTGTGGCGCAATCGGTTAGCGCGTTCGGCTGTTAACCGAAAGGTTGGTGGTTCGAGCCCACCCAGGGACGCGGTCCTTTTAAATAGATTACTTCAGGCAACAACAAATCTGGCAGCTGAAATCTGAGGAGACAACAAAGAATTTGAGCATTATATGCAAAATGGCATAGGTGTTGGAAGGTCTGAATCAGGGAAAAGCCACCTATGCAGTTTTGTTGCGGGAGGCGGACGACTGGATATGTAAGCATGTTTTTATACTTATAATACATATTGCTTTCTGCAATGTATCTTTGTTAATCCTTTTTCATGGAGAATTCTCTTCTATGCCCCCTTTCACACCGAAGCAACAAACCGGGTAAAACTTGTGTTTGCCGTTGGTGTGAATGGGTGAACCCGGGTTATCCGCCCGAGTCCGCGACTCAAACTCAATTTTCAATAAAATGTTGCCTAGGCCTATAGTCAACTTGGTATTTAATTTGTTTTCCTATGGTTATTTTCCGTCAATAAGTGACTAGCTAATACAGCATTGTCTAACATGAGACCCAAGCGCCATTTAACATTGATACTCTACAAGTACGATTACTCAGTGAACATTTTGATGAGTCGCCCTATCTGGACAGGATTTTTACTGGGGGAGGAGGAGTAACGCAGTCTATAATGGAGCAAGCGAGTGATTACAGTCCCGATTTCATGGATGGCGCGTGAGTCTAAAATAGAGTAGAGACTAAAGGCGAAGAGGTATTTGCTGGACAAATGCACCAAGGCTTACAGTTTCCAAAACGGCACTTTCGACGAGGATGGGATTCGAACCCACGCGTGCAGAGCACAATGGATTAGCAGTCCATCGCCTTAACCACTCGGCCACCTCGTCACCGTGCTTCCCTCCGATAGCCAGAGTGGCAAACTAGTGCAAAGGTAATTATGGTAGGGTCCAGTGGCTAAACAAATATAATACGGTTTGCATGGGGATGAAATTGACTTCTGTACGTTCCGTTTTTTCCTGCCAATATACAGCTAGTTTGGTAGCCAGCTGGTTAGCGGATACAGTGTAGCCATTAGGCTTGTTTAAGCAGTATGTTAACTATTGAATCGATAGCCCGGTGATGTGCTCCAAATCTTGCAAATGCTTTTATGCAAAAACTGTCACAAAACGTTTTCAGTAATGTTATTTAATAGGCTAATCGGCATTACATGGCCTATTTACCTGTGACAACTGAGAAATCCACTTCTTGCGTGAGTCTAGTCGTGAATCTATAGCGAAAATGAAGATAATTCCATGGCTGTCCGGTTCTAATAATAATAATAATAATGCATGGCATTTATATAGCGCCTTTCTAGATACTCAAAGCGCTTTACAATGATGAGGGGGAAACTCGCCTCTACCACCATGTAATATACATTCACATGAATATCCTACTTTTGGCTTTCACACCGAAGCCGAGCCATGTCCGCCCTGCGTAAATCCCGGGTCGTGAGCAGGGTCCAGACCCGGGTCGGGTAACTCGGGTTGACCCTTTGACAAACAAAGGCAAACACGGGTTTTAGCCAGGTCCTTGCTTCGGTGTGAAAGGGGTTTAAAGGTGAAGAGAGGTATTTGCCAGGGGTGGGCAATGTCTACTAAAAATAATATCATGATGCTGTCATGTGAAACTGCGTGTTATTTTCAATTTAAAAATACAAACGACATACTAGCATTAATACAATAGTGATTTTGATGGCCTTGAAGTAACATTTCAAATGGGACACGACGATGATTCTATCTGTGCCTTTTCAAATGTGTTTTTAAAGGCACGAGCTGTGCGAAAGTGGTAAGATTAGGGGCAGCTACGCTATAGTTTCAGGCTTTTGAGTTCACTGTTCGTCGGTGCTCACAACTTCCGATTGTTCACCTGCGCAGACGGACACTGCAGGGACCCTCTTTTGGGTGGGGGGGGCAGGTCAGCTTCTCGAGGAAAAGGACACGCCCAACGTGGGGCTCGAACCCACGACCCTGAGATTAAGAGTCTCATGCTCTACCGACTGAGCTAGCCGGGCCGACAATTGCCTGGGGAGCCACCGTCCCCCTTCCTTGTGTCATATTACTCTTGCCACATTGACAGGCCGTATTACTTTGTCACGGTTCTAGTCCTCGCAACACACCAGCGCAGTCTCTGTGGCGCAATCGGTTAGCGCGTTCGGCTGTTAACCGAAAGGTTGGTGGTTCGAGCCCACCCAGGGACGCGGTCCTTTTAAATAGATTACTTCAGGCAACAACAAATCTGGCAGCTGAAATCTGAGGAGACAACAAAGAATTTGAGCATTATATGCAAGATGGCATAGGTGTTGGAAGGTCTGAATCAGGGAAAAGCCACCTATGCAGTTTTGTTGCGGGAGGCGGACGACTGGATATGTAAGCATGTTTTTATACTTATAATACATATTGCTTTCTGCAATGTATCTTTGTTAATCCTTTTTCATGGAGAATTCTCTTCTATGCCCCCTTTCACACCGAAGCAACAAACCGGGTAAAACTTGTGTTTGCCGTTGGTGTGAATGGGTGAACCCGGGTTATCCGCCCGAGTCCGCGACTCAAACTCAATTTTCAATAAAATGTTGCCTAGGCCTATAGTCAACTTGGTATTTAATTTGTTTTCCTATGGTTATTTTCCGTCAATAAGTGACTAGCTAATACAGCATTGTCTAACATGAGACCCAAGCGCCATTTAACATTGATACTCTACAAGTACGATTACTCAGTGAACATTTTGATGAGTCGCCCTATCTGGACAGGATTTTTACTGGGGAAGGAGGAGTAACGCAGTCTATAATGGAGCAAGCGAGTGATTACAGTCCCGATTTCATGGATGGCGCGTGAGTCTAAAATAGAGTAGAGACTAAAGGCGAAGAGGTATTTGCTGGACAAATGCACCAAGGCTTACAGTTTCCAAAACGGCACTTTCGACGAGGATGGGATTCGAACCCACGCGTGCAGAGCACAATGGATTAGCAGTCCATCGCCTTAACCACTCAGCCACCTCGTCACCGTGCTTCCCTCCGATAGCCAGAGTGGCAAACTAGTGCAAACGTAATTATGGTAGGGTCCAGTGGCTAAACAAATATAATACGGTTTGCATGGGGATGAAATTGACTTCTGTACGTTCCGTTTTTTCCTGCCAATATACAGCTAGTTTGGTAGCCAGCTGGTTAGCGGATACAGTGTAGCCATTAGGCTTGTTTAAGCAGTATGTTAACTATTGAATCGATAGCCCGGTGATGTGCTCCAAATCTTGCAAATGCTTTTATGCAAAAACTGTCACAAAACGTTTTCAGTAATGTTATTTAATAGGCTAATCGGCAAAGTGGTAAGATTAGGGGCAGCTACGCTATAGTTTCAGGCTTTTGAGTTCACTGTTCGTCGGTGCTCACAACTTCCGATTGTTCACCTGCGCAGACGGACACTGCAGGGACCCTCTTTTGGGTGGGGGGGCAGGTCAGCTTCTCGAGGAAAAGGACACGCCCAACGTGGGGCTCGAACCCACGACCCTGAGATTAAGAGTCTCATGCTCTACCGACTGAGCTAGCCGGGCCGACAATTGCCTGGGGAGCCACCGTCCCCCTTCCTTGTGTCATATTCACGTCACGTAAGGCTGTCAACTGCTAATGGAATTTCGAGCAATCACATCACGCCATTTCCATTAAGGCGTCCATTAGCGGAGCCAATCGCAGCCCCCCCTTTTCATTAGTCGCCCGGCGACGACCAAAACAACTACTGGCCACTAATGGAACACGCAGCTCTGATTGGTTGCTGTCAGTTCGCGCTGTTTATAATGGTATTCCGCAACTTTTCGCGGGAAAGAAACAGGTAAGGTTATGTGTCACGTCGTTTGTGTAACTTTAATCATATGTATGTGTATAAACGTGGCAAACTCCGTGTTTAATAAACCAACTATTGCGACGTTTGTATAATAGACCGACTAACGTTAGCTAGCGCCGCCGTTAAAGCTGTCATCGGACAATCGCGATCATAAAAGGTAACGTTATATAGGTTAGCATTTACGTGTACTGATGACGGCGATTTAACGTGTTATTCACTTTGGTAATTTAACGTGAAACGATTAACTGTCAACTAAAATAAACAAACCGGCTGACTAACGTTAGATACTAGGCTAAGTAAGGTGTCAGACAAGGTTACCAGACAAGGTAAACACGTCGCCGTGTTAGTAACGGTTAGTGTTCACATTTACTGGCCACGATTATTTAACGTGTCATTCACTTATATAAGTTAACGTGAGGTGATCTGTCACTGTCACTTACTAAACAAGTCAGCCGGCTAGCTACATCAAATTAACAATGTATTTATTTAATGAATTCAATTTAATTCATTGCATTTTAAATGCAGCCAAGTGAACCTACAAATTGTTATTGATTTTCTATTTGTGTAAAGGTATAAAAGGTGTGTGTACGATTGCTGACAGGTTGACTGATTGGTCCTGTTATTGGTATGACATTATCTTCAGCTACTAGTCTCATGACAGGCTTTGGCAGTTAGATTTACATTCTTCCTCTTGACCTCTTACCCAGAAATGTCAACCAAGAAGCACAAGGCAATGGGGGATGGGGAGTGGATGGCCAGACTCAAAACGTTTGCCACCACTGGGGTCTGGCCTTCAGAGGCCGGGAACAGGCCAGCCCCCAGGCAGAAACGGTGGCACGACCTCTACCAGAGGGTAATGTATTTTCTGTGCAATACACCGACTTTACAGCAACCATACAGCAACAGATATAGATTGCAAGGAAATTGTTCATTTCATTACAGGTAGAAAAGTGTCCACTGCAGGCACGGGGGCAGAGGCAGCTGTTTGGTGAGCCACTGGTATGTGTCTGTGGATTTCACTCCCAGAAGGTAATGTTTCGTAGTATAGTTAGATGACAGGCGTAACTATTTATGGTGCTGAAAGACCAGTGTATGTATTCTAGCATTGATACTTGCTGTGTCTTCAGCAGCCTACAAGTGGTCCACCAGCGGCTGCCTCTGCCTCTCGCTGCTCCGGACCAGGGACCAGGGACCAGTCGTCCTCCACCTCCTGCAACGCCTCCTGGAGCCATGGGGGATGGGGCCGCTGAGCCGGCGCCGAGCCCACGGCGGTCTCCGTTGACTCTGTCAATGGTGAATATTGACAGAACAATTTTTTTTATGTGCCATGTTATCCAACCACTGCTATGACATTTTATTCTGACCAATTTGATTTGTTATTCTTGTTTTCCAGTTCAGCAAGACACGGTTTGGGGGGGCTTCCGGTGCTGCAGCCAAACCGAACCTGGTGGCGAGGAAGCAGCCCATTGAGGTATTATATTGTGTTTGAGCCATATAGCTAAATTGAAAGAAATCATTTTGAAATTAAAAAACATAATTTTGAATGTATTAATATGGTCATATAATTATTATTATTACTATTATTATTCTTCTTCTTATTATTATTATTTGTTTATATTATTGCCTGTATTGAATGTTTGTTTCATGGATTGAAAACGTATATATTACATATCTGTTAATGGCAGAGGTGGTAAACCTGGCTTCAGAAAGTAGAAGTACTAACTGTGTATTTGCTCCACCCATGCACTAAACCAGCTGATTTCACTATTTAGTCGCCCTGCCTGGCTGAAGAGCTGTGCTAATTAGATGGCACCTGAACATTTAAAGGGTTAAACAAAGATGACACTCAGTCAGTGTTTGTTTGGAGCATAGAGCTGGCTGATGACACTGTGTTGAAATAGTTTTTTTTTTTTACAAAATCACAACAATTTACAAAATCATGACAAACTTAACAAAGCATAAATTAACAGCATTAACTTAATTCTACCTCATAATTTCAACAGAACTGAATTGTATATTGAGGCATCATCACCGGTATGCAAGTAAAAAATCAACTCAACTGCAGTCAAACCAACTGTGTTTATTCATCACCTCCCAGCCTCCCTCCAGCCCCACTACGGCCTCTGTGAGGACCCCGCCTCCCTCCAGCCCCACTACGGCCTCTGTGAGGACCCCCGCCTCCCTCCAGCCCCACTACGGCCTCTGGGAGGACCCCGCCTTCCTCCAGCCCCACTACGGCCTCTGGGAGGACCCCGCCTCCCTCCAGCCCCACTACGGCCTCTGGGAGGACCCCGCCTCCCTCCAGCCCCACTACGGCCTCTGGGAGGACCCCGCCTCCCTCCAGCCCCACTACGGCCTCTGGGAGGACCCCGCCTTCCTCCAGTCCCACTACGGCCTCTGTGAGGACCCCCGCCTTCCTCCAGTCCCACTACGGCCTCTGGGAGGACCCCGCCTTCCTCCAGTCCCACTACGGCCTCTGTGACCACCACTCCACCGCCACGGAAGTCCCCCGCACGGACCTATATTAGGTCCGTGTCCCCCTTCTCCCTGCCTCCATCATCCCCTTCTACGACCTCTGTGAGGCCCAGCTCTGCAAGTGCCTCTAAGTTCTCTCCTCTTTATGTCAGTGTGTCTTTGTCAAAAGTCAAATGTGCTATACAAATAATGTTTTGTTATTATTGTTATATTAATGAATAATGTATTATTTTCTATTAAAACACCTTTAAAATCTGTATTTAATTAATCACATGAGCAATTAATTAATTGTTGTAATTTATTTTATTTAGGATGAGTCTGATGTGGTCCTGACCACTGGTCCTGCTGCACCAGTGGTCACTCCTACCGCTGGTCCTGCTGCCCCCCCTGATCCCGTCCTCCCTCCGTTATCCGGTCCGGCACCAGATTCATTCTGGTTGCCGGCGGAAATGAAGAAGACCATTCCCCAGCAAGACCAGCGGTGGATTGCATCCACTCTGTGGAGGAACCAGAAGCTGCGGCAGGACCTGAAGCTCTGGTACGAGCCACCGGTGCCAGCGCTGATTTATAATCAGGCTCCAACGCCTGATCGTTTTTTTACTCACAGGCTTCTGGTGTGGATGCCGTACCACCTGTGGCAGGTGAGGGTGTTCTGTCCGGTGTGCAGGAGGCACCTCACAGGATACGGCACCCACAAGCGGGCAAGGCAGGTCCTGGACGTCGACAGGTACTACCTGATGGTCACCGAAACCCTCTGGTGCAAGCCTCCTAGCCTCTTCCCGGTGGACTTCCAGGAGCCCCCCCAGCCTGTGGCCGTCCCCACCAACAGGTGGCTTCTCACTGTCTATGGGAAGGACCTGATGAGCAGGATGGGCCACATAAAGGCGAGGATCACCTCCACATTTGGGTCCATTTTAAAAATGGACTCAACAAAGAAGGTAAATATTACAAGTGTTATGATATATTGTTTTATTAATAGCAAAGTAAGACAAGTGCATTAATCACCACTGATGTTTCTTCTCATGAGTCCCTCTGTTTATTGTGTCATTTCAGATCACCAAGAAGTTGGCCGGGCATGCCAAGGGTACCGCGCTGTGGCTGACATCCATCAGCAACGAGGTGGGGCAGATCCTGATCAGTGTCCTGACTGCCCAGGAGGGACCTGGTCTTGATCAGATGGTGTCAGACCTCATCGCGCGGTACACCCAGGCAGGTGTGGCACCCCCGCAGCTCCTGTATGTGGACTGTGGCTGCTGCGTAGAGGCAGGTGGGGAGTCCAAGCTGAAGACGAGGTTCAGCGGGTGGCCAGACCTCGTCGTCCGGCTGGACATCTACCACTTCCTGCGGCGGCTGGCAGATGGGTGCACCACTGATGCCCACCACCCGTACCCCACCTTTATGGCCAGCCTCTCGGTCTGCATCTTTGAGTGGGACCCCGCAGATGTCGCCCTGTTGCGCATGGCCAAGAGGGAGCAGCTGAGGCAGGAGGGTGTGCCAGCCATCACAGATTCTCTGGTGGACAGACGAATCTCCAAGGATGAGCTGGCACTCTACTGTCGACGGAGGACCCGCGGGGAGGAGGCCACCATCCGCCTCATCGACCGTCTGCTGGAGCAGCTGATGGGACACAAGGGGAGAGACCTCCTGGGCGTCTCCCTGCTTGACCAGGAGCGGATGGAGCACATCTGGCAGATTCAGAAGAGGCACGTGAAGTGCATCCAGGACCTGCCAGGTGTGCACCTCTACACGGAGACGGGCAAGACCACTACTAAAGAGGGCACGGTCCTGACCAAATACAGGTGCGCTAGAGGCTCGACGTCCCTGGAGTCCTTTCACTGCCACCTGAATAGGTTCATTCCAGGTGAGTTTCAATTACATCATTGTTATTTTGAAATTTTGATATTGATTGATCGTTTCTTTATTAGTAATGTGGATGAGACTGCGTGTGCAAATTTAATTGATGCTCTTATTCATTAATGTATCCACTTTTATTTTTCAGGGACTCAGGCCAACAGCCTAAACTTTCAGCTGTACCTGCTGGAAGGCCTGAACCGATGGAACCAGGACCGGGCCGCAGCAGCTACGACCCAGAAACAGTCAGCTTTCCTGAGCTACTCCGGGGACCTGGTGCAATGCGTTAACACGCACAGCACCAAGGTGTTTGGACGGACGTTCGTCCCCTCCTTCCGTCCCCCCGCGCAGTATACTGGTAAGTTACAACGTTACATTCGTCCCCTTCTTCAAGTGGCTTATTGCTTATATTATATTAAATGGCTGTGATGTAATTATCATAAACTATTAATGTACTCCCAGAACTCACTATGGTGGTGCATTGTATTTTCACTCTAGATATATTGCATGCGCTTGTTTATGTTTATTCTAACAATATTATTGCTGTCATCAACAGGAGAGGTGATTGGGGTCGAGTACCTGTTGCGGCAGACAGGGAAACCCATGCAGGACATGGATCAGGAGTCGGAGGACACTGATGAGCTGCTGGAGGATGTCGGCATCAAAGAGGAACAGGAGGATGAGGGCTTCCAGGACTACGCCCTCGATCCCACCGTGGCTAGTCTTGAGGACCTCACCGCCTTCCTCTCCACTACCGCTGCCCAGTCCTCCTCGCATACCAGTGTCCACCCTGCTCCAGCCCCGGTCCAGCCCTGTCTGCCCTCTGCCAGTGGTGCCCCGTCTCCTGCCCCGTCTCCACCACCACCTGCCCAGTCCTCCGCTAGTGGTGCCATCCCTGCTCCATCTCCACCACCGTCTCCGCCACCTGCCCAGTCTTCGGCCACCGGTGCCGTCCCTCCACCATCATCACCACCTGCTCTGCCCTCCACTACTGGTCCCATCTCTGCCCCATCTCCTGCTCAGCTCCCTGACCGTGCAGAGGCTGCCCAGACCTCCACCAGTGGTCTACAGCCTGCTCCAGCATCTGCCCAGCCCTCTGCTGTCACCGCCCCAGGTGCCACCTCACAGGTGCCTGTAGAGGAGTTGGTAAGTACATTTGAGCGCTCATTCGCCGTTTCTATAATTTAAAAAATCACACTCAGGTGGTGAAGTAAGTGGGGCAGCTATCTCTATGCTACGAACACACGCACACACACACGCATGCGCACACACTTAAAAAGTGTGTCCAGCACTAATGTTATTGCTATTATTTTTCAGGCAGTGGATGAGCACTGCATGCCGGGGATGGAGCGGGTAGATAGACTGGCAGAGTTTCTGGTGGGGCTGAGGAAGCAGACCAGCCTGGTCATCGGCACCCAGGACGCCAGCACCATCATCGCCCTGTGGAAGGACCTGCTGCCGTTTGACCAGGCGAAGGTGGTGTTTTCAGCTCGGCACCAGGATAAGCTGAAGACGGGCAGGTTCAGGACAACGAAACAGAGGGTGGAATTCACCCCCGGTGTGGAGAGTGTCCGGCGCTGTGCCATTTCTACCAGTGGCTCACCCGCCCAGTGGCCGGACTGCTGCCGACTTGTAGAGTCCATCTTTATCAGGCTCTGCAACATCCATCGTTCCCCGGTGAAGAAGATGAAAGGCACCCTGACTAGATGGACTCTTATCTTGTCGGACTACCGCAAGATTCGGCAGCTGCTGCTCTCCAACGGGGCCGTCATGCACGCCACCACCCTGCAGATGGTTGAGGTCAACCAGACGACACTCATCCAGTGGCACAATAATAGGGTGAAGGTGCATGATGTGTCCCTGTTGTGCCAGGGAGTTGACCTGCCACACAGGCTCTCCCTTCTGCCAACGTCCGCCCTGCTGTTGCTCCTCAACAACCTGGCGTGGAGCACACCTACCACCTGCCAGAGAGCACAGTGGGGCAGGCGAAGGTGAAGAGGAGGGCACCTACAGCTGCAGCCGTTACAGCACCACCGGCTGTAAGACTGAGGGTGGCAGCGCAAAGGCAGCCGTTTCCTCGCCCCGCTCCTGCAGGCTCGTTCCAGCTGCATGGAGCCCCTGCTGCCAGTCCTGTGCGTGGTCCATCCAGCAGCAGCACCCCCACCCCCTTTGTGTTTGCTGTCCCCCAAGGCTTTGGGGTCATGCCATTCACCCCCATCCTATTGGCCCCACCTACCCCTCAACCGGCTGCCCCCAAGACCCGCACAAGGACTGGCGAATCGAACAATTGCAGGAAGTGTGGCAAGCACAGGACTGCAGCAACTGGCCACAGCCAGTATAAGGGACATATATTCTGTCCCTCCTTTGAAACGCTGACCAAGCAGCAGTGCTTGGCGAAGAAGAAGGAGGAGGACAAGAAATCAGCTTTAATTTGAGGTTATTTTCATCCATATTGGATGAACCGTTTAGAAATGATAGAACCTTGTGTACATAGTCCCCCCCATTTTCGGGCATCAAAAAAAGTTTTAACATAATGTAGAATAAAGTAATCATTTTTAATATTTGGTCAAATATCCTTTGCATGCCATGACTTCCTGATTTCTGTGACCCAACAATATCAAAAGACTCTTGATATCTTATTTGCTGGTTCTCCAACAAGCGATACTATAACCTCTCTGCATTTGAATGGATCTCTATGGGAATTGGGGGGTGGGGCTAGATTAAGCTGTAAATTAGACTGGAACAGTATGGAACACATGGTTGGCTAAATGGCTCCAAGTCATCAAGGGTCTGACGTATCAAACAAGCCTTAAACAATCACTCTGCTGCCAGATACAACGATACTCATTAATTAAACTAATCAAATTAACACGTTGAAACGTAGACAAATGCTCCAATAGTTAATAAATAATTACTGCCAGCTTTTAATCTAGGCAGAGGACCGACACAATCAGTGATAAGATATTCAAAAGGCTGATCCATAACTGGTATAGGATACAATGAAGCAGGCTTCACCATCTGATTGGGTTTCCCAGTCAACTGACATGTATGACATGTTTTAATATAAGCAGAGATGTCCCTCTTAACATGTGGCCAAAAGAAATAACGCAAAATGCGATCGTACGTTTTCCGGACGCCCAAATGTCCAGCCGCATCATGGGAGGCAAAACCAAATCACAAAATTTAAAAGGAACCACAATCTGAATGATTACATTACCCACAAAGTAGTCGTCGTGAGGCACCCATTTCCTCACCAACAACCCATCCTCAAAAATGTAACCACGAACAGTACCGTTTACCACATCAACAGGAAGGACTCGATTGAATGACGTTTAGAGTAGAATCTGCCTGTTGTACCTTCACCAAGTCAGGAATTTCAGGCCAGAAAGAAGGGACTGGGGAAGCATGTTCTATAACACTTCCCTTAGCCTCACAAGATTCAGGTTCAGCGTCAGGCGTAGTTTCACATGTAGCACGGCTCTGGGCACGCGTCACAGCACAAGCGGTAAACACCTCTGGGTAACTCAGACCACACTCATCGGGTTCCCCCGAAAAAGACGTTGTAATCGTTGAAAAATCGTTGTAAATCATGTTTTAATTCGGCTAATCCGCATTCATGTTTGCGTTGTCTTTCACATTCACGTTGTCTCTCACGTTCGCTTTCACATTGTAACAGTGGCAGCTCCTTTTGTTTTTCAAAAGTAAGACTAGAAACCGCAAGGGAAGGGGTCAGAACAGATGGATTAAGAGGGGTTTCCCCTTCTCTACCAGTGAGAACTCCCATTTCAACTAAACTGGCTTTAACCCTCAGAGACCCAGAGTTGCAAAAGTGCAACATTTTTAAAAAACGGTCCATTAGTACCTATTCCTGTCTAAATGTAGATAAAAACTACATATCCCAGCACCCCAGACTCTAAAATGTATCATAGCAACACTTTTTGCGGCAAAATATTCTGGGAAAATAGACATACCCCTTTCAAAGATCAAACAACATGGCTGCCTCCCTCTGATCCCCCTGCTCTCTCTTTGGCACCAATTTCGACAATTTTCCAAGTAAGTATTTGACCTTTAATAATTTTTTTCTTAATTCCAAAGATGTTTAGTGATAGAAAATTCCATAAATTAAAAAAATTATATATAATATACATGATTTAGAGCTATTTGTTTGAATGTTGCAAAAATGCAACACTGGGCTTCAATGGTCGTCTTATTCACACAAGAGACCCCACACTGAATCATGGGTAAATGCATGTCAAATGACTTGCAACACAATTTATCTGCCTTCCTGTCATGACATATATATGTATATATACATATATATATATATATATATATATATATTATACATACTGTATATGTGTGTGTATATACAGTACATGTTTCTCCACTCATTTATTCAGGTTTTTCCTTTAATTTGTCACCCGTCTGTATATGATAAACAATTAATTTGTTTCACTTTTAAAAATTCATATGTCCTTTGGTGGTCTATTTATGATTAGGGGCAGGTGTTTGTCTCCACTTTCAATTATGCCACCTATTGCAAGTTGAGAAAAATATGTAATATGCATATGCAAATACGCATTAGATCTACTATTTACATTTCAGAATGTCATTGACAAAGAGAGGAAGAGTGTACTCAGTTCTGGATGTATTGGAGGCCATTGCTAATGGAGATACAAGTGATTTTGAGATTGAGTCGGAGGACAGCGATAGTGATGGAGACAATATAGCACAGGATGGCCAGGATCAGGACTCTACAAGTGACAGTGAAAGTGAGAGAGAAAACGAGGGAGAAAGCGAGGGAGAAACCGAGAGTAGCACCAGTGAGGATAGGCCTGGCACAGCACAGGGCAGGCAGAATGCCCAGGGCACAGCACAGGGCAGGCAGAATGCCCAGGGCACAGCACAGGGCAGGCAGAATGCCCAGGGCACAGCACAGTGCAAAAATCTCACAGCACAGTGCAAAAATCTTCGCTGGTATAAGAAACAGTTCATAAGCCCTGAAACAAACTTCACAGGTACTGATTTTGAAGTTGTCTCTGACTATATACTGCAAACACCACTGCAGTACTTCCAGAGATTTGTGTCCCCAGAGATGCTTCATAATATGGTTGTGAATTGCAACGAATACAGTCTCCAGAAATTTGGGACAATTGCTGACATCTCTGTCAAAGAGATAGAACAAATGATGGGCATGTACCTGAGAATGGGTATAGTACAAATGCCTGGTGTCAGGGTTTACTGGGAAACCGACACACGCTACAGCCCTGTAGCTGACGTAATGCCTCGTAACCGTTTTCAGTCCTTGCTTTCAACCATCCACTTTGCCAACAACCTCACTGTTTCAGATGAACAGAAGAAGGACAAACTTTGGAAAATTAGGCCATGGTTGGATGCATTCAGGGAGAACTGCCTGCAGATAGTGCCTGAGGAGCATAACTCTGTCGATGAAATGATGATTCCTTTCAAGGGGAAGTTCAGTGGCATCAGACAATACATGAAGGGGAAACCCCATCCCTGGGGCTTCAAAGTCTGGGCAAGAACAGGAATCTCAGGCATACTCTGTGACTTTGACGTGTACCAAGGGAGCGTCCAAGGTAAACATGTCAAGTCTGAACTTGGATTGTCAGCAGATGTAGTCATAAAGCTTGCATCAACACTTCCTGCAGGTCAAAACTACAAGATATTTGCAGACAATTATTTCACATCTGTTCCCCTGATCATCAAACTTCTTGAGCGCGGAATCCACTTTGTTGGAACAGTACGCCCTGTGCGCGTGCCAAATCTCAAGTTGGCAGAAGAGAAGGAACTGAAGAAACAAGGCAGAGGGAGCTTTGACTTCAGGGTGGAGCAAACTCACAACATCTGTGCTGTGAGGTGGTATGACAACCGGGCTGTTACTCTTCTCTCAACTTTTGATGGACCACAGCCAGTTGACAAGATTACCCGGTGGGACAAATCCGCCAAGCACTATGTGGAAGTCAGCAGACCATCCATCGTGAAGACGTACAACCGATTCATGGGTGGCATTGATTTGCTTGATTCCTTTACAGCCAAGTACAAGTTCCACATTAGGTCCATGCGTTGGTACTTGACCATTTTTTGGCACACCATCATCCTTGGAGTGGTCAATGCTTGGCTGCAATACAAGCGTGACTGCAAAACCCTGCAGATCCCTGAAAAGGAAGTCATGAACAGGAGGCACTTCCAGGCACAGCTGGCAACTTCTCTCATCCAAACCAATACCATGAAGAGAGGAAGACCATCCATGGATGAGGCAAGAGCACCAAGAGCAGCAATGGCCCGCAGTGCTCCTCCTCCTGATGTCCGCAGGGATACTGTGGGACACTTGCCAATGAAGGTAGAAAAAAGAGGCCGCTGCGCACACTGCAAGGATGGATATACAACAACTGCATGCATCAAGTGTGATGTTCGTTTGTGTTTCAATGATCACAACAACTGCTTCCATCAGTTTCATACATAAGGAGACCTAAACAAGAATGGTCTCCACAAAACACGAAGATCGTTATGTTCAAGCAAAGTTCTAGTTGTGAACATGAACAAGAACTGTTGTTAAATAACTGTTAAAGAACTGTTACATTAAATGTCCAGGTTGGAAAAGGCTGAGGAAATTTTAACAAGACGTTCCAAGGATAATTAGTTTGTTGTTTTTTAATGGTGACGAAATGAATTGGGCCTACACCATAGATTAAAATGGCCATTTTAATTAGTCAAGTTGATTAACTTTTTATTGTGCTGTATCAGAGTGTTTCATGTTAATAAAATTATTTTAAAATATATATTTCATTGTTATTGAATCATCAATGCCTAATAATTTGTGGACTTAGTTAAAATAACAGTGGTGAAATATTGTAACCATGAGGACCCGCTGTTGCATTTTTGCAACATTTTCACAAAATCCTCCCAAAAACAAAAAATGCAAAAAACTCATAATTTTCTTGATCAGAGGCTTCCTAAAAACAGTTTAAAAAGGAGAAAAACAATTTACATCAATAAAATCAACGCTTGGGTTTCTCAGGGTTAAGAATGGTCTTGATATTTTCTTTATATCGCTTGTCGTCAATGTCATAATGCTCGGCAATTTTCAATAACTGCACAAATCAAGAATTTCTTTGGATGGGGCCTTTACAAAATCACTCAGTGGTAGCCATCATAAAATGTTACTTATAGCCAGCCGATTTAAATACGCAACACGGTCTACGCTCTACTCCCTATTGAGCCAACGGAAGCGAAGAAACAAGCGCCGATCACACGATGCACAACAGGAGAGATAGCCTAACAGGGATGGAGCTTCCCAGAAAACTGCCTATCCAGTCCCTATAACTAATCTAGCTGTCCCTGACCCAGCCTAGTCTTCGCCGACTTTTTGGGCTATGAGAACACTCAGTCCCCCATATTCACCGGCAAAAACAAGAAAGGAAAAATAACAAAGTGACGAACCACCCAGGACTCGCCCGACGACTTCCTTATCAATATCTCTCACTGCTGTACACCGGTCAATCCACACCTACCGCCCCCAATTCGATGTCCCAACAGCGAGCAGAGCAAAGTGTCTCCAACCTAGGCCAAAACCAGAAAAGAACATGCTCCCCTCTTCACCACAACACCTAAACGCTAACAACAAACACAAGCCAATCAAACAATGCCTGCACAATTCAAAATTATTTCAGTACGCTGGATAAAGTGGCATATGACCAGGAACTACATAAGTGCCTTCCAAACAGATTTCCCTGTGTATCTCGCTAACAAATTACCAATTACATAAACAAACGAGCACCACTGGTAGGCTACTCAACTTCACAAAGACATCCTCCGTCCAAAAGGAATGTTATAAAACATTCCTACACATCCATCCAGGCTTCAGAAAGCTACAAAACCAAACCAAATCCCAGACGCTAAGCCCCCATTTTGTCACAACCCGGCTCGTAGAGCCATGACAAAACAGGGAGACCACACAGGGAAATTACTATACAGATATAAATGCATTTAATTTAACCAAACACGTAGGCTACAAAAATAAAGTAAACATGAGGCGTGGAAGTCCGTAGGTTATCAGTTGTGAATGCATATGCTTGAAAGAGTGAAAGATATCATAGTGAGTGTTGTAAGACGCAAAAAACCCAGAACAAACACGCCCGTGGAGAAGACCAGAGAGAGCCGAGAATAGAAGACAGCGAGGCAAATAAGGCAAAAAGCCTTAACAGGTGTGTTTCATAATTAGTCGGCTCTCCAACTCCACCCACCGGCCGGCCTAACGGCCAGTGGCACGAGAGAGCGGCCGGAACAATATCTATTGCATATCTGGCAGCAAAGTGCTAGAGTACAGAACCAAAATAACAAAAAATGTGTCACTGTCCATTGTGTCACCGGGAACAGGCCAGCCCCCAGACAAAAATGGTGGCACGACCTCCAACAAAGTTTTTCTGTGCAATACACCGACTTTACAGCAACAGATATAGATAGCAAGGAAATTGTTAATTTCATTACAGGTAGAAAAGTGTCCACTACAGGCACGGGGGCAGAGGCCGCTGTTTGGTGGGTCACTGGTATGAGCCTGTGGATTTCACACCCAGAAGGCAATGTTTAGTAGTATAGTTAGATGACAATCTAAATTCCCAACCTGGCTCTTTCAATCTGCCACCTAATCATCCCCCAGTTTAATTGGCTAAAATCATTCTCTCACTCTCCACCTCAGCTGATGTGTGGCGAACATTCTAGCGCAAAATGGCTGCCGTTGCATCACTCACGTGGGTGCTACACATTGGTGGTGGTAGAGGTGAGTTTCCCCCTCATTACTGTAAAAGCGCTTCGAGTCACCGGTTGTTGAGAAAGGCGCTATATAAATGCAAGGAATTATTATTATTATTACAGACATCAGATGTAACTATTTGTGGTGCTGAAAGAACAGTGTGTGTATTCTAGCATTGATACTTCATGTGTCTTTAGCAGCCTACCAGTGGTCCACCAGCAGAAAAATCTCCCTCTGTGCCTGTTGCTGCTCCGGACCAGGGACCAGTCATCCTCCACCTCCTGCAACGCCTCCTGGAGCCATGGGGAATGGGGCTGTTGAGCCGGCACGACAGTCTATGTTGACTGTCAATGGTGAATATTGACAGAACATTTTTGCCATGTTAACATTGTGCCATGTTATCCAACCACTGCCATGTCATTTTATTCTGCCATTTTTGTTTTTCAGTTCAGCAAGCCACGGTTTGGGGGGGCTTCCGGTGCTGCAGCCAAGCCAAACCTGGTGGCGAGGAAGCAGTCTGTTGAGGTATTAGATTGTGTTGGAGCCATATAACTAAATTGAAATAAATCATTTTGAAATTGAAAGAAACATAATTTTCAATGTATTAATATGGTCATATTATTATTTTTATATTATTGCCTTTATTGAATATTTGTTGGGATGTTTCTTTAATGGATTGAAAACATATACAGTGAGCATGATAATTAATTGGACAATGACACATTTTTTGTTATTTTGGTTGTGTACTCCAGTACTTTGTCATTATATCCTTTCAAACTCAATGAGGTTGAAGTGCAGACTATCATTTTTAATATTTGATCAGCCAATATGGATGAATATACCCTCAAATTAAAGCTGACAGTCTGCACTTCAACATCATTGTTAATGTATCCTTTCAAACTCAAAGTGCTGGACTACAGAACCAAAATAACAAAAAATGTGTCACTGTCCAATGAATTATGGTGCTCACTGTATATCACCTATTGGTCATCTGTTAATGGCAGAGGTGGTAAACCTGGCTTCAGAAAGTAGAAGTACTAACTGTGTATTTGCTCCACCCATGCACTAAACCAGCTGATTTCACTATTTAGTCGCCCTGCCTGGCTGAAGAGCTGTGCTAATTAGATGGCACCTGAACATTTAAAGGGTTAAACAAAGATGACACTCAGTCAGTGTTTGTTTGGAGCATAGAGCTGGCTGATGACACTGTGTTGAAATAGTTTTTTCAACCATAACAATTTACAAAATCATGACAAACTTAACAAAGCATAAATTAACAGCATTAACTTAATTATACCTCATAATTTCAACAGAACTGAATTGTACATTGAGGCATCATCACCGGTATGCAAGTAAAAAATCAACTCAACTGCAGTCAAACCAACTGTGTTTATTCATCACCTCCCAGCCTCCCTCCAGCCCCACTACGGCCTCTGTGAGGACCCCGCCTCCCTCCAGCCCCACTACGGCCTCTGTGAGGACCCCGCCTCCCTCCAGTCCCACTACGGCCTCTGTGAGGACCCCGCCTCCCTCCAGCCCCACTACGGCCTCTGTGAGGACCACTCCACCGCCACGGAAGTCCCCCGCACGGACCTATATTAGGTCCATGTCCCCCTTCTCCCTGACTCCATCATCCCCTTCTATGACCTCTGTGAGGCCCAGCTCGGTGACTGCCAGCCCGGCAAGTGCCTCTGTAAGTTCTCTCCTCTTTATGTCAGCGTGTCTTTGTCAAAAGTCAAATGTGCTATACAAGTAATGTTTTGTTATTGTTATATTAATTAATAATGTATTATTTTCTATTAAAACACCTTTAAAATCTGTATTTAATTAATCACATGAGCAATTAATTCATTGTTGTTATTTTATTTAGGATGAGTCTGATGTGGTGCTGCTTTAGGATGAGTCCTGCTGCACCAGTGGTCACTCCTACCGCTGGTCCTGCTGCCCCCCCTGATTCCG
The DNA here is from genome assembly GCA_029718625.1 of Synaphobranchus kaupii. Lineage (NCBI taxonomy): Eukaryota > Metazoa > Chordata > Actinopteri > Anguilliformes > Synaphobranchidae > Synaphobranchus > Synaphobranchus kaupii. The sequence goes on from CM056376.1 coordinate 105,093,671, forward strand.
TTCTCCCTCCGTTATCCGGTCCGGCACCAGATTAATTCTGGTTGCCGGCGGAAATGAAGAAGACCATTCCCCAGCAAGACCAGCAGTGGATTGCATCCACTCTGTGGAGGAACCAGAGGCTGCGGCAGGACCTGAAGCTCTGGTACAAGCCACCGGTGCCAGCGCTGATTTATAATCAGGCTCCAACGCCTGATCGCTTTTTCACTCACAGGCTTCTGGTGTAGATGCCGTACCACCTGTGGCAGGTGAGGGTGTTCTGTCCGGTGTGCAGGAGGCACCTCACAGGATACGGCATCCACAAGCGGGCAAGGCAGGTCCTGGACGTCGACAGGTACTACCTGATGGTCACTGAAACCCTCCGTTGCAATTCCCCCGATTGCAAGACCAACTACCTGTCGACGAGTAAGACCATCCTGGACCAGCTCAGCCTACCTCTCCGTGGGGAGTTCCGCCTCATCCTGACACGCAAGTGAGTTCTACTACAATCATGAAATGTGTCATGTGCAGAAAGGGAAATTAACACCAGCCGCCAGCCAAAATGCCAGTAAATCTTTAGTTGTGGCTTTTCAGTTTTCATACTCTACCAGTCCCTTGTCGATTAAGTTATTTAATAGTAAAAATCAATTTTGCTGGTTAAAATGGTACAAGTTGCAGGTAAATTTTGGAATCCACCAGCTGCTGTGGCCAGTAGACGAGAAAGTTATTTTCCTGCCCTGGTCATGCCATCTATCACATGGAACAGAATTTGATACAAATCTGTCTTTTCTGCACAAAGGTACGCGTGTGACATACGGGTCATCCGTATGTTGCGGGAGCGGACCCTCGGCAACAGCTCCACGCGCCTTGTGAAGCAGCTGAGGGAGAACCACGGAGAGCAGTGGCTGCAGCGCCTTGCCCGCTACCTGGAGGTCTGTGGGGACTTTGCAGACCGTCCTAGCCTCTTCCCGGTGGACTTCCAGGAGCCCCCCCAGCCTGTGGCGGTCCCCACCAACAGGTGGCTTCTCACTGTCTATGGGAAGGACCTGATGAGCAGGATGGGCCACATAAAGGCGAGGATCACCTCCACATTTGGGTCCATTTTAAAAATGGACTCAACAAAGAAGGTAAATATTACAAGTGTTATGATATATTGTTTTATTAATAGCAAAGTAAGACAAGTGCATTAATCACCACTGATGTTTATTCTCATGAGTCCCTCTGTTTATTGTGTCATTTCAGATCACCAAGAAGTTGGCCGGGCATGCCAAGGGTACCGCGCTGTGGCTGACATCCATCAGCAACGAGGTGGGGCAGATCCTGATCAGTGTCCTGACTGCCCAGGAGGGACCTGGTCTTGATCAGATGGTGTCAGACCTCATCGCGTGGTACACCCAGGCAGGTGTGGCACCCCCGCAGCTCCTGTATGTGGACTGTGGCTGCTGCGTAGAGGCAGGTGGGGAGTCCAAGCTGAAGACGAGGTTCAGCGGGTGGCCAGACCTCGTCGTCCGGCTGGACATCTACCACTTCCTGCGGCGGCTGGCAGGTGGGTGCACCACTGATGCCCACCACCCGTACCCCACCTTTATGGCCAGCCTCTCGGTCTGCATCTTTGAGTGGGACCCCGCAGATGTCGCCCTGTTGCGCATGGCCAAGAGGGAGCAGCTGAGGCAGGAGGGTGTGCCAGCCATCACAGATTCTCTGGTGGACAGACGAATCTCCAAGGATGAGCTGGCACTCTACTGTCGACGGAGGACCCGCGGGGAGGAGGCCACCATCCTCCTCATCGACCGTCTGCTGGAGCAGCTGATGGGACACAAGGGGAGAGACCTCCTGGGCGTCCCCCTGCTTGACCGGGAGCGGATGGAGCACATCTGGCAGATTCAGAAGAGGCACGTGAAGTGCATCCAGGACCTGCCAGGTGTGCACCTCTACACGGAGACGGGCAAGACCACTACTAAAGAGGGCACGGTCCTGACCAAATACAGGTGCGCTAGAGGCTCGACGTCCCTGGAGTCCTTTCACTGCCACCTGAATAGGTTCATTCCAGGTGAGTTTCAATTACATCATTGTTATTTTGAAATTTTGATATTGATTGATCGTTTCTTTATTAGTAATGTGGATGAGACTGCGTGTGCAAATTTAATTGATGCTCTTATTCATTAATGTATCCACTTTTATTTTTCAGGGACTCAGGCCAACAGCCTAAACTTTCAGCTGTACCTGCTGGAAGGCCTGAACCGATGGAACCAGGACCGGGCCGCAGCAGCTACGACCCAGAAACAGTCAGCTTTCCTGAGCTACTCCGGGGACCTGGTGCAATGCGTTAACACGCACAGCACCAAGGTGTTTGGACGGACGTTCGTCCCCTCCTTCCGTCCCCTCGCGCAGTATACTGGTAAGTTACAACGTTACATTCGTCCCCTTCTTCAAGTGGCTTATTGCTTATATTATATTAAATGGCTGTGATGTAATTATCATAAACTATTAATGTACTCCCAGAACTCACTATGGTGGTGCATTGTATTTTCACTCTAGATATATTGCATGCGCTTGTTTATGTTTATTCTAACAATATTATTGCTGTCATCAACAGGAGAGGTGATTGGGGTCGAGTACCTGTTGCGGCAGACAGGGAAACCCATGCAGGACATGGATCAGGAGTCGGAGGACACTGATGAGCTGCTGGAGGACGTCGGCATCAAAGAGGAACAGGAGGATGAGGGCTTCCAGGACTACGCCCTCGATCCCACCGTGGCTAGTCTTGAGGACCTCACCGCCTTCCTCTCCACTACCGCTGCCCAGTCCTCCTCGCATACCAGTGTCCACCCTGCTCCAGCCCCGGTCCAGCCCTGTCTGCCCTCTGCCAGTGGTGCCCCGTCTCCTGCCCCGTCTCCACCACCACCTGCCCAGTCCTCCGCTAGTGGTGCCATCCCTGCTCCATCTCCACCACCGTCTCCGCCACCTGCCCAGTCTTCGGCCACCGGTGCCGTCCCTCCACCATCATCACCACCTGCTCTGCCCTCCACTACTGGTCCCATCTCTGCCCCATCTCCTGCTCAGCTCCCTGACCGTGCAGAGGCTGCCCAGACCTCCACCAGTCGTCTACAGCCTGCTCCAGCATCTGCCCAGCCCTCTGCTGTCACCGCCCCAGGTGCCACCTCACAGGTGCCTGTAGAGGAGTTGGTAAGTACATTTGAGCGCTCATTCGCCGTTTCTATAATTTAAAAAATCACACTCAGGTGGTGAAGTAAGTGGGGCAGCTATCTCTATGCTACGAACACACGCACACACACACGCATGCGCACACACTTAAAAAGTGTGTCCAGCACTAATGTTATTGCTATTATTTTTCAGGCAGTGGATGAGCACTGCATGCCGGGGATGGAGCGGGTAGATAGACTGGCAGAGTTTCTGGTGGGGCTGAGGAAGCAGACCAGCCTGGTCATCGGCACCCAGGACGCCAGCACCATCATCGCCCTGTGGAAGGACCTGCTGCCGTTTGACCAGGCGAAGGTGGTGTTTTCAGCTCGGCACCAGGATAAGCTGAAGACGGGCAGGTTCAGGACAACGAAACAGAGGGTGGAATTCACCCCCGGTGTGGAGAGTGTCCGGCGCTGTGCCATTTCTACCAGTGGCTCACCCGCCCAGTGGCCGGACTGCTGCCGACTTGTAGAGTCCATCTTTATCAGGCTCTGCAACATCCATCGTTCCCCGGTGAAGAAGATGAAAGGCACCCTGACTAGATGGACTCTTATCTTGTCGGACTACCGCAAGATTCGGCAGCTGCTGCTCTCCAACGGGGCCGTCATGCACGCCACCACCCTGCAGATGGTTGAGGTCAACCAGACGACACTCATCCAGTGGCACAATAATAGGGTGAAGGTGCATGATGTGTCCCTGTTGTGCCAGGGAGTTGACCTGCCACACAGGCTCTCCCTTCTGCCAACGTCCGCCCTGCTGTTGCTCCTCAACAACCTGGCGTGGAGCACACCTACCACCTGCCAGAGAGCACAGTGGGGCAGGCGAAGGTGAAGAGGAGGGCACCTACAGCTGCAGCCGTTACAGCACCACCGGCTGTAAGACTGAGGGTGGCAGCGCAAAGGCAGCCGTTTCCTCGCCCCGCTCCTGCAGGCTCGTTCCAGCTGCATGGAGCCCCTGCTGCCAGTCCTGTGCGTGGTCCATCCAGCAGCAGCACCCCCACCCCCTTTGTGTTTGCTGTCCCCCAAGGCTTTGGGGTCATGCCATTCACCCCCATCCTATTGGCCCCACCTACCCCTCAACCGGCTGCCCCCAAGACCCGCACAAGGACTGGCGAATCGAACAATTGCAGGAAGTGTGGCAAGCACAGGACTGCAGCAACTGGCCACAGCCAGTATAAGGGACATATATTCTGTCCCTCCTTTGAAACGCTGACCAAGCAGCAGTGGTTGGCGAAGAAGAAGGAGGAGGACAAGAAATCAGCTTTAATTTGAGGGTATTTTCATCCATATTGGATGAACCGTTTAGAAATGATAGAACCTTGTGTACATAGTCCCCCCCCATTTTCGGGCATCAAAAAATATTGGAGTGTTTAACATAATGTAGAATAAAGTAATCATTTTTAATATTTGGTCGAATATCCTTTGCATGCCATGACTTCCTGATTTCTGTGACCCAACAATATCAAAAGACTCTTGATATCTTATTTGCTGGTTCTCCAACAAGCGATACTATAACCTCTCTGCATTTGAATGGATCTCTATGGGAATTGGGGGGTGGGGCTAGATTAAGATGTAAATTAGACTGGAACAGTATGGAACACATGGTTGGCTAAATGGCTCCAAGTCATCAAGGGTCTGACGTATCAAACAAGCCTTAAACAATCACTCTGCTGCCAGATACAACGATACTCATTAATTAAACTAATCAAATTAACACGTTGAAAAGTAGACAAATGCTCCAATAGTTAATAAATAATTACTGCCAGCTTTTAATCTAGGCAGAGGACCGACACAATCAGTGATAAGATATTCAAAAGGCTGATCCATAACTGGTATAGGATACAATGAAGCAGGCTTCACCATCTGATTGGGTTTCCCAGTCAACTGACATGTATGACATGTTTTAATATAAGCAGAGATGTCCCTCTTAACATGTGGCCAAAAGAAATAACGCAAAATGCGATCGTACGTTTTCCGGACGCCCAAATGTCCAGCCGCATCATGGGAGGCAAAACCAAATCACAAAATTTAAAAGGAACCACAATCTGAATGATTACATTACCCACAAAGTAGTCGTCGTGAGGCACCCATTTCCTCACCAACAACCCATCCTCAACGATGTAACCACGAGCAGTACCGTTTACCACATCAACAGGAAGGACTCGATTGAATGACTTTTAGAGTAGAATCTGCCTGTTGTACCTTCACCAAGTCAGGAATTTCAGGCCAGAAAGAAGGGACTGGGGAAGCATGTTCTATAACACTTCCCTTAGCCTCACAAGATTCAGGTTCAGCGTCAGGCGTAGTTTCACATGTAGCACGGCTCTGGGCACGCGTCACAGCACAAGCGGTAAACACCTCTGGGTAACTCAGACCACACTCATCGGGTTCCCCCGAAAAAGACGTTGTAATCGTTGAAAAATCGTTGTAAATCATGTTTTAATTTGGCTAATCCGCATTCATGTTTGCGTTGTCTTTCACGTTCACATTGTCTTTCACATTCAAGTTGTTTCTCACGTTCGCTTTCACATTGTAACAGTGGCAGCTCCTTTTGTTGTTCAAAAGTAAGACTAGAAACCGCAAGGGAAGGGGTCAGAACAGATGGATTAAGAGGGGTTTCCCCTTCTCTACCAGTGAGAACTCCCATTTCAACTAAACTGGCTTCAAGAATGGTCTTGATATTTTCTTTATATCGCTTGTCGTCAATGTCATAATGCTCGGCAATTTTCAATAACTGCACAAATCAAGAATTTCTTTGGATGGGGCCTTTACAAAATCACTCAGTGGTAGCCATCATAAAATGTTACTTATAGCCAGCCGATTTAAATACGCAACACGGTCTACGCTCTACTCCCTATTGAGCCAACGATAGCAAAGAAACAAGCGCCGATCACACGATGCACAACAGGAGAGATAGCCTAACAGGGATGGAGCTTCCCAGAAAACTGCCTATCCAGTCCCTATAACTAATCTAGCTGTCCCTGACCCAGCCTAGTCTTCGCCGACTTTTTGGGCTATGAGAACACTCAGTCCCCCATATTCACCGGCAAAAACAAGAAAGGAAAAATAACAAAGTGACGAACCACTCAGGACTCGCCCGACGACTTCCTTATCAATATCTCTCACTGCTGTACACCGGTCAATCCACACCTACCACCCCCAATTCGATGTCCCAACAGCGAGCAGAGCAAAGTGTCTCCAACCTAGGCCAAAACCAGAAAAGAACATGCTCCCCTCTTCACCACAACACCCAAACGCTAACAACAAACACAAGCCAATCAAACAATGCCTGCACAATTCAAAATTATTTCAGTACGCTGGATAAAGTGGCATATGACCAGGAACTACAAAAGTGCCTTCCAAACACAGATTTCCCTGTGTATCTCGCTAACAAATTACCAATTACATAAACAAACGAGCACCACTGGTAGGCTACTCAACTTCACAAAGACATCCTCCGTCCAAAAGGAATATTATAAAACATTCCTACACATCCATCCAGGCTTCAGAAAGCTACAAAACCAAACCAAATCCCAGACGCTAAGCCCCCATTTTGTCACAACCCGGCTCGTAGAGCCATGACAAAACAGGGACCACACAGGGAAATTACTATACAGATATAAATGTATTTAATTTAACCAAAAACACGTAGGCTACAAAAATAAAGTAAACATGAGGCGTGGAAGTCCGTAGGTTATCAGTTGTGAATGCATATGCTTGAAAGAGTGAAAGATATCATAGTGAGTGTTGTAAGACGCAAAAAACCCAAAACAAACACGCCCGTGGAGAAGACCAGAGAGAGCCGAGAATAGAAGACAGCGAGGCAAATAAGGCAAAAAGCCTTAACAGGTGTGTTTCATAATTAGTCGGCTCTCCAACTCCACCCACCGGCCGGCCTAACGGCCAGTGGCACGAGAGAGCGGCCGGAACAATATCTACTGCATATCTGGCAGCAAAGTGCTAGAGTACAGAACCAAAATAACAAAAAATGTGTCACTGTCCAATGTGTCACCGGGAACAGGCCAGCCCCCAGACAAAAATGGTGGCACGACCTCCAACAAAGTTTTTCTGTGCAATACACCGACTTTACAGCAACAGATATAGATAGCAAGGAAATTGTTAATTTCATTACAGATAGAAGAGTGTCCACTGCAGGCACGGGGGCAGAGGCCGCTGTTTGGTGGGTCACTGGTATGAGCCTGTGGATTTCACACCCAGAAGGCAATGTTTAGTAGTATAGTTAGATGACAATCTAAATTCCCAACCTGGCTCTTTCAATCTGCCACCTAATCATCCCCCAGTTTAATTGGCTAAAATCATTCTCTCACTCTCCACCTCAGCTGATGTGTGGCGAACATTCTAGCGCAAAATGGCTGCCCTTGCATCACTCACGTGGGTGCTACACATTGGTGGTGGTAGAGGTGAGTTTCCCCCTCATTACTGTAAAAGCGCTTCGAGTCACCGGTTGTTGAGAAAGGCGCTATATAAATGCAAGGAATTATTATTATTATTATTATTACAGACATCAGATGTAACTATTTGTGGTGCTGAAAGAACAGTGTGTGTATTCTAGCATTGATACTTCATGTGTCTTTAGCAGCCTACCAGTGGTCCACCAGCAGAAAAATCTCCCTCTGTGCCTGTTGCTGCTCCGGACCAGGGACCAGTCATCCTCCACCTCCTGCAAGGCCTCCTGGAGCCATGGGGAATGGGGCTGTTGAGCCGGCACGACAGTCTATGTTGACTCTGTCAATGGTGAATATTGACAGAACATTTTTGCCATGTTAACATTGTGCCATGTTATGTGCCATGTTATCCAACCACTGCCATGTCATTTTATTCTGCCATTTTTGTTTTTCAGTTCAGCAAGCCACGGTTTGGGGGGGCTTCCGGTGCTGCAGCCAAGCCAAACCTGGTGGCGAGGAAGCAGTCTGTTGAGGTATTAGATTGTGTTGGAGCCATATAACTAAATTGAAATAAATCATTTTGAAATTGAAAGAAACATAATTTTCAATGTATTAATATGGTCATATTATTATTTTTATATTATTGCCTTTATTGAATATTTGTTGGGATGTTTCTTTAATGGATTGAAAACATATACAGTGAGCATGATAATTAATTGGACAATGACACATTTTTTGTTATTTTGGTTGTGTACTCCAGCACTTTGTCATTGTATCCTTTCAAACTCAATGAGGTTGAAGTGCAGACTATCATTTTTAATATTTGATCAGCCAATATGGATGAATATACCCTCAAATTAAAGCTGACAGTCTGCACTTCAACATCATTGTTAATGTATCCTTTCAAACTCAAAGTGCTGGACTACAGAACCAAAATAACAAAAAATGTGTCACTGTCCAATGAATTATGGTGCTCACTGTATATCACCTATTGGTCATCTGTTAATGGCAGAGGTGGTAAACCTGGCTTCAGAAAGTAGAAGTACTAACTGTGTATTTGCTCCACCCATGCACTAAACCAGCTGATTTCACTATTTAGTCGCCCTGCCTGGCTGAAGAGCTGTGCTAATTAGATGGCACCTGAACATTTAAAGGGTTAAACAAAGATGACACTCAGTCAGTGTTTGTTTGGAGCATAGAGCTGGCTGATGACACTGTGTTGAAATAGTTTTTTCAACCATAACAATTTACAAAATCATGACAAACTTAACAAAGCATAAATTAAAAGCATTAACTTAATTATACCTCATAATTTCAACAGAACTGAATTGTACATTGAGGCATCATCACCGGTATGCAAGTAAAAAATCAACTCAACTGCAGTCAAACCAACTGTGTTTATTCATCACCTCCCAGCCTCCCTCCAGCCCCACTACGGCCTCTGTGAGGACCCCGCCTCCCTCCAGCCCCACTACGGCCTCTGTGAGGACCCCGCCTCCCTCCAGTCCCACTACGGCCTCTGTGAGGACCCCGCCTCCCTCCAGCCCCACTACGGCCTCTGTGAGGACCACTCCACCGCCACGGAAGTCCCCCGCACGGACCTATATTAGGTCCATGTCCCCCTTCTCCCTGCCTCCATCATCCCCTTCTATGACCTCTGTGAGGCCCAGCTCGGTGACTGCCAGCCCGGCAAGTGCCTCTAAGTTCTCTCCTCTTTATGTCAGTGTGTCTTTGTCAAAAGTCAAATGTGCTATACAAGTAATGTTTTGTTATTGTTATATTAATTAATAATGTATTATTTTCTATTAAAACACCTTTAAAATCTGTATTTAATTAATCACGAGCAATTAATTCATTGTTGTTATTTTATTTAGGATGAGTCTGATGTGGTGCTGCTTTAGGATGAGTCCTGCTGCACCAGTGGTCACTCCTACCGCTGGTCCTGCTGCCCCCCCTGATTCCGTTCTCCCTCCGTTATCCGGTCCGGCACCAGATTAATTCTGGTTGCCGGCGGAAATGAAGAAGACCATTCCCCAGCAAGACCAGCAGTGGATTGCATCCACTCTGTGGAGGAACCAGAGGCTGCGGCAGGACCTGAAGCTCTGGTACAAGCCACCGGTGCCAGCGCTGATTTATAATCAGGCTCCAACGCCTGATCGCTTTTTCACTCACAGGCTTCTGGTGTAGATGCCGTACCACCTGTGGCAGGTGAGGGTGTTCTGTCCGGTGTGCAGGAGGCACCTCACAGGATACGGCATCCACAAGCGGGCAAGGCAGGTCCTGGACGTCGACAGGTACTACCTGATGGTCACTGAAACCCTCCGTTGCAATTCCCCCGATTGCAAGACCAACTACCTGTCGACGAGTAAGACCATCCTGGACCAGCTCAGCCTACCTCTCCGTGGGGAGTTCCGCCTCATCCTGACACGCAAGTGAGTTCTACTACAATCATGAAATGCGTCATGTGCAGAAAGGGAAATTAACACCAGCCGCCAGCCAAAATGCCGGTAAATCTTTAGTTGTGGCTTTTCAGTTTTCATACTCTACCAGTCCCTTGTCGATTAAGTTATTTTTGTATAGTAAAAATCAATTTTGCTGGTTAAAATAGTACAAGTTGCAGGTAAATTTTGGAATCCACCAGCTGCTGTGGCCAGTAGATGAGAAAGTTATTTTCCTGCCCTGGTCATGCCATCTATCACATGGAACAGAATTTGATACAAATCTGTCTTTTCTGCACAAAGGTACGCGTGTGACATACGGGTCATCCGTATGTTGCGGGAGCGGACCCTCGGCAACAGCTCCACGCGCCTTGTGAAGCAGCTGAGGGAGAACCACGGAGAGCAGTGGCTGCAGCGCCTTGCCCGCTACCTGGAGGTCTGTGGGGACTTTGCAGACCGTCCTAGCCTCTTCCCGGTGGACTTCCAGGAGCCCCCCCAGCCTGTGGCGGTCCCCACCAACAGGTGGCTTCTCACTGTCTATGGGAAGGACCTGATGAGCAGGATGGGCCACATAAAGGCGAGGATCACCTCCACATTTGGGTCCATTTTAAAAATGGACTCAACAAAGAAGGTAAATATTACAAGTGTTATGATATATTGTTTTATTAATAGCAAAGTAAGACAAGTGCATTAATCACCACTGATGTTTCTTCTCATGAGTCCCTCTGTTTATTGTGTCATTTCAGATCACCAAGAAGTTGGCCGGGCATGCCAAGGGTACCGCGCTGTGGCTGACATCCATCAGCAACGAGGTGGGGCAGATCCTGATCAGTGTCCTGACTGCCCAGGAGGGACCTGGTCTTGATCAGATGGTGTCAGACCTCATCGCGCGGTACACCCAGGCAGGTGTGGCACCCCCGCAGCTCCTCTATGTGGACTGTGGCTGCTGCGTAGAGGCAGGTGGGGAGTCCAAGCTGAAGACGAGGTTCAGCGGGTGGCCAGACCTCGTCGTCCGGCTGGACATCTACCACTTCCTGCGGCGGCTGGCAGATGGGTGCACCACTGATGCCCACCACCCGTACCCCACCTTTATGGCCAGCCTCTCGGTCTGCATCTTTGAGTGGGACCCCGCAGATGTCGCCCTGTTGCGCATGGCCAAGAGGGAGCAGCTGAGGCAGGAGGGTGTGCCAGCCATCACAGATTCTCTGGTGGACAGACGAATCTCCAAGGATGAGCTGGCACTCTACTGTCGACGGAGGACCCGCGGGGAGGAGGCCACCATCCGCCTCATCGACCGTCTGCTGGAGCAGCTGATGGGACACAAGGGGAGAGACCTCCTGGGCGTCTCCCTGCTTGACCGGGAGCGGATGGAGCACATCTGGCAGATTCAGAAAAGGCACGTGAAGTGCATCCAGGACCTGCCAGGTGTGCACCTCTACACGGAGACGGGCAAGACCACTACTAAAGAGGGCACGGTCCTGACCAAATACAGGTGCGCTAGAGGCTCGACGTCCCTGGAGTCCTTTCACTGCCACCTGAATAGGTTCATTCCAGGTGAGTTTCAATTACATCATTGTTATTTTGAAATTTTGATATTGATTGATCGTTTCTTTATTAGTAATGTGGATGAGACTGCGTGTGCAAATTTAATTGATGCTCTTATTCATTAATGTATCCACTTTTATTTTTCAGGGACTCAGGCCAACAGCCTAAACTTTCAGCTGTACCTGCTGGAAGGCCTGAACCGATGGAACCAGGACCGGGCCGCAGCAGCTACGACCCAGAAACAGTCAGCTTTCCTGAGCTACTCCGGGGACCTGGTGCAATGCGTTAACACGCACAGCACCAAGGTGTTTGGACGGACGTTCGTCCCCTCCTTCCGTCCCCCCGCGCAGTATACTGGTAAGTTACAACGTTACATTCGTCCCCTTCTTCAAGTGGCTTATTGCTTATATTATATTAAATGGCTGTGATGTAATTATCATAAACTATTAATGTACTCCCAGAACTCACTATGGTGGTGCATTGTATTTTCACTCTAGATATATTGCATGCGCTTGTTTATGTTTATTCTAACAATATTATTGCTGTCATCAACAGGAGAGGTGATTGGGGTCGAGTACCTGTTGCGGCAGACAGGGAAACCCATGCAGGACATGGATCAGGAGTCGGAGGACACTGATGAGCTGCTGGAGGACGTCGGCATCAAAGAGGAACAGGAGGATGAGGGCTTCCAGGACTACGCCCTCGATCCCACCGTGGCTAGTCTTGAGGACCTCACCGCCTTCCTCTCCACTACCGCTGCCCAGTCCTCCTCGCATACCAGTGTCCACCCTGCTCCAGCCCCGGTCCAGCCCTGTCTGCCCTCTGCCAGTGGTGCCCCGTCTCCTGCCCCGTCTCCACCACCACCTGCCCAGTCCTCCGCTAGTGGTGCCATCCCTGCTCCATCTCCACCACCGTCTCCGCCACCTGCCCAGTCTTCGGCCACCGGTGCCGTCCCTCCACCATCATCACCACCTGCTCTGCCCTCCACTACTGGTCCCATCTCTGCCCCATCTCCTGCTCAGCTCCCTGACCGTGCAGAGGCTGCCCAGACCTCCACCAGTGGTCTACAGCCTGCTCCAGCATCTGCCCAGCCCTCTGCTGTCACCGCCCCAGGTGCCACCTCACAGGTGCCTGTAGAGGAGTTGGTAAGTACATTTGAGCGCTCATTCGCCGTTTCTATAATTTAAAAAATCACACTCAGGTGGTGAAGTAAGTGGGGCAGCTATCTCTATGCTACGAACACACGCACACACACACGCATGCGCACACACTTAAAAAGTGTGTCCAGCACTAATGTTATTGCTATTATTTTTCAGGCAGTGGATGAGCACTGCATGCCGGGGATGGAGCGGGTAGATAGACTGGCAGAGTTTCTGGTGGGGCTGAGGAAGCAGACCAGCCTGGTCATCGGCACCCAGGACGCCAGCACCATCATCGCCCTGTGGAAGGACCTGCTGCCGTTTGACCAGGCGAAGGTGGTGTTTTCAGCTCGGCACCACGATAAGCTGAAGACGGGCAGGTTCAGGACAACGAAACAGAGGGTGGAATTCACCCCCGGTGTGGAGAGTGTCCGGCGCTGTGCCATTTCTACCAGTGGCTCACCCGCCCAGTGGCCGGACTGCTGCCGACTTGTAGAGTCCATCTTTATCAGGCTCTGCAACATCCATCGTTCCCCGGTGAAGAAGATGAAAGGCACCCTGACTAGATGGACTCTTATCTTGTCGGACTACCGCAAGATTCGGCAGCTGCTGCTCTCCAACGGGGCCGTCATGCACGCCACCACCCTGCAGATGGTTGAGGTCAACCAGACGACACTCATCCAGTGGCACAATAATAGGGTGAAGGTGCATGATGTGTCCCTGTTGTGCCAGGGAGTTGACCTGCCACACAGGCTCTCCCTTCTGCCAACGTCCGCCCTGCTGTTGCTCCTCAACAACCTGGCGTGGAGCACACCTACCACCTGCCAGAGAGCACAGTGGGGCAGGCGAAGGTGAAGAGGAGGGCACCTACAGCTGCAGCCGTTACAGCACCACCGGCTGTAAGACTGAGGGTGGCAGCGCAAAGGCAGCCGTTTCCTCGCCCCGCTCCTGCAGGCTCGTTCCAGCTGCATGGAGCCCCTGCTGCCAGTCCTGTGCGTGGTCCATCCAGCAGCAGCACCCCCACCCCCTTTGTGTTTGCTGTCCCCCAAGGCTTTGGGGTCATGCCATTCACCCCCATCCTATTGGCCCCACCTACCCCTCAACCGGCTGCCCCCAAGACCCGCACAAGGACTGGCGAATCGAACAATTGCAGGAAGTGTGGCAAGCACAGGACTGCAGCAACTGGCCACAGCCAGTATAAGGGACATATATTCTGTCCCTCCTTTGAAACGCTGACCAAGCAGCAGTGGTTGGCGAAGAAGAAGGAGGAGGACAAGAAATCAGCTTTAATTTGAGGGTATTTTCATCCATATTGGATGAACCGTTTAGAAATGATAGAACCTTGTGTACATAGTCCCCCCCCATTTTCGGGCATCAAAAAATATTGGAGTGTTTAACATAATGTAGAATAAAGTAATCATTTTTAATATTTGGTCGAATATCCTTTGCATGCCATGACTTCCTGATTTCTGTGACCCAACAATATCAAAAGACTCTTGATATCTTATTTGCTGGTTCTCCAACAAGCGATACTATAACCTCTCTGCATTTGAATGGATCTCTATGGGAATTGGGGGGTGGGGCTAGATTAAGATGTAAATTAGACTGGAACAGTATGGAACACATGGTTGGCTAAATGGCTCCAAGTCATCAAGGGTCTGACGTATCAAACAAGCCTTAAACAATCACTCTGCTGCCAGATACAACGATACTCATTAATTAAACTAATCAAATTAACACGTTGAAAAGTAGACAAATGCTCCAATAGTTAATAAATAATTACTGCCAGCTTTTAATCTAGGCAGAGGACCGACACAATCAGTGATAAGATATTCAAAAGGCTGATCCATAACTGGTATAGGATACAATGAAGCAGGCTTCACCATCTGATTGGGTTTCCCAGTCAACTGACATGTATGACATGTTTTAATATAAGCAGAGATGTCCCTCTTAACATGTGGCCAAAAGAAATAACGCAAAATGCGATCGTACGTTTTCCGGACGCCCAAATGTCCAGCCGCATCATGGGAGGCAAAACCAAATCACAAAATTTAAAAGGAACCACAATCTGAATGATTACATTACCCACAAAGTAGTCGTCGTGAGGCACCCATTTCCTCACCAACAACCCATCCTCAAGAATGTAACCACGAGCAGTACCGTTTACCACATCAACAGGAAGGACTCGATTGAATGACTTTTAGAGTAGAATCTGCCTGTTGTACCTTCACCAAGTCAGGAATTTCAGGCCAGAAAGAAGGGACTGGGGAAGCATGTTCTATAACACTTCCCTTAGCCTCACAAGATTCAGGTTCAGCGTCAGGCGTAGTTTCACATGTAGCACGGCTCTGGGCACGCGTCACAGCACAAGCGGTAAACACCTCTGGGTAACTCAGACCACACTCATCGGGTTCCCCCGAAAAAGACGTTGTAATCGTTGAAAAATCGTTGTAAATCATGTTTTAATTTGGCTAATCCGCATTCATGTTTGCGTTGTCTTTCACGTTCACATTGTCTTTCACATTCAAGTTGTTTCTCACGTTCGCTTTCACATTGTAACAGTGGCAGCTCCTTTTGTTGTTCAAAAGTAAGACTAGAAACCGCAAGGGAAGGGGTCAGAACAGATGGATTAAGAGGGGTTTCCCCTTCTCTACCAGTGAGAACTCCCATTTCAACTAAACTGGCTTCAAGAATGGTCTTGATATTTTCTTTATATCGCTTGTCGTCAATGTCATAATGCTCGGCAATTTTCAATAACTGCACAAATCAAGAATTTCTTTGGATGGGGCCTTTACAAAATCACTCAGTGGTAGCCATCATAAAATGTTACTTATAGCCAGCCGATTTAAATACGCAACACGGTCTACGCTCTACTCCCTATTGAGCCAACGATAGCAAAGAAACAAGCGCCGATCACACGATGCACAACAGGAGAGATAGCCTAACAGGGATGGAGCTTCCCAGAAAACTGCCTATCCAGTCCCTATAACTAATCTAGCTGTCCCTGACCCAGCCTAGTCTTCGCCGACTTTTTGGGCTATGAGAACACTCAGTCCCCCATATTCACCGGCAAAAACAAGAAAGGAAAAATAACAAAGTGACGAACCACTCAGGACTCGCCCGACGACTTCCTTATCAATATCTCTCACTGCTGTACACCGGTCAATCCACACCTACCACCCCCAATTCGATGTCCCAACAGCGAGCAGAGCAAAGTGTCTCCAACCTAGGCCAAAACCAGAAAAGAACATGCTCCCCTCTTCACCACAACACCCAAACGCTAACAACAAACACAAGCCAATCAAACAATGCCTGCACAATTCAAAATTATTTCAGTACGCTGGATAAAGTGGCATATGACCAGGAACTACAAAAGTGCCTTCCAAACACAGATTTCCCTGTGTATCTCGCTAACAAATTACCAATTACATAAACAAACGAGCACCACTGGTAGGCTACTCAACTTCACAAAGACATCCTCCGTCCAAAAGGAATATTATAAAACATTCCTACACATCCATCCAGGCTTCAGAAAGCTACAAAACCAAACCAAATCCCAGACGCTAAGCCCCCATTTTGTCACAACCCGGCTCGTAGAGCCATGACAAAACAGGGACCACACAGGGAAATTACTATACAGATATAAATGTATTTAATTTAACCAAAAACACGTAGGCTACAAAAATAAAGTAAACATGAGGCGTGGAAGTCCGTAGGTTATCAGTTGTGAATGCATATGCTTGAAAGAGTGAAAGATATCATAGTGAGTGTTGTAAGACGCAAAAAACCCAAAACAAACACGCCCGTGGAGAAGACCAGAGAGAGCCGAGAATAGAAGACAGCGAGGCAAATAAGGCAAAAAGCCTTAACAGGTGTGTTTCATAATTAGTCGGCTCTCCAACTCCACCCACCGGCCGGCCTAACGGCCAGTGGCACGAGAGAGCGGCCGGAACAATATCTACTGCATATCTGGCAGCAAAGTGCTAGAGTACAGAACCAAAATAACAAAAAATGTGTCACTGTCCAATGTGTCACCGGGAACAGGCCAGCCCCCAGACAAAAATGGTGGCACGACCTCCAACAAAGTTTTTCTGTGCAATACACCGACTTTACAGCAACAGATATAGATAGCAAGGAAATTGTTAATTTCATTACAGATAGAAGAGTGTCCACTGCAGGCACGGGGGCAGAGGCCGCTGTTTGGTGGGTCACTGGTATGAGCCTGTGGATTTCACACCCAGAAGGCAATGTTTAGTAGTATAGTTAGATGACAATCTAAATTCCCAACCTGGCTCTTTCAATCTGCCACCTAATCATCCCCCAGTTTAATTGGCTAAAATCATTCTCTCACTCTCCACCTCAGCTGATGTGTGGCGAACATTCTAGCGCAAAATGGCTGCCCTTGCATCACTCACGTGGGTGCTACACATTGGTGGTGGTAGAGGTGAGTTTCCCCCTCATTACTGTAAAAGCGCTTCGAGTCACCGGTTGTTGAGAAAGGCGCTATATAAATGCAAGGAATTATTATTATTATTATTATTACAGACATCAGATGTAACTATTTGTGGTGCTGAAAGAACAGTGTGTGTATTCTAGCATTGATACTTCATGTGTCTTTAGCAGCCTACCAGTGGTCCACCAGCAGAAAAATCTCCCTCTGTGCCTGTTGCTGCTCCGGACCAGGGACCAGTCATCCTCCACCTCCTGCAAGGCCTCCTGGAGCCATGGGGAATGGGGCTGTTGAGCCGGCACGACAGTCTATGTTGACTCTGTCAATGGTGAATATTGACAGAACATTTTTGCCATGTTAACATTGTGCCATGTTATGTGCCATGTTATCCAACCACTGCCATGTCATTTTATTCTGCCATTTTTGTTTTTCAGTTCAGCAAGCCACGGTTTGGGGGGGCTTCCGGTGCTGCAGCCAAGCCAAACCTGGTGGCGAGGAAGCAGTCTGTTGAGGTATTAGATTGTGTTGGAGCCATATAACTAAATTGAAATAAATCATTTTGAAATTGAAAGAAACATAATTTTCAATGTATTAATATGGTCATATTATTATTTTTATATTATTGCCTTTATTGAATATTTGTTGGGATGTTTCTTTAATGGATTGAAAACATATACAGTGAGCATGATAATTAATTGGACAATGACACATTTTTTGTTATTTTGGTTGTGTACTCCAGCACTTTGTCATTGTATCCTTTCAAACTCAATGAGGTTGAAGTGCAGACTATCATTTTTAATATTTGATCAGCCAATATGGATGAATATACCCTCAAATTAAAGCTGACAGTCTGCACTTCAACATCATTGTTAATGTATCCTTTCAAACTCAAAGTGCTGGACTACAGAACCAAAATAACAAAAAATGTGTCACTGTCCAATGAATTATGGTGCTCACTGTATATCACCTATTGGTCATCTGTTAATGGCAGAGGTGGTAAACCTGGCTTCAGAAAGTAGAAGTACTAACTGTGTATTTGCTCCACCCATGCACTAAACCAGCTGATTTCACTATTTAGTCGCCCTGCCTGGCTGAAGAGCTGTGCTAATTAGATGGCACCTGAACATTTAAAGGGTTAAACAAAGATGACACTCAGTCAGTGTTTGTTTGGAGCATAGAGCTGGCTGATGACACTGTGTTGAAATAGTTTTTTCAACCATAACAATTTACAAAATCATGACAAACTTAACAAAGCATAAATTAAAAGCATTAACTTAATTATACCTCATAATTTCAACAGAACTGAATTGTACATTGAGGCATCATCACCGGTATGCAAGTAAAAAATCAACTCAACTGCAGTCAAACCAACTGTGTTTATTCATCACCTCCCAGCCTCCCTCCAGCCCCACTACGGCCTCTGTGAGGACCCCGCCTCCCTCCAGCCCCACTACGGCCTCTGTGAGGACCCCGCCTCCCTCCAGTCCCACTACGGCCTCTGTGAGGACCCCGCCTCCCTCCAGCCCCACTACGGCCTCTGTGAGGACCACTCCACCGCCACGGAAGTCCCCCGCACGGACCTATATTAGGTCCATGTCCCCCTTCTCCCTGCCTCCATCATCCCCTTCTATGACCTCTGTGAGGCCCAGCTCGGTGACTGCCAGCCCGGCAAGTGCCTCTAAGTTCTCTCCTCTTTATGTCAGTGTGTCTTTGTCAAAAGTCAAATGTGCTATACAAGTAATGTTTTGTTATTGTTATATTAATTAATAATGTATTATTTTCTATTAAAACACCTTTAAAATCTGTATTTAATTAATCACGAGCAATTAATTCATTGTTGTTATTTTATTTAGGATGAGTCTGATGTGGTGCTGCTTTAGGATGAGTCCTGCTGCACCAGTGGTCACTCCTACCGCTGGTCCTGCTGCCCCCCCTGATTCCGTTCTCCCTCCGTTATCCGGTCCGGCACCAGATTAATTCTGGTTGCCGGCGGAAATGAAGAAGACCATTCCCCAGCAAGACCAGCAGTGGATTGCATCCACTCTGTGGAGGAACCAGAGGCTGCGGCAGGACCTGAAGCTCTGGTACAAGCCACCGGTGCCAGCGCTGATTTATAATCAGGCTCCAACGCCTGATCGCTTTTTCACTCACAGGCTTCTGGTGTAGATGCCGTACCACCTGTGGCAGGTGAGGGTGTTCTGTCCGGTGTGCAGGAGGCACCTCACAGGATACGGCATCCACAAGCGGGCAAGGCAGGTCCTGGACGTCGACAGGTACTACCTGATGGTCACTGAAACCCTCCGTTGCAATTCCCCCGATTGCAAGACCAACTACCTGTCGACGAGTAAGACCATCCTGGACCAGCTCAGCCTACCTCTCCGTGGGGAGTTCCGCCTCATCCTGACACGCAAGTGAGTTCTACTACAATCATGAAATGCGTCATGTGCAGAAAGGGAAATTAACACCAGCCGCCAGCCAAAATGCCGGTAAATCTTTAGTTGTGGCTTTTCAGTTTTCATACTCTACCAGTCCCTTGTCGATTAAGTTATTTTTGTATAGTAAAAATCAATTTTGCTGGTTAAAATAGTACAAGTTGCAGGTAAATTTTGGAATCCACCAGCTGCTGTGGCCAGTAGATGAGAAAGTTATTTTCCTGCCCTGGTCATGCCATCTATCACATGGAACAGAATTTGATACAAATCTGTCTTTTCTGCACAAAGGTACGCGTGTGACATACGGGTCATCCGTATGTTGCGGGAGCGGACCCTCGGCAACAGCTCCACGCGCCTTGTGAAGCAGCTGAGGGAGAACCACGGAGAGCAGTGGCTGCAGCGCCTTGCCCGCTACCTGGAGGTCTGTGGGGACTTTGCAGACCGTCCTAGCCTCTTCCCGGTGGACTTCCAGGAGCCCCCCCAGCCTGTGGCGGTCCCCACCAACAGGTGGCTTCTCACTGTCTATGGGAAGGACCTGATGAGCAGGATGGGCCACATAAAGGCGAGGATCACCTCCACATTTGGGTCCATTTTAAAAATGGACTCAACAAAGAAGGTAAATATTACAAGTGTTATGATATATTGTTTTATTAATAGCAAAGTAAGACAAGTGCATTAATCACCACTGATGTTTCTTCTCATGAGTCCCTCTGTTTATTGTGTCATTTCAGATCACCAAGAAGTTGGCCGGGCATGCCAAGGGTACCGCGCTGTGGCTGACATCCATCAGCAACGAGGTGGGGCAGATCCTGATCAGTGTCCTGACTGCCCAGGAGGGACCTGGTCTTGATCAGATGGTGTCAGACCTCATCGCGCGGTACACCCAGGCAGGTGTGGCACCCCCGCAGCTCCTCTATGTGGACTGTGGCTGCTGCGTAGAGGCAGGTGGGGAGTCCAAGCTGAAGACGAGGTTCAGCGGGTGGCCAGACCTCGTCGTCCGGCTGGACATCTACCACTTCCTGCGGCGGCTGGCAGATGGGTGCACCACTGATGCCCACCACCCGTACCCCACCTTTATGGCCAGCCTCTCGGTCTGCATCTTTGAGTGGGACCCCGCAGATGTCGCCCTGTTGCGCATGGCCAAGAGGGAGCAGCTGAGGCAGGAGGGTGTGCCAGCCATCACAGATTCTCTGGTGGACAGACGAATCTCCAAGGATGAGCTGGCACTCTACTGTCGACGGAGGACCCGCGGGGAGGAGGCCACCATCCGCCTCATCGACCGTCTGCTGGAGCAGCTGATGGGACACAAGGGGAGAGACCTCCTGGGCGTCTCCCTGCTTGACCGGGAGCGGATGGAGCACATCTGGCAGATTCAGAAAAGGCACGTGAAGTGCATCCAGGACCTGCCAGGTGTGCACCTCTACACGGAGACGGGCAAGACCACTACTAAAGAGGGCACGGTCCTGACCAAATACAGGTGCGCTAGAGGCTCGACGTCCCTGGAGTCCTTTCACTGCCACCTGAATAGGTTCATTCCAGGTGAGTTTCAATTACATCATTGTTATTTTGAAATTTTGATATTGATTGATCGTTTCTTTATTAGTAATGTGGATGAGACTGCGTGTGCAAATTTAATTGATGCTCTTATTCATTAATGTATCCACTTTTATTTTTCAGGGACTCAGGCCAACAGCCTAAACTTTCAGCTGTACCTGCTGGAAGGCCTGAACCGATGGAACCAGGACCGGGCCGCAGCAGCTACGACCCAGAAACAGTCAGCTTTCCTGAGCTACTCCGGGGACCTGGTGCAATGCGTTAACACGCACAGCACCAAGGTGTTTGGACGGACGTTCGTCCCCTCCTTCCGTCCCCCCGCGCAGTATACTGGTAAGTTACAACGTTACATTCGTCCCCTTCTTCAAGTGGCTTATTGCTTATATTATATTAAATGGCTGTGATGTAATTATCATAAACTATTAATGTACTCCCAGAACTCACTATGGTGGTGCATTGTATTTTCACTCTAGATATATTGCATGCGCTTGTTTATGTTTATTCTAACAATATTATTGCTGTCATCAACAGGAGAGGTGATTGGGGTCGAGTACCTGTTGCGGCAGACAGGGAAACCCATGCAGGACATGGATCAGGAGTCGGAGGACACTGATGAGCTGCTGGAGGACGTCGGCATCAAAGAGGAACAGGAGGATGAGGGCTTCCAGGACTACGCCCTCGATCCCACCGTGGCTAGTCTTGAGGACCTCACCGCCTTCCTCTCCACTACCGCTGCCCAGTCCTCCTCGCATACCAGTGTCCACCCTGCTCCAGCCCCGGTCCAGCCCTGTCTGCCCTCTGCCAGTGGTGCCCCGTCTCCTGCCCCGTCTCCACCACCACCTGCCCAGTCCTCCGCTAGTGGTGCCATCCCTGCTCCATCTCCACCACCGTCTCCGCCACCTGCCCAGTCTTCGGCCACCGGTGCCGTCCCTCCACCATCATCACCACCTGCTCTGCCCTCCACTACTGGTCCCATCTCTGCCCCATCTCCTGCTCAGCTCCCTGACCGTGCAGAGGCTGCCCAGACCTCCACCAGTGGTCTACAGCCTGCTCCAGCATCTGCCCAGCCCTCTGCTGTCACCGCCCCAGGTGCCACCTCACAGGTGCCTGTAGAGGAGTTGGTAAGTACATTTGAGCGCTCATTCGCCGTTTCTATAATTTAAAAAATCACACTCAGGTGGTGAAGTAAGTGGGGCAGCTATCTCTATGCTACGAACACACGCACACACACACGCATGCGCACACACTTAAAAAGTGTGTCCAGCACTAATGTTATTGCTATTATTTTTCAGGCAGTGGATGAGCACTGCATGCCGGGGATGGAGCGGGTAGATAGACTGGCAGAGTTTCTGGTGGGGCTGAGGAAGCAGACCAGCCTGGTCATCGGCACCCAGGACGCCAGCACCATCATCGCCCTGTGGAAGGACCTGCTGCCGTTTGACCAGGCGAAGGTGGTGTTTTCAGCTCGGCACCACGATAAGCTGAAGACGGGCAGGTTCAGGACAACGAAACAGAGGGTGGAATTCACCCCCGGTGTGGAGAGTGTCCGGCGCTGTGCCATTTCTACCAGTGGCTCACCCGCCCAGTGGCCGGACTGCTGCCGACTTGTAGAGTCCATCTTTATCAGGCTCTGCAACATCCATCGTTCCCCGGTGAAGAAGATGAAAGGCACCCTGACTAGATGGACTCTTATCTTGTCGGACTACCGCAAGATTCGGCAGCTGCTGCTCTCCAACGGGGCCGTCATGCACGCCACCACCCTGCAGATGGTTGAGGTCAACCAGACGACACTCATCCAGTGGCACAATAATAGGGTGAAGGTGCATGATGTGTCCCTGTTGTGCCAGGGAGTTGACCTGCCACACAGGCTCTCCCTTCTGCCAACGTCCGCCCTGCTGTTGCTCCTCAACAACCTGGCGTGGAGCACACCTACCACCTGCCAGAGAGCACAGTGGGGCAGGCGAAGGTGAAGAGGAGGGCACCTACAGCTGCAGCCGTTACAGCACCACCGGCTGTAAGACTGAGGGTGGCAGCGCAAAGGCAGCCGTTTCCTCGCCCCGCTCCTGCAGGCTCGTTCCAGCTGCATGGAGCCCCTGCTGCCAGTCCTGTGCGTGGTCCATCCAGCAGCAGCACCCCCACCCCCTTTGTGTTTGCTGTCCCCCAAGGCTTTGGGGTCATGCCATTCACCCCCATCCTATTGGCCCCACCTACCCCTCAACCGGCTGCCCCCAAGACCCGCACAAGGACTGGCGAATCGAACAATTGCAGGAAGTGTGGCAAGCACAGGACTGCAGCAACTGGCCACAGCCAGTATAAGGGACATATATTCTGTCCCTCCTTTGAAACGCTGACCAAGCAGCAGTGGTTGGCGAAGAAGAAGGAGGAGGACAAGAAATCAGCTTTAATTTGAGGGTATTTTCATCCATATTGGATGAACCGTTTAGAAATGATAGAACCTTGTGTACATAGTCCCCCCCCATTTTCGGGCATCAAAAAATATTGGAGTGTTTAACATAATGTAGAATAAAGTAATCATTTTTAATATTTGGTCGAATATCCTTTGCATGCCATGACTTCCTGATTTCTGTGACCCAACAATATCAAAAGACTCTTGATATCTTATTTGCTGGTTCTCCAACAAGCGATACTATAACCTCTCTGCATTTGAATGGATCTCTATGGGAATTGGGGGGTGGGGCTAGATTAAGATGTAAATTAGACTGGAACAGTATGGAACACATGGTTGGCTAAATGGCTCCAAGTCATCAAGGGTCTGACGTATCAAACAAGCCTTAAACAATCACTCTGCTGCCAGATACAACGATACTCATTAATTAAACTAATCAAATTAACACGTTGAAAAGTAGACAAATGCTCCAATAGTTAATAAATAATTACTGCCAGCTTTTAATCTAGGCAGAGGACCGACACAATCAGTGATAAGATATTCAAAAGGCTGATCCATAACTGGTATAGGATACAATGAAGCAGGCTTCACCATCTGATTGGGTTTCCCAGTCAACTGACATGTATGACATGTTTTAATATAAGCAGAGATGTCCCTCTTAACATGTGGCCAAAAGAAATAACGCAAAATGCGATCGTACGTTTTCCGGACGCCCAAATGTCCAGCCGCATCATGGGAGGCAAAACCAAATCACAAAATTTAAAAGGAACCACAATCTGAATGATTACATTACCCACAAAGTAGTCGTCGTGAGGCACCCATTTCCTCACCAACAACCCATCCTCAAGAATGTAACCACGAGCAGTACCGTTTACCACATCAACAGGAAGGACTCGATTGAATGACTTTTAGAGTAGAATCTGCCTGTTGTACCTTCACCAAGTCAGGAATTTCAGGCCAGAAAGAAGGGACTGGGGAAGCATGTTCTATAACACTTCCCTTAGCCTCACAAGATTCAGGTTCAGCGTCAGGCGTAGTTTCACATGTAGCACGGCTCTGGGCACGCGTCACAGCACAAGCGGTAAACACCTCTGGGTAACTCAGACCACACTCATCGGGTTCCCCCGAAAAAGACGTTGTAATCGTTGAAAAATCGTTGTAAATCATGTTTTAATTTGGCTAATCCGCATTCATGTTTGCGTTGTCTTTCACGTTCACATTGTCTTTCACATTCAAGTTGTTTCTCACGTTCGCTTTCACATTGTAACAGTGGCAGCTCCTTTTGTTGTTCAAAAGTAAGACTAGAAACCGCAAGGGAAGGGGTCAGAACAGATGGATTAAGAGGGGTTTCCCCTTCTCTACCAGTGAGAACTCCCATTTCAACTAAACTGGCTTCAAGAATGGTCTTGATATTTTCTTTATATCGCTTGTCGTCAATGTCATAATGCTCGGCAATTTTCAATAACTGCACAAATCAAGAATTTCTTTGGATGGGGCCTTTACAAAATCACTCAGTGGTAGCCATCATAAAATGTTACTTATAGCCAGCCGATTTAAATACGCAACACGGTCTACGCTCTACTCCCTATTGAGCCAACGATAGCAAAGAAACAAGCGCCGATCACACGATGCACAACAGGAGAGATAGCCTAACAGGGATGGAGCTTCCCAGAAAACTGCCTATCCAGTCCCTATAACTAATCTAGCTGTCCCTGACCCAGCCTAGTCTTCGCCGACTTTTTGGGCTATGAGAACACTCAGTCCCCCATATTCACCGGCAAAAACAAGAAAGGAAAAATAACAAAGTGACGAACCACTCAGGACTCGCCCGACGACTTCCTTATCAATATCTCTCACTGCTGTACACCGGTCAATCCACACCTACCACCCCCAATTCGATGTCCCTACAGCGAGCAGAGCAAAGTGTCTCCAACCTAGGCCAAAACCAGAAAAGAACATGCTCCCCTCTTCACCACAACACCCAAACGCTAACAACAAACACAAGCCAATCAAACAATGCCTGCACAATTCAAAATTATTTCAGTACGCTGGATAAAGTGGCATATGACCAGGAACTACAAAAGTGCCTTCCAAACACAGATTTCCCTGTGTATCTCGCTAACAAATTACCAATTACATAAACAAACGAGCACCACTGGTAGGCTACTCAACTTCACAAAGACATCCTCCGTCCAAAAGGAATATTATAAAACATTCCTACACATCCATCCAGGCTTCAGAAAGCTACAAAACCAAACCAAATCCCAGACGCTAAGCCCCCATTTTGTCACAACCCGGCTCGTAGAGCCATGACAAAACAGGGACCACACAGGGAAATTACTATACAGATATAAATGTATTTAATTTAACCAAAAACACGTAGGCTACAAAAATAAAGTAAACATGAGGCGTGGAAGTCCGTAGGTTATCAGTTGTGAATGCATATGCTTGAAAGAGTGAAAGATATCATAGTGAGTGTTGTAAGACGCAAAAAACCCAGAACAAACACGCCCGTGGAGAAGACCAGAGAGAGCCGAGAATAGAAGACAGCGAGGCAAATAAGGCAAAAAGCCTTAACAGGTGTGTTTCATAATTAGTCGGCTCTCCAACTCCACCCACCGGCCGGCCTAACGGCCAGTGGCACGAGAGAGCGGCCGGAACAATATCTACTGCATATCTGGCAGCAAAGTGCTAGAGTACAGAACCAAAATAACAAAAAATGTGTCACTGTCCAATGTGTCACCGGGAACAGGCCAGCCCCCAGACAAAAATGGTGGCACGACCTCCAACAAAGTTTTTCTGTGCAATACACCGACTTTACAGCAACAGATATAGATAGCAAGGAAATTGTTAATTTCATTACAGATAGAAGAGTGTCCACTGCAGGCACGGGGGCAGAGGCCGCTGTCTGGTGGGTCACTGGTATGAGCCTGTGGATTTCACACCCAGAAGGCAATGTTTAGTAGTATAGTTAGATGACAATCTAAATTCCCAACCTGGCTCTTTCAATCTGCCACCTAATCATCCCCCAGTTTAATTGGCTAAAATCATTCTCTCACTCTCCACCTCAGCTGATGTGTGGCGAACATTCTAGCGCAAAATGGCTGCCGTTGCATCACTCACGTGGGTGCTACACATTGGTGGTGGTAGAGGTGAGTTTCCCCCTCATTACTGTAAAAGCGCTTCGAGTCACCGGTTGTTGAAAAAGGCGCTATATAAATGCAAGGCATTATTATTATTATTACAGACAACAGATGTAACCATTTGTGGTGCTGAAAGAACAGTGTGTGTATTCTAGCATTGATACTTCATGTGTCTTTAGCAGCCTACCAGTGGTCCACCAGCAGAAAAATCTCCCTCTGTGCCTGTTGCTGCTCCGGACCAGGGACCAGTCATCCTCCACCTCCTGCAACGCCTCCTGGAGCCATGGGGAATGGGGCTGTTGAGCCGGCACGACAGTCTATGTTGACTCTGTCAATGGTGAATATTGACAGAACATTTTTGCCATGTTAACATTGTGCCATGTTATGTGCCATGTTATCCAACCACTGCCATGTCATTTTATTCTGCCATTTTTGTTTTTCAGTTCAGCAAGCCACGGTTTGGGGGGGCTTCCGGTGCTGCAGCCAAGCCAAACCTGGTGGCGAGGAAGCAGTCTGTTGAGGTATTAGATTGTGTTGGAGCCATATAACTAAATTGAAATAAATCATTTTGAAATTCAAAGAAACATAATTTTCAATGTATTAATATGGTCATATTATTATTATTTTTATATTATTGCCTTTATTGAATATTTGTTGGGATGTTTCTTTAATGGATTGAAAACATATACAGTGAGCATGATAATTAATTGGACAATGACACATTTTTTGTTATTTTGGTTGTGTACTCCAGCACTTTGTCATTGTATCCTTTCAAACTCAATGAGGTTGAAGTGCAGACTATCATTTTTAATATTTCATCAGCCAATATGGATGAATATACCCTCAAATTAAAGCTGACAGTCTGCACTTCAACATCATTGTTAATGTATCCTTTCAAACTCAAAGTGCTGGACTACAGAACCAAAATAACAAAAAATGTGTCACTGTCCAATGAATTATGGTGCTCACTGTATATCACCTATTGGCCATCTGTTAATGGCAGAGGTGGTAAACCTGGCTTCAGAAAGTAGAAGTACTAACTGTGTATTTGCTCCACCCATGCACTAAACCAGCTGATTTCACTATTTAATTGCCCTGCCTGGCTGAAGAGCTGTGCTAATTAGATGGCACCTGAACATTTAAAGGGTTAAACAAAGATGGCATTCAGTCAGTGTTTATTTGGAGCATGGAGATGGCTGATGACACTGTGCTGAAATTGTTTTTTTAACCACAACAATTTACAAAATCATGACAAACTTAAATCATAAATTAACAACATTAACTTTATTCTACCTCATCAGTTCAAATGAACTGCATAGTATATTCAGGCACCATCAACAATATGCAAGTAAAAAATAAACTCAACAGCAGTCAAACCAACTGTGATTATTCATCACCTCCCAGCCTCACAATGGCCTCTGTGAGGTCCCAGCCTCCCTCCAGCCCCACTACGGCCTCTGTGAGGTCCCAGCCTCCCTCCAGGCCCACTACGGCCTCTGTGAGGACCCCGCCTCCCTCCAGGCCCACTACGGCCTCTGTGAGGACCCCCGCCTCCCTCCAGTCCCACTACGGCCTCTGTGAGGACCCAGCCTCCCTCCAGGCCCACTACGGCCTCTGTGAGGACCCAGCCTCCCTCCAGGCCCACTACGGCCTCTGTGAGGACCCCGCCTCCCTCCAGGCCCACTACGGCCTCTGTGAGGACCCCGCCTCCCTCCAGTCCCACTACGGCCTCTGTGAGGTCCCAGCCTCCCTCCAGGCCCACTACGGCCTCTGTGAGGACCCCGCCTCCCTCCAGTCCCACTACGGCCTCTGTGAGGACCCCGCCTCCCTCCAGTCCCACTACGGCCTCTGTGAGGTCCCCGCCTCCCTCCAGGCTCACTACGGCCTCTGTGAGGACCCCCGCCTCCCTCTAGGCCCACTACGGCCTCTGTGAGGACCCCCGCCTCCCTCCAGGCCCACTACGGCCTCTGTGAGGTCCCAGCCTCCCTCCAGGCCCACTACGGCCTCTGTGAGGACCCCGCCTCCCTCCAGGCTCACTACGGCCTCTGTGAGGACCCCGCCTCCCTCTAGGCCCACTACGGCCTCTGTGAGGACCCCGCCTCCCTCCAGGCCCACTACGGCCTCTGTGAGGACCCCGCCTCCCTCTAGGCCCACTACGGCCTCTGTGAGGACCCCCGCCTCCCTCCAGTCCCACTACGGCCTCTGTGAGGACCCCGCCTCCCTCCAGTCCCACTACGGCCTCTGTGAGGACCACTCCACTGCCACGGAAGTCCCCTGCACGGACCTCTATTTGGTCCATGTCCCCCTTCTCCCTGCCATCCCCTTCTATGACCTCTGTAAGGCCTAGCTCATTGACTGCCAGCCCTGAAAGTGCCTCTCTAAGTTCTCCTCTTAAAGGATAAGTTCGCTATTTTGGACCTTGGACCCTATTTGCGGTCTGTCTTCCATGAACCTGACACATTGAGTCCATATTTTCGCTGATCGGTCCAGTATTGAGCTCGCTACAGATTTCCTGTAGGCTCTCACTGGGCTACAATAGAAGTCAACATTGTAGCTATCAGCATGTGGGTCAGTTTTGATGTGGGTCAGAAATAGTCAAGTATGAGTATCTGCCACAGTTCTGTGGTATCTGCAGATCCATAGACTAGAAAAATAAGAGAAGCAATGGCATCACTGAAATAGCTTGAGTAAGGAACAGCGCCTACAGTGGCTAAATGGGAAAACTACAGGGTCGGCGGTTCTTTTATTCACTGATTTTTCTTTTTTTAATTATATACTTTTTTCAGTTTATGATTGAGGCGAGGCCCCTTTCAGTTGAGAGGCCCGTTTCAGGTGAAACTAATGAAACACAGCAAATTCCACCTATGCTTCCCGTCTCTGATCCAAATCCGGTCACATAACGTTATGTTGTCTAAGTTACAAAATAGGCTACAATTGAATTGTTATCAAAAAATATTTTTAGCGCTGTTAAAATCTTTGCCTATGTTTTAGCTAAATGCTCATCTAGCCTACTAATCACTCCATTCAACAAATTCTGATTTATGTCTTAATAACGTTATCACAGACAACTTCCTAACAAAACATGACAAAAGCATAAGCCAGCTAGGCTACTGTGGTTAAGCTACCAGGAAAAACAAACCTTTCACTCTGCATGAAAATGCCAAGGTGACAGGTGCCAGTAGATTACGTTAGTAAAATGCAATCGATTACGACATAGCTACAGAAAATAAACTATCCGCTACACATGATTGGGTTATAATCTCAAGTTTATGCGAGTCAGCAACGTTAAACTAAGTTACTATTAGCCAAACGATAGCCTATGTTTAATTATTGCTTTAGATAGCTGCATGCTGGGTAGGCTGAATAGAACGCTGAATTCAGCACAGGACATGTGGTTTGGACTTCACAAAATGGTGAGATCTGTAACTGGAATCAGAGTTTGTTTAATAAAGTGGAGAAATCAGTAGATGAGCATTTGGATAAAACCTAGGCAAAAATTGTATGCACCCATATTTTTCTACAAACACAACTACGACTGTGTCCAAATAGTCCGAATCAGCACACACTACTATTTGAGTATGCCAGTTGAGTACTTTTTTTTTTAAAAAGCTGTTAAATTAGGCTAGCCTTACCTGTGCGGCCAAATTGAGTGTTCTCAATATCCCCAGATGATATAGCCAAAGAGTGTAAAGGAAACTGATATATCCTAGGCTACCTATGTCCAGGTTTATATGGAGGATATTTTGCATACTGCATGTCACTGCAGTATAGACTACAGTAAGCAGTATGCTAGTACACAGGACGCAGTAAATTGGGCATTCACAATGCCTTCCTCTACAACACTGTTATGACCCAACAATACTATCCCAGATGATTTGACATTAGCTTTTTGTGCTTTTATCACAATTCATTACTACTTTGTATCACTTCCAGGTTCTACTTACCACAAAATAGGCTACATCACCATATTTTAACACTTTCACCTTCACTAGATCCCTTTATACCGCATTAACAGTTCATACCATTTCCATCTTTTATTTTCCGCCTCACACTATACCATATTACCATCTTTCTATGCCATTTCCAGCCATTGGTATTTGCGAAGCAACCACACCTACAATTTCTTTATGAATCTAGTTTAGGCTACAGTTACTACTGACATTGTCGGCTACTAACTAGTTCAATAAGCTAATGGAGTGAGTCAGTGATGGCGACGAACATTAAAACTTTAAAATATCATGTTAATATTTAACCTTGATTATTCAATATTTGTCGGTATTCTGACATTGATTCAACGTGATCTCGATGAGCAAATTGATGTCGCATCAACGTCGGAATTCCACATTGAATCTACGTCGATTGAACGTTCGCTTGCTATCTGGGTTGCGCGCCAGGCACACGAATGGAAATGAATGGGAAGGGTTGCGCCCTCAGGCACACGAACGGGAAGCTACCCGGAGTCACACAGACTACCAGTGGGCACACAAGACTTCACTGTAGTTGGAGTCCAGCAAAAGCCCCCAAATCAAACATAACGAAAAGTTCAGAAACATAAAACAGAAAAAATAAGGACTAGAACACGCATGGAACTGGAAAACCACAACAAAACTATTGTAATATCGGTATAACGAACTAATTAAATGAAGTCCATATCCCGGACCCAAAAACTAATAAAACAGTTCATATCCCGGACAATGAGCCCCCATTACGTTACGAGCCCAGCTCGAAGGGGCCGAAACACAAACGATTTCAAACACAAATACGCAAATTACAAAATGTTTTTATTAAAATCTCCCTCAGTTTTAACGGTGTTTCCGTGTTCACACACACACACACACACACACACACACACAGAAGTAGTAGGCTTATTACTCCACAAAACACAAAATAGCTTACACAACTGATATACTACAACTCGGCAAAGTAGCCATAAACTAACAAGCAGCTTACTATTAAAATGTTCCTTCTGGAAACACGGCGGCATTCAAAAGACGAGAATATGCTTGCACAAAGCAAAGTTAAAACCGTCTTCCAAATGGGGAATGGGGAAATAACGCAGAAATTCGTTTAAAGAGATACTGCAGAGGCTTTTCTAAGGCCCTTTTTTCCGCTTCAATTTGAACTGAAACTCGTGAGTAGGTGTGGTCATATGACGGTGTGCTTGTGGCCACTGCTCTAACCTGTCCCCTCCAGAAAACTGCCGTGAGGTTACTGAGGTAACGTTATGTCAGCGTAGTTACGAAGCTATTCTTGATTTGTCTAATACTGCTGTGCCGTAGTCGGGCATGCTTGGCCCAACTGTATAATAGTGGCCAATACATGTGCAATTACACAATGTCACAAATACAATGTAATAGGTATATTGTACTTAGCTGTTTTACGGCGGGAGACGATCCATCCATCACTGTTGGGATGGCACCTGGCTTCAGCGACAGTTTTATAGAAGCCCATCTCAAAGCCAGTTAAATTGTGGTAGCAGTCCGGTGTGAAGTGCGCGTTGCACACTAAAAAGTACACAATCTAAATACACTGAAACACAAATACATGAGCAAACAAATAGCTTTCTACAGACTGGATTCTAGGGCTTTCTTCGGCAAGTCCGCGTGCTCTACACCGATAGCTTGAAGCCACTGGCTAAGTAGCGCTGGGTCTCTCGGCAGATTATGAAAGCTAGCAGAGCCGGTGGCGTTGCACCGAGGAACGATACATCTCTGACTCCTTGGCATAATGCAGGCAAGTTAGCTAAAGATACCAAGTAGTAAGACGTCGTATATGAATAACTGTAGCTCGATATAAGTCGTAATATTAACGTTAGCAATAATACAAAGCAATTCGCATTTGAACTTGAACTAGCTAATTAGCAGTACAAGGGTCTCAGTCTCAGAAGGAAAAAAAAAATCGTCGTTCTCTGCTTTTATACCACGTGCCCAGCCAAGACCCACCCACAGGACCACCTCAAGTCCACCCATTTTTATGTTAAGGATCTCGTGACATCACGAATCCCCGGAAGCCAGCATATTGGTAAGTCTACACAAAAACTCAGATAAAACCATTTTGACTAAACATTAAATTTTCGGACATAAACAGTTGTGTATGATCATAATCTAACTCAAAACATAGGTTTTCAACGGGAAAAGTCGGTTTTTGACTGCAGTATCACTTTAACATACATGCACATGGCGAGCCACAACACGGCAATAACCACAAGAAACAATAAAGTAAGCGCTGCATACTACCTGAAACAAACACCACAATTCCACTTGAAAACGCGGTTCAGCACGGCAGTAAAAGCTGGCAACCTATGAGCCATACAGAGGATATGCGAACGAACCTCGAGCTACTTCTTCTTTAGCTTCCCGGCAGACAAGACGCTTGCGAGCGTATTGCTGCCCTCCACCGTTCCATTCTGTTAATTACAGTTTAATCTTCATTTACTGATCTATATCCTGGAATATAGCCCAGTTTCGTGAAGGAATTTTACCACCAATTTAGCAGTTTGTTCTTGGTTTTTGCTTCTTCCAAGTCCTCAAATCCCAGGAAGCAATCCTCAGCTCTATTAGGCCCTCTCGTAGGCCTAGTGTCATTCTCTCCTCTCTGTACCTTTTGCAATTAAGCATTACATGCTCTACTGTCTCAAGGACGTTACTCCACATAACCCATTTGGATGTTTCCCCACCATGACTAGCCCACTCCCCAGCCCAATCCCCAGCCCGCAATGCCCCATTCTTAATCTTGTCATTTTTACTATGTTCCATCTCTCCCCTCCTGTTCTACTCTCAATTCTTGTTGGTAGGCTGAATAGAAAATTTGCAATTTCCTCTCCCATTGCCTTGCCAACTTTTATTTTATAATGCTTTTGTATTCTTGTTTCAAATGCAACCCAAAACTGTTTTATGCCAATTGACATGGAGGAGCTGTCTAAACTGGTTATGTCCTCAAAACTGACTACCTGTCTACTCGACCCAATCCCTACAAAATTGGTTAAAGAACTTTTCCCCGTACTAGGCCAGCATATGTTAAAAATCATTAACACATCCTTAGTAGCAGGATATGTACCAGAGTCACTAAAAATTGCGGTTACCATTACTTGTTACAGGATAAGCCACTACTGAAGAAACCAAACCTCGAACCTACTAGAGAAAGCTGTTGCAAAGCAACTTGGTGCATACCCTAGCTTAAACCATATCCATGAAATATTCCAGTCAGGATTTAGACCCTACCATAGCACTGAAACGGCACTTGTTAAAGTTATTAATGATTTACTATTATCAGCCGACCAAAACTCTGTGTCTGTTCTTGTACTCCTTGACGTAAGTGCAGCTTTTGATACAATAGATCATGAGATTCTACGGAACAGACTCCAGGGCTATGTTGGACTTATTGGCTAAGCACTTGCATGGTTCAGATCATACTTATACAATAGGAAGCAGTTTGTTAAATTAAATGAAGTATACAGTTACTCAGTAATGAAATATGGTATTCCACAAGGATCAGTGCTAGGTCCAGTACTCTTTTCATTATACACTACTCACAAAAAGTTAGGGATATTCGGCTTTCGGGTGAAATTTCAGGATGAACCTAAAATGCACTATAACCTTTACAGGTGAAATTAATTTGACCTTCTCTAAACTTTTGAATGCACATGTCCAACTATTCAATGTTTCAGTACTTTTTGCACAACTTGCTGTTCTCTAACAAGGAGCTGAACGGCAAAATTCACAACAGGTGTTTGATCCATGAATCGACCAATAAATTTCCTGGTTCAATTAGAATTGGTATTTAAACAGTCCTCTTCATCATGCTGTTCACATTTTGACATCATGAGACCAAGACGACACCTAACAATTGATCAACAGTACCTCGCCATTGCGAGGCTTCAAACAGGATGTTCTCAGAGGGAAGTGGCCACTGAGCTTAGAGTGTCACAGAGTGTCATCAGCAGGTTGCAACAGAGATACAGAGAGACTGGAAGAGTCACAGAAAGGCATAGAAGTGGACGTCCTTTGGCCACATCCCACACTGATGACCGCTTAATTGTGAACAGTGCCCTGCGGAACCGGATGATGAATGCCACTCAACTCCAGGCACATTTAAGGGAGGTGAGAGGCACCCAAGTGTCACGTCAGACCATTCGAAACCGTTTACATCAGCGTGGTCTGCGTGCTAGACGACCTGCAAGGGTACCTGACCACACCACCAGGCACAGGCGTCATCGTCTTGCATGGGCCAGGGAGCATTTACGCTGGAAGAGGGACCAGTGGGCCTCAGTGCTGTTCTCTGATGAAAGTCGATTCACGTTGAGCAGAAATGATGGCCGCCAACGATGTTGGAGACGTCAAGGAGAGCGCTATGCATCAGCCACTGTTGTCACCAGACGACCCTTTGGTGGTGGCGGTGTTACAGTGTGGGCAGGTGTGTCTAGTCAATACAGAACTGCCCTACACTTTGTGAATGGTACAGTGACAAGCCCATACTACCTGAATAACATCATTAATCCAGTCATTGTGCCCCTGCATGAACAACACAGGCCTAATTTCATCTTCATGGACGACAATGCTCCAGCTCATCGAGGTCGCATCATTAGGGAAAGGCTGCTGGAGACTGGGGTACCTCAAATGGAGTGGCCTGCACTTTCTCCAGACCTGAATCCCATAGAAAACCTATGGGATCAGCTGACTCACCGTGTAGAGGCTCGTAACTCTGTACCCCAAAACCTCAATGACCTGAGGGCCGCCCTTCAAGAAGAGTGGGATGCCATGCCTCAGCAGACAATAAGTCGACTTGTGAACAGCATGAGACGTCGTTGTCAAGCTGTAATTGATGCTCAAGGGCACATGACAAGTTATTGAGACATTGACATTTTTGTTGTGGTATACCCACCACTGTTGTTGGCTTTTGTTTCAATAAATTGTTTGAGATGAGGAAATCACCATTGCATGCTTCTACTTAAATGCCCTACTTTCATGATACGTATAATATCACTGTAGCGTGAACTTACATTTTCCATAAATTTCACCCGAAAGCCAAATATCCCTAACTTTTTGTGAGTAGTGTATATGCTACCCTTTGGTGATATTATTCGGACGATACACAGATATACATTTCCATGAAACCCGACGAGGCACTACCACTTTCTTGATTAGAGGCTTGTATTGCATATATTAAAGCTTGGATGTTTTCTAATTTCCTGCTCCTAAACTCAGAGAAGACTGAAATGCTGGTTTTAGGTACAAAAAAAACAAAGGGAAAAATTGTGTACATCTACTTTAAATTTTGATGGTTGTTTATTGTTTAGTTGTTCCAAATTCAGCTGTGAAAGACTTAGGTGTTACTATAGACCCAGATCTAACTTTTAGCGCGCACATAAAAAACATATCTAGAGTAGCTTTCTTTCAGTTAAGGAACATAGCTAAAATTAGGCACTTCCTATCAGAAGGGGACACAGAGAAATTGATCCATGCTTTTTTATGTCTAGACTAGATTACTGTAATGCCCTGCTATCTGGCTGCCCTAAATCCTTGTTAAATAATCTCCAGCTCTTGCAGAATGCAGCCGCTCGAATTTTGACTAGAACTAAGAAGTATGAGCATATTACCCCAGTGTTAGCATCGCTTCATTGGCTACCAATTAAGTATAGGATAGACTTTAAGGTTTTGCTTGACCTTTAAATGGCGCAACAGTGTATATATGTAATCTGTTTTTACCAGATAAGCCGAAAAGATCACTTCATTCCCAAGACGCAGGCTACTTAGTAGTCCCTAGAATATCTAAAAACTTGACAGGTAGTAGAGCTTTCTCCTACAGAGTGCCACTACTGTGGAACACCCTACCAAAATTTATAAGGGAGTCAGACACAGTCTCAATATTTAAGTCTAGATTAAAAACGCACCTTTCTGATCAGGCTTATAACGAGTTGTAGTCTGGAGACAGGACCAGAGAAGCCTTTAGCCATAGAGTAATGTGCTGTGACACCATCTTCCTGGGCTGCCCCCCCCCCCCCCCCCCCCCCCCCCCCCAGTTGGTGCTCCTGCTGCTCTATTACACTTTCCCCTAACTGTTTTCTCTCTCTTTCTTCTACATTCTGCCGGCGGGGCTTATGCCCCGCATCTCGAGAGTGGCTGTCAACTGGACCCCCTCACCGCTGCTGTCCGGCTTCCTCTCCGTCGCCGCTGCCCCTCCTCTCCTCACACCTGCTCTTCCTGCCCTGTCAGCATCCTCATGCTCTCTCTCTCTCTCTCTTTACTCTGAACGCACCAGAGTGAACATGAAAGAAATATTATCAGTAAACAATGGTGTTTCTTGCCATGATGTTCAGGAATGGATTACTAACCATTTCTGATCTGAATGGCAATGATTATTATTTCAAGAAACATTGACTCATCTCTTGTCCTACTGTATTCTTCTATCATCTGACTGGTACTCATTTTCTCACTGCTCTCAACTTACTTTTCTTATTTTCTGAGGCTGCCCAAAAAACTGACGAATGTCACGGCCACCCTTCCTCTTGCTCATGATGACACTCACTGTGAATGAAAGCTGACTGTAATAAAACTGCTTGCACTTTAATCAAACAAACACTAATAATGCTATTTATCATAAGCAAGTGCAGCTACACAGTATACTATATGAATATGCAATAAATTAGAGCTTCTACTGTCTACATAAATTACACATGCAGCGCAACATAAATGATTGACACTTTACTCAGACGTCACGTGAGCTTTCTGACAAATACAACGTTATTTAACGTTAGAGAAAAGAAATTAACGTTAGATGAATACACCCGTGAGCACCATTGTTGGTCGCTGGGTGAATGTATGGCTAATTAACCTTCCAGGTAACTTAGCTATGACAGCTAACGTTAGTGATGGTTGATTGATTAGCACTTGCAAATCGGCCCGTTTTCACCAGAAACGTTTGTTTCCACTCCATGCAATTACTGACACTTTTTAGCAGAATATTATTTATTTCCACAATTACAGTTCCAGCACAAAATGACGTTAACGTTACCATTTCATGCATATCCCTGGCTGAAGTGAAGTGTTATTACTGGTACGGTGTTACAATAACAAGTGTCCCATCAACAACTGATGGGAACATTAACAGATCCTAACTTTACGCAAAGCTAGTGAGTGGAATATGCTCAGAATGTACGGGGTGTTCGCAGTACAATCATTAACACAATCCTTGGGTGCGTCCAAATATTCTTCACTCCCCACCTCCTTTCCTCCATTCCCACTACCACTCCTCTCCTACCCGGAAGTATGAAAAACTGCCTGAACGTTTTGAGTACAAGTATTTACATGTACCACCTCCCCAGAGTTCTGCGCGGCACAGCAAGAGCAAGATTGAAATTGCGATATAAATGTTGAATTACAAGTTGATTCTTTTCGACTGAACGGATCATGATAATTTTTGGATATAAATTTTTTTTCGAGAATTGTCAGAGTTCAGTCAATGTTCATTCAATTTGTAAGCCTAAGTTATGTGGTAAATTAGCGCCGCCCACCTTCCCAGAGTTCTGCGCGGCGCAGTAATAGTAGTCTAAGATTGATATTGGAATTACACGTGGGGCGACTAACAGTTTAAGTGTTACAGTAGGCTAGTACATTTTGTTTATAAATAGCCATCATGTAGATAGTTATTGAACTAAGTGTGAATTAGCACCATGGAGGATCTTGTGTGGAAATGACCACCCTGCATAGTTGCAGAGCTATAGTGCTCTCGCTGAAGAAAAAGCACGTTTTTTTTAAGGACAAAATATTTCAGCGAATGACACAGGTGCGTTCCATTACTCGAAAAATGTGTCCTCTTTTCCTCCACTCCAAAAGTGATGTGGTTTATGTAAATTTGTCTGAAACACAAAGAAAATTTTTGAATTTTTGGAAAAGTTTTTTGGAATATCCAATAAAAGATATTTTTTTCTCCACTCCAAGCACGTCCTGTGGGAGGCGAGGAAGATCATAGTCTAGCAAAAAACAACAACAGACCTGGTCACTCTTCGGTGGAGAATCCAAAGCCTCCTTCAGGACGGCGTTATGGTGGACTTCAATAAAAATTAAAGACTGGCAAAAGAGACATGCAGGGTGGATGAGGACAACTGGGAAAAACTGAACATATAGTCCACCCCCGTAAAGACACACACAATCCACATTTTACCGCTTTGTGTGTGGCTTCAGGGACAGTGCTACTTAGGCTACTGTGCCGCACTTCCTGAGGAACCCGGGGTGTGTGGAGTATGACGTGTCCCTCGTAGGCATGGAAATTGAATAAATGACAATGTATTGTATTTCAATCTGAATTCAATAGTGTTTTACTGTACTGTTACACTTTATTATAATCATAATTAGTATAGCTTGATGTTCGGACAGTGGGCATTTTTTTAAACTAAAGGAATATACAATAAAAGCACACCAATAAAATCACAAATATAGGATAGTGAATTATTATTATTTTTTGTTGTTTTTTTAATATCCATGTACTGCACTTTGTATTGTATAGGCTATGCATAATTATTGTTGCGGTAAACAAATCGGTAAACATTAAAACAAGCTTAATGACTGGTAAAAATGACGGTGACATTTTTTTTCAACTCCATCCTTCACGTTGACAGATTATGATTTACTCTAGCAAACCACTGGTCCACAAAATGGTCAAGCAACAAATTAAAGTAGGGTAACCCCTGCCAAAATAAATATTTAACAATTTGAAAACTGTGATTCATTAATTCTGCAAAAGAGCATGTGGAGTGAGGAATTTCAGAAAGACAAAGAAAAACGAGAGAAATCAGTAATAACTGGTATTACAGTTTCTCGATTGCTAAAGCACAATTTCTAGATCTCTGAGCACAATGACCAGTTGCCTAAACACATTTAATAAATCAGGCCCCCAGTTGGCTTAACTATAAACACATTTCACCTCAATCTCCGATTTCACAAAACTCTGAACACATTGGCATTTGCCAAAACACACGTTGCAGAACTCTAAACACATTTGCACTTACTCTAAACACTTTCGCACTTGCTAAAACATATTATAACTTGCTAAAACACACGTTGCACAACAATATGAACACATTCTCATTCACTGAACACATTTTGCTCACTACGATGCAAAATGGTAGACTCAGTCATCAAAAGTTGAACACAATGAAAGCACGGGTGTCATTGCTTAAACACGGTGACTCAAAATTGAAGACACCTGCCAATGATGTGACAACACCTATATAGGCCAGTTTAGAATGCAGTTTGCTGAAGGTGCCAAACAGCAACACAATGGACAGAGGCAGAGTTTGTGTCAGAGGTGGAATACACAGAGGAGGAGGAGGAGCAGGCCAAGGAGGGAGAGGAGCAGGCCAAGGAGGAAGAGGAGCAGGCCAAGGAGGGAGAGGAAGGGGGCGAGGAGGGAGAGGAGTGCAAGGAGGAAGAGCAAGACAACCACGTACGATCATCACAGATGAAATGCGAGCTACTGTCATTGACCATGTCATTGTCCATGGAATGTCAATGAGAGAAGCTGGACAAAGAGTCCAACCCAACCTCAGCAGGTTCTCAGTGTCCACCATAATTCGGGCATTCAGAGAACACAACAGGTATGTACTGTAGTTACTTTGTCTAAATGTTTGTAGCCTACAATCTAAATTGGTTTCACCATAGTACCTTTTGCTGGGGGAGACTGGACATTTCCATTGATGTTTGTATTGTAGACTGTAAGTCTTTTTTGTGAAGAGTGAAAGCATATTTGTTTCTATAGGGTTGAAAGATTGCCACATCGTGGTGGAAGGACTTCCCTATTCACAGCACAGCAAGAGATCCTC
Source organism: Synaphobranchus kaupii (assembly GCA_029718625.1). Classification (NCBI taxonomy): domain Eukaryota; kingdom Metazoa; phylum Chordata; class Actinopteri; order Anguilliformes; family Synaphobranchidae; genus Synaphobranchus; species Synaphobranchus kaupii. The sequence goes on from CM056376.1 coordinate 105,134,180, forward strand.
ATTGTGGACATGGTCCGGGAAAACAACATCATCAGACTCAGAGAAATAAAGGAGAGAGTCATAGCTGACAACGTCAATTTTGGAGGCATTGACAGAGTCAGCGTGGCCACCATAGACAGAGTCCTCCGTCGCCAGAAGCTACGCATGAAGCAAGCTTATAGAGTTCCCTTTGAGCGTAACTCGGACAGAGTCAAAGAGCTACGTTTCCAGTATGTGCAAGTAAGTATACATACGGGTACACAATGTTGATTGTTCACAGTACAGTGGGTGTACAAGCCCACTGTACTGCACAGTAGCCCAGTGTAGTACTCCTTCTGTGACACTACCTGTACTCTATTCATTTCCACAGAGAATCTTCGGGTTGGACGCCATGATGAGACCCCATGAATACATCTTCCTGGATGAGGCTGGCTTCAACCTCACCAAGAGAAGGAGGAGAGGCCGTAACATAATTGGCCGAAGAGCAATTGTGGACGTTCCTGGCCAACGTGGGGGGAATATCTCCCTATGTGCAGCCATGACCTCGGAAGGGCTTCTCCACAGGCATGCTCTCCTTGGGTCCTTCAACACCCAACGTCTCCTCACATTCCTGGGAGAGCTACGAGACATCCTGAATGACCGTGAGCAGCAGAATCCGGTTCCAGCACAGCCTCCTCCCATCTATGTCATCATCTGGGACAACGTCAGTTTTCACCGCACCAACCAGATAAGAGAGTGGTTCAATATAAACCAACAATTCCTCAATGTATGTCTGCCACCCTACTCACCTTTCCTCAACCCCATAGAGGAGTTCTTCTCATCATGGCGGTGGAAGGTGTATGACCGGCAACCGTATGGAAGAGAGAACCTCCTCAGGGCCATGGACCTGGCCTGTGATGATGTGGCTGTGGGGGCTTACCCAGGCTGGGTCCGGCATGCCAGAGCTTTCTTCCCCCGCTGCCTGGCGAGGGAAAACATAGCCTGCGATGTCGACGAGGTCCTGTGGCCTGACCCCCGCCCGACGACGTGATGCACAGGTCCCTGCACAGGCCCCCGCACAGGCCCCTGCACAGACCCCATGATTGCAGTCGTGTGACCTTGCACAATATACAGTACCTCTTTACATACAAGAATTTGTGACGTTTTATTTTGTACTGTATTTCCCCTGTATGCTATTGCTCTCTTTTGAAATATTTGTTTTGGGAAAATCTCTGATGTCGAGAAAAATGGAATGGCAAAGTACAGGTTGTCATCAATAAATGGGGTTCAATTCCCCCAAAAAGAATCTGTGACTTACTATTGATTACTATACAGATGTGATTACTATACAGATGATGGGGTATTTAGAACATCACACCCTGAACATTGTGTTTTCAATTTTTTATTGAAGTGTGTGATGGATACCCAATAGTGTTTACATTTTTGCAAGCTGTGAGGACGATTTTGTTGTCAAAGTTTGGTTTTGGCCATAGGAGCAACAGTTCTGTGGTGAAAGTTTGGGTTTTGTGGTGAAAGTTTGGGTTTTGGAGTGAGAGTTTGGTTTTGCAAAGAGAATGTGAGTTTTTGTGGAGCTAGCTTGAGAAAAGTGTTTTGTGTTTAGAGTTTAGTGAAAACGGAGGGCAGTTTCCTGAAATGTGTTCTGACATTCGAGAAAAACTGTATTGCTAGCTGCTAGAAGCTCGCGAGGTGCGAGCTATGAGGTGGGAGCTGCAAGCTGCCAGCAAGCTGTGAGGTGGGAGCTGTGAGGTGTGAGGTGTGAGGTGTGAGGTGGGAGCTGTGAGGTGGGAGCTGCAAGCTGTGAGGTGTGAGCTGTGAGGTGGGAGCTGCAAGCTGTGAGGTGGGAGCTGTGAGGTGGGAGCTGCAAGCTGTGAGGTGGGAGCTGTGAGCTGTGAGGTGGGAGCTGTGAGGTGGGAGCTGCAAGCTGTGAGGTGGGAGCTGTGAGGTGGGAGCTGCAAGCTGTGAGGTGGGAGCTGCAAGCTGTGAGGTGGGAGCTGCAAGCTGTGAGCTGCAAGCTGTAAGGTGGGAGCTGCGAGGTGTGAGGTGTGAGCTGTGAGGTGTGAGCTGTAAGGTGGGAGCTGCGAGGTGTGAGGTGGGAGCTGTGAGGTGGGAGCTGTGAGGTGTGAGCTGTGAGGTGTGAGCTGTAAGGTGGGAGCTGTGAGGTGGGAGGTCGGAGCTGTGAGGTGGGAGCTGCAAGCTGCCAGCGAGCTGTGAGGTGTGAGCTGTGAGGTGGGAGCTGCCAATGAACTGTGAACTGCCACAGCGACCTGCCACTGCGAGCTGCGAGGTGCAATGCATGCTGGGAACTGAGCACAGAAGGATTGTACCCGCTCAATACACTGCAAAACATAGCCCAACCATTTTAGGCTAATAGCATCAACACAAATACCCTACAAAATATGGCAGCGGGCTTACAATTTCAAATCCTTTCAACACAAAGTAGCCTACTAGATCTGAACTCCGGTATATTTTTTTCTTTCTCCAAAAAGCATCATCTGCTGGACAAACATTGTAACTGATTGTTTGGCTTCCACCATTACATTTCCTGCATTACTTTCAAAATAAACACATAGATAAATTAACATAAATTTTAGTACATTAGTTTTAACCCTTTTTCTGAACAAAAAAGATTGTTCCATTGTAGCTTTTCCTGTGGGGAATATATTTTATTTACCACCCGGCTACATAAATACTGTTGTTTAAATTATCCTTATTGCTGCATTTTAGTTTATATTATTAATTTATATTACTGTAAACTATCCGTTGTTGTCATACCCTTGCATATTGAGCGAATGTAATCGTCTTTGCAATTAAAAAAACACTGATACTACAAGGTAAACACTTTAATTACATAAATAGGCTAGTCGATCTTTTAAACATCCAGAGGACGAGTCAATATGCCAAATGCACGTTTTAGAATGGTCTCTTGAGAAAAAATATAAAGATAAAATAAATTGTAACAAAAATAAATTAAAAAACGTTACAATAAAATGTGCCTACTCCAACTTTAACCTTTGCATCTTTCAACACTCAAAAGGTACTAAAAGTAGCCTACCTAAAAAGAAGCGAGGTGGGAGCTGCCAGCGAGCTGTGAGGTGGGAGCTGTGAGGTGGGAGGTGCGAGTTGGGACCTGCCAGCGAACTGCGAGCTGCCATAGCGACCTGCTACTGCGAGCTGTGAGCTGCCAGTGAACTTTGAGCTGCCACAGCTAGCTACCACTGCGAGCTGTGAGCACCGTTCGGAGGCTGTGAGCTGCCAGTGAACTGTGAGGTGTGGTGCATGCTGGGAACTGCGAGGTCTGAGAGCTCACACCTTGCAAAGAAGGACTGTGCTCCAACTGCACAGCGACCTGCCACTACATTGTAGTTTCCCACTTTTTAATACATTTGAAAGTAATGAAATAGAGAGACAGTAGGCCTACAGTGTTTGACATTGATTGTACCTACCCACAGCAGTCGAGCAACGGCTTCTGCTGGGGCACGACCACACCAATTGGACAACCCGCACGCAGAACTGCAGTACACCGTAATACTTGAACCGGTAGTAATAATAATGGGAATTTTGTTATGATTATGATTACATTTGCTAATGATTATTTCAGATGGCGGTGCGTGGTTGCCTGTTGTAGCATAGCTATTTTTTTATTTATTTATATTTTTATATCAATATATTGGGGGGGGGGGGGGGGTATTTTAAGCATATTTGAATATTGGGGGGGGGTGTGTCCCCAACATATATTATAATTACGGCCTTGACCGGACCCCTCAACTGATTTATTAATCTCTCCAATTCCTCCATAGATAATTTATTCCATGGGTTGTAAAAGTTTATAAGACTGAACTCCCCCTGACTACTCCAAATCTCTACCAGCACACATTCTAAATCAGTTTCATTTTTTATTCTCCTGTACTGAACTCCTTTTTCTAAAAATACTGCACTACACCCCTATGTTCTCGGTCTGCTCTTACGCTCTCATATCCTGGTATAATAAATTCTAAACAAGGTCTCAGCCAGGTCTCTTGAATGCATATAATTGTTGGTTTGACTACAAATCCCCTTATAAATCTTTTTAGCTCTTGCCCATTTGCAACAAAGCTACAGGCATTCCATTGCAGAACAAAACACATAAAAAACTACTAACCATTATTGATTTTCCCCCAGTTAACATTACAGCCTATTAGGCTAATTCTTTTTACCTTCTTTGTTCTAGGCTGACACACTTCTCATTCTCTCATTCTCCTTATGTGGTCAATATTCAAATTAACTGGGGGTATTTTTAACCCCAAGAATTTCTCTGCCTCTCTTGATACTGCCTGCTTTGTTTGATGCTGACTTCTCATTTGTAGCTGCCCATAGGATCTCCACCAGAAACACCATAAACTCTATTCTATCCACAATCAGTGAGTTTTCTGGAATAACAGGTACAGCCTGTACCTCCCTGGGTTGTGTAACATCACTGCTCTCTCTATCTGGGTGTGAACCACCTTCACAGTAGCTTCATTTACTCTCTTCACAGCCTCCGCATATGACACGTTATCTTCAGTTCTTACTCTTTCAATTCGCTGGGCTTTGATATTGTGCTCACACCCTCTAAATCCCGTTTTAAGGGAAAGTTTTATTTTCCAATGTGCTTTGCTAATGCATTAAAACTCACTTGGTAAGCTTAGAAAGGGACTAAAGAGGACCTTATGAGAAACAAACATTCTGTTCATTCCTCATGCTATGTTGTTGTTATGATTAGATATCCGCATGAGTCAGTAAGGCTACAGGCTACGTTTTGAGCTGACTGTTGACGTCACAGGAACAAACATCTTCTTTATGTCTCTTAAAAAGCTCTGTCATTTCCTGCGAAACTGCTAAACAAGAACCACTATCTTAACTGTCAAGATAAGCCACCTGACCTGTGCTTGAAGCAAAAGCTCTGAGGGGGGCATAGTTGACTACCAAAAAATGGAATTGGAGCATATAGAGCAGGGGTGTTCAATCTTATCCGAAAAGGGCCGGTGTGGGTGCAGGTTTTTGCTTTAGCCCAGCAATAAAACACCTGATTCAACTAATGAACTAATCATGGGCTTCAATCAAGACCTTGCAAAGTAGAATCAGGTGCCTTAGTACTGGGCTAAAACAAAAACCTGCACCCACACTGGCCCTTTTCGGATAAGATTGGACACCCCTGATATAGAGTGTGTGCGACTTTTTCTTTTTTTCTTTCTAATATTATTAAGAAAGTAAAAAAACATATTTTGCTGCCACAGTTTAGTAATTATTTGGAAACATTGGAAATTTTTCAGCACCCCAACCCCAACCCCAACCCCACCATCCCCACCATCCCCACCATCCCCACCACTAACCTTGCATTACGACAGGGGTGCCCATACTCGGTTCTGGAGATCTAGGCTACTCACCAGGTGACTTTACTGCTTGCCCTGCAATCTCAGAGCAAAGAGGACTGGGTTTAATTAAGGAGGTGATTACAATCAGGTGGTTAAATACCTGGTTGAAAGTAAAACGTTCAGAATAAATTTATTTCAGAATAGTCACATAGGCCTACAATATACGCATAGTCTAATACGCATAAAATAAGTAGCCTAGTGCAGTGGTTCCCAACGTCGGTCCTCGGGGACCACTGTGTATGCTGGTTTTCGTTCCAACCACAATTGCAATGCCAAAATTCTAACAAGCTGTTAATTTTTCTTAATTAGTTGCTTTTCATGTTTAGAGGGATTAGCCTATTTACCCTCTTAAAGGTTGTATCAGCGATTTTGGGTGGAAACATAAATGATCACATTCATCTGATTTTTCCTCACGATCCGCTAGCTGCCCGCCCCATAAGCAGGCCGTCAAAAAACCACGTCTCTGTAGGCAGCCTATGCTCCGAGATCGTACACAAAAACAAATGGTACTACCAACCACTCAAAACCAAAATAAACAGTATTCCAACCAATCACAATGATCTGCACAAACGCTAATACTCTTATCTCGCTGAAATCTTGACGAATTTACAAACGGTTTGGTTTCTTACAAACGTTATTAACGTGGTTATAATTCTGGATGCTTGAACACTATTTTTTAAAACATAACATAATTATTCATAAGTATGTTTGTTTGGGATTTCGCTTCAGAAGTGACGTCACCCAAAATCGCTGATACAACCTTTAAGCCACATCATGTCAGAAATAGCTAAGCATGCAGAATAAAATTCCTGTGTTCCTAATGTGCTTATTGGGCTATATTGCAAATAGGTAACATTTTTTTAAATGATCAAATTAAAGACTGGGGTGAATCAATTGGCTCATAATTAGGTAGTTGAACACGTGTGTTTAAGTTCCCTCATCATTTGTTTCTTAAATGTATTAACACAATGCAGGTTTGGCTCATTATCATTCTCTTTGTCTTTTCTTCATTATCTATCAAATGGTTCGTTTTAGTGGCCATGTGTCCACAATTTCACCAATTAGGAGCATATTGATTCACCTCAGTCTTTAATTTTAATCAGTTAAAAAATTGTTTTTTTTTGCCCCTCTTTTTGTAATTATTTGCAATATATACAATAAACAATGAGAATATTGGACTTTTATTATTCATGACATGCATAGCTATTGCTAACATAATGTGGCTTAAGAAGGTAAATAATCCCTCTAAATATGACAAACACCTAATTAAGAACAATTGACAGCTTGTTAAAATTCCGGGATTGCAATTGTGGTTGGAACAAAAACCAGCATACACAGTGGTCCCCGAGGACCGACGTTGGGAACCACTGGCCTAGTGTATTTAACTCGATCCAGGAGGTTGAATAAAGCCCTTTACATTTACCCTTTACATCAGTGGTCCTCAACCCTGGTCCTGGGGACCCCCTGTATATGCTGGTTTTCGTTCCAACCACAATTGCAATACTTGAATTTTAACAAGCTGTTAATTTTTCTTAATTAGGTGTTTTTAATGTTTAGAGGGATTATTTACATTCTTAAGCCACATTATGTTAGTAATAGCTATGCATGCCATGAAGAATAAAAGTCCAATATTCACATTGTGCTGTATTGTAAACAATTAAAAGGAGGTAAAAAATGTTTTAACTGATCAAATTAAAGACTGAGGTGAATCAATTGGCTCATAATTGGTGAAATTGTGGACACATGGCCACTAATACTAACCGTTTGGTAAATAATGAATAATTCAAAGACAAAGCAAATGATAACAAGCCAAACCTGCATTGTGTTAACAAGTTTAAGGAAAAAATTATGAAGGAACTTAAACTTGTGTTCAATTACCTAATTAGGAGCGTATTCACCTGAGTTCTTACCTCTTCTTTGTAATTGTTTGCAATATAACACAATGAGCATAATGAACATGGGATTTTTTTTTTCTTCAAAGCATTTATAGCTATTGCTAACATAACGTGGCTTAAGAGAGTAAAGAGTTTAAAGTGTTCTCTCTATACAATTAAAACACCTAATTAAGAAAAAATAACAGCTTGTTAAAATTCTGGTATTGCAACTGTGGTTGGAACGAAAACCAGCATACACAGGGGGTCCCCAGGACCAGGGTCGAGGACCACTGCTTTACATAATGCTCTCTGGAAATCCACAACAGGTGTCTGCTATTTTCAATCAAGACTCAGGTGAGCTGAAGGAAACTCGTTAGCATGCAAAAGATTTAAAGGGCCGCACTCACAAGGCAGCATAGGGACGTAACACCAGTTCTTAATGACAAAAACCGGAGCAAGACGAGGATGATCAACCTTGGTTCGGCATTTGTTCGTTGGAGGGAGCTCAAAGAATCACAAAGCGGAGATGGCCACTTTTCTACTCAACCGATAAGCTAACGTGTTAGCTAGCAAGCAAACTATCAGGTGATCAGATCATACCTTTGAAAATAAGGGAGATCAGCGTTCATGGACTCTGAACCCCTGTATGCCCCCCCCCAGGAGAAAATTTTTTAAAGTTCAATGCATCAATCTGGTGTACTTTGAGAGCAAAATTAGAGGCTAGATCTATGAAGAATGTTGTGGTATAAGTTGTATACATATGAATGGCGATGACGTGGTAAATTTGATAAATGCTTTAACCTTTACCACCATCTTCAACATCTTTGTTATTATTATAACATGATTGTGGAGAGGGAGGATGCACATCAGATAACTAAGTGAGGTGCTGACTAATGGTAAAATAATATTAGAAAGTCACACACACACGTTGCCTACTAATAAATGGAATTGGAGCATATAGAGTGAGTGCAACTTTCTTTTTTTCTTTCTAATATTAAGAAAGTAAAAAACATATTTTGCTGCCACAGTTTAGTAATTATTTGGAAACCTTGGAAATTTTTCGCCACCCCAACCCCACCACTAACCTTGCATTACGACAGGGGTGCCCATACTCGGTTCTGGAGATCTAGGCTACTCACCAGGTGACTTTACTGCTTGCCCTGCAATCTCAGAGCAAAGAGGATTGGGTTTAATTAAGGAGGTGATTACAATCAGGTGGTTAAATACTTGGTTGAAAGTAAAACGTTCAGAATAGTCACATAGGCCTACAATATACGCATAGTCTAATACGCATAAAATAAGTAGCCTCGTGTATTTAACTCGATCCACTTTGCCCCTAGTGATGAGACGTATCCGTCCCAATTACAGTATTCATGTTTTTCTGAAATGATAAACTACAGCTTTAAGAGAACCCCGTAAATTTAGCCGCAGAATTGTTTAAAAGCGTAGCTGCATGCGAAAACCTCAGCTTCTCCAGTTACACTGCAGTGCAAAAAAATAGGAGGGAGCTATAAATAGCCAGAAGCACTTAGCGTACCGAACCCGGTTATCGGGCGGAAACCAGACATTTTTGTGATCAACATACGATACTGATATTATTCGGGCACATACCATTGAACATATTATATTTATTAGGTTCACAAAACGATAAGCTAACTTTTAAGCCAATAACCATGTAGATGTGACCGGTAGTTTTTATGTTTTAACGTCGTTTAGATGAGAAAGTACTGTCAAAAAAGGGGCGCCCTTTATCGGGCGGCTCTTGTAGTGCATAAACAAGCTCACGATTATTGTTGTTTTAATAATCAATTAATAGTTTATTTCATCAAGAAAGATACAGTTTGAATAACCAATATGTTGGCAAAATAGCTGGCTAACTGGATAGTTTACCTGGCAGTCCGAAAGATGTCAATATTGTGTTTATTTCTTCACAAAACGATAAACTAAGTTTTAAGCCAATATTAAACATGTAGACGTGACCGGTAGTTTTTTGTTTTAACGTCTTTTAGATGAGACAGTAATGTCAAAAAAGGGGAGACAACTATCGTTTATTGGCTTAAAAGAGATAGGCTCAATCGCATTGGATTTATTTCTTTACAAAAACGATGTTAACATTTAAGCCAATAACGTGTTTCTTTTTTCGTTTTAACGTCTTTAAGATGAGACGAGACTGCCAAAGAAAGGGCGCCCATTATCGGGCGGCTGTTGTAATCCATAAACAAGCTCATGATTATTGTTGTTTTAAGAATCAATTAATAGTTTATTTCATCAAGAAAGATACCGTTTGAATAACCAATATATTGGCTAAATAGCTGGCTAGCAAGACTATGCAGTGTAGTACACCAGCGCAGAAGTAGAATCAGATTTCGGACATTTTTTTCACATAGGGGGCGTGATAAAAAGGCTCATAAAATGTGTAATTATCGTTAAATATTCATGAAAATGAGCGGATACATACCTTGTTTGGTTTGAAGTGGGTGGGAAATACTGGTTTTCTTTTTTTCGTTGGCAAATCAGCTCTCGAGGAAGTTCAAATATGGTCGAAAGAGGACGTGCCCGATAAAGGGCGCCGCCCGATAAAGGGCGCCCTGTAGCTACGACCCTCGTCTAGCCACAGACTGTAAAATGCACCATTTATACACGCTAAGAAAATCATGTTCAGATATAGAAACAATATTTTTTTTATAACGTTGTAGCCTACAAATAAGCATTCGCCGTTTTCCGTTGCTTACTGTAATAGCCTATATACAGTAGCCTACCTGATGCACTTTCGGTTTAGAAGAATCTCCAAAATCTCGTATAAATATGTTTAGGAAACCAAGTACTTACCAGTATATTCAGCGACAGCTATATTCTGTTTAACCCTCAAGAGTTTATCTTGTTACATTTCGCCAAAGTCCCGTACAGGCAACAACTTCACGGTTCGCACAATGCAAATGTCGCAAGCACTCTGCTCTAACGGACTTCTCGAGACTTCTACTTACTGCTACTGACTTTACTGTGCTGCATACTGCCACCTGCTGCACTGGAGTGGGTATAGCAGGGCGTTACTGGCAACACGGCTCTACAGAAGCATCCTGAGCAGGGGTGCGTTTCCCAAAAGCACAAAAGGCTAAAACGGTCGTAAAACCCTTCTTACAAAGCTTCTTGAACTTTAGGTGCGTTTCCCAAAAGCATCTTAATTTAAGACGCTCTTAAAAAAGCTCGTAGATTAACAATCCAGGGGTGCGATTTCGACGAGCGATTCTACGATGGATCTTTGATTTGTAACACGCGTTTCCCAAAAACAGTTCGTAAAGCGTGAACGCGCAGTCACCTCTTAAGTGGTACTTAACCAGAGGTGTAAAATCCGGGTTCAGAAAGTAAAAAGTCCTCCCCAGTATTTACTTCCAATCACCTGGGCTGTGTTCGGTATCGCTCCCTATTCACTCCCTCCCTATACACTACTTAGGGAATCTACATAGGGCACTAGATAGGGATTCACAAGTGGAAAAGAAGGAGGTGATTTTGGACACTGCATAGTCTGAATAGGTTACTTAGCAACGCGCAACGCTTGCGTGACAGCGGTCATCGGCTTAGTGAGAAAGCATGCAAGAAACGGTAAAAAGTTTTCTTTTTAAATTTTGAACAAGGGTTTTGTTGTCTCGTTGTAGGTAGATAGATAAGTTAGGTAACTAGGTAGCTAGCTAGCTAATTAAGTTGCATTTTCCATTAAACAGTAATAATTGTTAAATTAAAAAAATAGCTAACACTTTGTAATATATTTAATCTACCGCGTTTATTAATATTTCGGTTATAAAGCCGATTAAACTGATTTAATATAGGCTACAAGATGAAACTTGCATTTATATTTAGATTTGTAGACCAGCGCAGGCTCAGCCATCGCCATCTTGACAAAAAAAAAATCTCTGGTCATGTAGTGTACATCGTTTGTACCACAGAAATATATACGAACTAGAAAGGCAACTGCTTTCTCAAAACGGCACCGTTTCCACGGCCCAAAGTTTTTTCTCTGATTGGCCAACGTGACCTGTCACGTGAAGGTGGTCAATTTCTCCCTTTTGCAGAGAGTAATGGCTGCCGCTGCAAATCTAAAACCACGACCAGAGTCACCGCGGAGTGGGTTTTGTGAGAACAATAGATGTTATGTGAAAATCAAAACAATAAATACATTGAAAATATATTGAATACGTCTATGCTATGATTACATTCACATACTTAAATAATGATTGTTGTTTATTTACCGTCAGTGGTTTTGCAGTCGGTGATCCCAACCGCTTTTTCAAGCTTTCCGTGAACCAGCGGTCCTTGTCCGATAATCGCGTGAAGTGTTGCCTGAATGATGTCGAAGGCTAACGGAGAGACTTGTTAAAATCGTCTCACAGCCTAACGTTACTGCAAATTCATATAAATGAGCCGCGAATAGTTAACGTTACAAAAAATGTTTAATATCTATGTTGTTAGCTAACTACATTATTAACAAGCTGTTTGGTTAGCGTTAACTATAACGTCACTCGTTATGTTGTTCGACAACCCGGTCTCACGCTTTTTCGTGCTCATAGTCACAACGATTAATCTATTGAATCGTCACCCGGAGCACGATTGTCAACCGTGGTGTCAGGTTCAACCCAGTTCGTTTTCAATGCGATTGACTAGTAGGCTAAATGTGTCAAACACTGTTGTATGTTTTGCCCGAAATACTATGATTTGTACAGTTATTTGCTGTTATTCGCATAGTTTTGATATGGAGTTGATAGTGCAAAGACTTTTATTGCAGTTGGCAAATAAAATATTAACAGGTATTGACAGACAATAACAGATCAAAAACGTGGCAGGCTTTAAGTTTACAAAGCACTTATCCAAAATGTTCTCTTTTCTCGTCTGATTTTTCACATACTGATAGAACCCAGGCATGGTGCTGTCCAAACAATGCTATCACATATTTTATAACTCTAGAGATGTATACCTTGCCAAAAATCACTATGAGCATTATTCCCCTCAGATGGTACTGACCAACCTGGCTCACGGATTACTAGGTGTACGAATTATATATTATAATTTTTGAAAATAATTATACCTAACACATAACCCATGGTAAGGATAAGCCACAAATCACCTGTGGAGACTGCCACCTACAAGTTCATAACAGTGTCATCTTCAGAGATATATGTAGGAAACTTCATCCATAAACAGAGGGATATTGAGGCTACAACATTAGGCTATATAATCCTGACCATGTAGGACTATTCAGGAGGTTTGGGGGAGGGGCTTAAGCGCTTCAAAAACAGCATGCTATCTAACCCTAACCCTCATATGACAACAATCCAGATGTATTTGGTAGGTAAAATAAGGTCTACACTAGCACAAATCCAAACGTATGACTGTGATTAGGAAAAACATCAATACCATGAAGGATGTTTCCCACCAAATAAGCAAAAAATCAAAAGACTTGATTGTATCCAGGCTGGAGTCTCAAAGGGTCTCAGAAACTACACCTCAAAGAGGCTGTAGCCAGACAGAGGTGAAAATTTAACTTTGTCGTAGGACAAAACTAAAGACATTTTTGGAAAGGCCTTGACCTGGAGAGTAACATATGTCAAATATTTTGCCCTGACACCCCAGGGGACTCAGTGTCGCCCCCTAGAAGGGCAAAACTGGCCAAACTTCAAATGCTTCTAATTCTGGAACCAATAGACATATTGGGTAGATATTTAACAGGGTGATTAACTAACTAGTCTTTCATAAATAATGTCAGAGCCAGCCTTCAAGCTCTAACAGAAGGGCCTGAATAAAACGTTTGATGCTTAATCATTTGATACTTTGATGATTGAATTAGATGATCAATTGGGATTTTAACTGATGCTATATTGAACATACATTTTAAGCCCCAGGTCAATAGGATTAGTATTTTTTTTAGTTATTGGTACTAATAGTTTAGAACTACAATTCCCCCAAAATCCCGAGAGCTCTACGTAATGGATGGCCTGTGAAAAGATGGCGCCGTCTGTAGTCTGTTCTGAGAAATGCCAGCACTATGGGAGCTGAGAAATGGACCTATGCATGGGTTTAAATTTCGTTCTGTGTAGCACGATAAAAGTCGGACAATCGAAAGAAAGCCGTGTTAAGCCATTTTTTCTGACGTTACAGTTTATAGTTATTCCTAACTGCATTGGACATAACGTTATTTATGCTAACCTTCCAATATCCAGTAGGCTATCATATCGGCTGAGACGTCCTGGCTTTACCCGAAAATATTCGTTTGGACAGACTGACACTTGTCCTCCGTTTATGCGGTCTTAAAGTGCAGTAGCTATAACATTATCTGGCTTCGATGCTCAACTTCAGTTCCTTAATGCGTTTGATTTCTTTTGAGCGATGAGAGAGTGCTGCACACATCGACATAGCTACAGAGCAACTTAAAATGGTAAACGCCACAATAACTTTCCACGTTGGCCTAAAGCTACAATGTTATATCCTACAATAAACGGGAGCACTCGCTCTTCTTCGCAAACATTTATCACATAATGCAGTACTGTGTCATGCTGCTAGACAAAATATCGGCTATTTCTGCCATGGATTGAAGGTGAAACATATAAACGGCTAATGTTTGACCATCCTTCATATTAAAACATTTCTTTCCAGTCCAGCGCCCACCACAGACCCACTGAACAATCGATGTTATGTGAAAACCCAAACTAAATACATAGATACATTAACGTTATGTGTATAATTACATTCACATAATGATTATTGCGTTCACTTTTGCTCAATCCGCCGTCCGTGGAATAGGCAAGCTACACCGGTAGATCCCGAGTCCCGACCGCCTATTTTGTAAGTATAGCGGAATGTCCATGTTGGACTGATATAATGATGGTGAACTATTGTGTCTACGTTATAGATTAATGTTGAAGGCTTCGTGGGCTAACTTTACCTTGTTGAAATCGCCTCACAGCCTTACCACAATGCGAATTCAGATAAATGTTTAATAGCCATCTCGTTAACTAGCGTTATTAGCAAACTTTGATTAACGTCGCCGTTCTGTTGTTCGAAGCTGTACGTGAACAAAACAGGCTTAGCCAACAAGCTAGCCTATATGATAGGCAGTCATATGCATTGTCCAGAGGGGTGTAAATTTAGGTTTAGACATGCCAATTGAATTCAATTTATCCCTAATTTAACCCGGATATAGCCTGGCTACATCCTAGGACTAACGTTACGATGGTCATTTTTCATCAAGCGTCAGCAGGGCAATGTTAGTAAAGCTGGAGGATTGCGTCTGTTGAGTTAGCAGCGGGTGGGTCTGCGAGCGGAGCCCTCAGCCCAGTGCACCAGCGAACGCTACTCCGGCCAACTCGTCCGCTGACCCGCTATCCTCTAGCTATCTGGGCGGTTTTTCATCAACTTTTCAACATGTTCACTGGGGCAGGTTACTAGTAATGTAACGCATCTTGAGATGTGAAGTCTGTCCTTAGAAATATTACACATTTGAAAACCATTTCATTATTATGCACAAGATAGCTGTTAGCTAACCAGCTACAGTCAGCTACTGCTCCTTGCGAGCTGACCACCATAGTTCAGTGGATATGAGATTTCATTTGAGGCGAAAATGCAAATAGGCCTCCTGATTGCCCTGTGACGTAACTAGAATTACCACGTGACCATGTTCTTAACCAATCAGAGTTCAGTGCGCCTACTCAACACTCACCGATGAGGTTTTTTAAATCATGCCTCTTTTTTCTGTGTAGGCAAAAAAAAAATTGAACCCATGAAAAATGTAAAATGTGATTGCCTGCTTCTATTGACTACAATATTGTGAACTTTTGATACCTAGATTGTGCTGGGGCCACTATGTTGACTTTCACAAAGCTCCATTGGAAATACATGGCAGAGCTCATAATAATACTATTTCCAGGCCATGGCAGCCATCTTGCGGCGGTGCCATTGCGGAAGAACCAAATAGGCTCTATGCACGACCACTTCCGTGTTTTGACCAAGGCCGCTTCTCCTCTTCCGGTCAGCGAGATCGAAGACGGCAGGATGGCAGAATCGTCGCGGTTCACCCGCTGTTTACTAGAATTACCAAAAGTAACCGTCAATGATGTGTGGAGAATAGCCAGGATGTGCACTCAAACGCCGCAGAGCAAACGAGAAAGGTTTTTGTGTCTTCTTACCTCTGCAATTATGAAGGTATGTCACTAACGCTAGCCTTAGCTAGCTAGTTGGGCTAACGGCCGCTAGGCTGTTCTTTCCATTATCTGTCCATAACAGCTTGCTAAATTCCATATTACTGGGGCTTCCCATATCGTGAATCGTATCAATTTTGTATAATCACGTTAATAGTAATGTCCCCCATTGAATGTAAGTGTTTGTATTTTTGTCTTAAAGTGTCAGGTAAAAACAGGGCCACAAGTGAGATCTCCGTTAGAGCTCACTGCTACCGCTCTATGAGGAAAGCTGAGAAGCCGCACCAGCTGAGAGTAGGACTAGCGAAAGTGTCACGTGTCAGTAATATGGAATTTAGCAAGCTGTTATGGACAGATAATGGAAAGAACAGCCTAGCGGCCGTTAGCCCAACTAGCTAGCTAAGGCTAGCGTTAGTGACATACCTTCATAATTGCAGAGGTAAAAAGACACATAAAACTTGAAACCTTTCTCAAGTTTGCTCTGCAGCTATTATCCGCACATTGACAGTTGCTTTTGGTAATTCTAGTAAACAGCGGGTGAACCGCGACGATTCTGCCATCCTGCCATCTTCGATCTCGCTGACCGGAAGAGAAGGAGCGGCCTTGGTCAAAACACGGAAGTGGTCGTGCATAGAGCCTATTGAATAGGGCTGAATGGAACCACGTGACCATGTTGCCTTTCTAGTTCTTATATAGTTCTGTGGTTTGTACCCTACATTTTGTGGTGCATTGTGGGGGATATTGAGTGGACTATTTAGGGTGTCAAATTGACATTTAGAATTTTGGACACCCTACAAAATGGCCGATACCCTAAATAGTGCACTATATAGTGAATAGGGAGCGATTCCGAACACAGCCCTGGATTTGCTAATTTGCACAATTCTTCAACCAGGAGGTAGAACTAATTAGTGAAATCAGCTGGCTGAGTTCATGGGTGGAAGAAACACATAGCAGGACTTTTCCTTTCTGATCCCTGGATTTTACATCTCTGTACTTCTGTCTGTGGTGCTGCTGATACGGGATGAGGAGGGGCGATAGATTGGTAGACGCGAACCCCACTGTTCAATACATGGCCGGTTAGGCACGTCAAATTTCCCACTGATTTTACTTGTCTCAAACTTATTTATTTATAGGGCTATTTAAGGAATGGCTTTTATGGGTAATTTCCAAATATATAAAAATAAGTACATTAAAAATAAATAAATAAACGTAAATATTGTTGCATCTAACATCACTATAAAAAACAATCAGTGGTTATGGTTACCATAAAATTAAATGAACACTAACACGAAAAATCAAACAAAGTATGTGATTTATGGGCTTCTAAAACGCACTTAACCGTCTAGGACTGCTCTTGGGTAATCTTTAATCTGCGAGCCTTGTTACGTTAAGATGCCTTTGGGAAACGCACCCAAAGTTCAAGAAGCTTTGTACGAAGGGTTTTACTTCTTAGCCTTAACGATGCTTTTGGGAAACCCACAACAGATCGATCATATAATGTTATAGCCAGAGCCGGATTAAGGTTGTATGGGTCCCCTGGCTGTAATTCAAACAGGGGCCCTTCCATCAAAATGATTACTAGTGCAAGTAAACAAGACATTCTATTGAATTGAATTGTAATTGTATTGAATTTCATCCACATACTTATTATTATTACATCGTACGTTTACAAACTTTTCTCATGGCAAAGTCATCAATCAAGTCAGTGAAGCTCAGTGAGCTTACAATTTCATTTTCAATACAGTATTGTATTGAACCAAGAGAGGAGCGGGACGAAAAAACACTGTTTCTTTCGCCACGCTCAGTATTTATTTTGCCCTGCAGCAGCTTACATGTATTCTTTTGGTGTAATTTGTAGAGCAGTCTCCGTCAGTAGCATCCTAAAGTACCCTGACGTCAAAAAGCACACCCAATGGTTCTAAATATTTTATCCATTCATTTTTGACATAGGCTTATCATAAATAGATAGCAACAAGTATCACAAATGGTAGAGACGCCTCCCTAACAAAATACCAGGGTCAGTTTTTGTATTTGGAACACAGTTCTTATTTTAAGTGATTTAGCCTAAATAATTTCACATTATAAGCCTATTTCAACCAGTTATTGATTTGAACCCACAATTAAAAAGTAATTCATGAGTGTTTAAAAATTCATTAAAATAAGGAATACATAGACACAATCAGTGGCGTCGCCAGACCTATTTTAGGGGGCTGTAGCCCCCCTAAAATTTGCTGTAGCCCCCCTAAATATTTTTTAAGCCACTAGTTTTAATCATTACATTTTGATTGATTTCACAAAATGTGCCAGTTGACACTCCAGAATCATAGAGAAGAGTCTGGCTGCAGACATCCACCGTCAAGCCCCACGTCCACCGCCAGGCCCCTCGGGGCCTGAGCATGGACCTGGAAGTTGCGTCATGTGCCCTGGCGTCACTTCCGACTACGTGCATGGACCTTTTCGTTACTTCCCCAATTTGTTTGCAGAACACACTAAACGAGCCGGACGTGTCTTCATTTGTCCAAGCAAGTTTGTTCTTTTTTCTAATGAGTGGATTTCAACGAGCCGACATCTGCCAACAAGGTAAATGATACCAATGTACTGTTGGAACCAATGACGTTAACGTTAAGCAGCAGACAACAACTTAATACTAGGAGTTGGCTGGCTAGCTCACGTTAGCAAATGAGCACTAATGTTACTAACTTGTATGTTGTTTTTTCCATTGCTATGTTTATTTGTAGCGCAGCAAACGTTTGCATCGTGATAAGTCATGAATCATAATGTTTGTGTAACGTAACTAGCTAACGTAAGCTAACGTTAAGTAGTAGCTAGCTTTCTAGCCATTAGTGTTTGTCTAATGGCAGTTAAGTAACGACATACTTTATATATTGTTTGTTTTACAAACATTAGCACTAAAATTAATATCAGTTTTATGTGTGTTGCTAATGTAACGTTAACGTTATGTATGTAACGTTAGCCGCCTACTGTAGTTAGATGCCAGCTCTCTGTTCTCAAGTCGGTCTTTTAACGTTTGCTTACTCGCTACAATTGTTTTTTGTGGGGGGTAATGTTATTATTGGCTATCATTATTTGTACGAACATATTAAGTTATTGTACTGTATTAAATAGAGCCATTTTAAATGTTATTGTACTTATTCTGTTATGTTTTTTTCTTTTTTTCTTTCTTTTTTTTTTACAGATGCATCATTCCATTCTCCAGGGCAATTCAAATTTAGAACTTGACAGATGCACAACCTGCTGCAATTTATATCCCTGTCCACTTTGCCTGACCTTCAAACCCACAAAACTTAATCGATTAAAGTCTCATGTATATTTCCATCTAAAACATGCACTGACTTTCAAATGTATGTTTGTTTAAACAATTGTTAGATTTTAGTAATTTCAAAGTGTGTTTAGCAACTTCAGTTTGAAGTAGAATCTGTATGCCCCAACATATTGGAGACTTAGGTGCTGAACGGCCTGGGAAATGAGCTATGTTCATTTCCTCCCCCTCCCGCATTGTTAAGTACTCATTGTCACCTGCATGAATGCCCCCCCGAGTTTCCTGGGAATCCTAGCCTGGTAGAATAACGTGTGAAATAAAGTTATTGATCTAAGCCCTGAGACAGGAAACTAGGAAGAAGAACCAGAGATAGGAGTGAAGTAACATAGCCACAAGACTTCCCTGTCTAGCCTACCTTTTGTTATCACCTACATGACATTTCCTGTTTTCTGTGTATAAATGCTGGGCCGGTTTGGAGTGTAAGTAATGTTAGACTAGAAGCTGACATAAACATCATGCTAATAAAGAAGTTATAGCTACTGTCTTTCATCACAGAACCGATTCAAGACCCTCTTATTTCTTGAACGTAATTGCAAGTACCGGCAACAAACAGAAGTGTCATTGAGAAATACAAAGCAATTCTTCACCATTTAAACAATTAGATGGTGTAAGATATTCGTACTGTCAACAAGATGCATTATGGTTCATTTGTAAGTTAGTGGACACTTTCATGCAAGACAGTCCAAAAGTGTTTTCCAGCTGCCCCGTGTCCTGGGAATGGAGGAGAGCGAGGTGGCCAAGGCCCTCATTGCATACACCCGGCTTGCTGACGTGGTTGGGGAAGCAGAGCACAACGAGATTGTGGGACCATTTGTTTTTATTTTCAGTAACCAGCAGGATATGGAGCGATTCTTAATTGAAATTGTGGACCACAGGCGTTACATAATTTTCTGTCTTCTTCCCTTACAGCCTGTAAGGACTACTAGTAAGGACTACTAGTAAGGACTACTCGTGTTATATAGTGTACATAAATATATATAGTTTTAGATTGCATGGGTGTTCAGTGTGTTGTGTAAGTTCTTATTGGTTGTCCTTTTTTCCCTTTGTTATTTTCTTATTAGACTATTGATATTCCAAAAAAAATTAAAGAATTTTACAAATTAATTTGTGTGGTTGCTAAAGTCTATGGCTGCCTAATCTGTTCTGTCATTCCATCATTTTGGGTTATTTGTACTTTTAAAGTTCCCTGGTAGACCATCATATAAAGTGATGAAGAAAATGTTAGCCATATTCCCTATTCCTATATCACACACACACCTCAGCACAAATAAACCTTGCATAAGGTCATGGAATCTGTCCATGGTTCTGCAATGCTTAAAACATGCCTTCTGTCAGAAATTGTACAGTGCTGCACAATCATTTGTATTTAGTGTTGCACAGTGTTTAATGGTATGGACAAAGAGTTCAACATTGGGAACAGTCTGCTGGCTTGTATTGAGATGCCTATTATACCTCAAAATAACATTTTCAAAAATCTAGCAAGGTTCATAATATACATATAAACCCATAGATCACTACTGAGTTTGTAAATTAAGTTTGGAACTGTGACGACTCCATAGTTGGATACATCAATAATGTCGATGAAGCTGTAGTGTAGACTTGCAGTGACTGCTAGTAGGTGTGGTTGAATCATGTTGAAAGCACTGAGGATGTAGTAGTACTTTATTGATCCCACAATGGGAAATTTCTTCTTCAATCGTTACACTCCAGTAATACACAGTAAATATAACACGTGTACATTATTACAGGGAAGCCAGACCAGAGAAGGGATCAGCTATTCTTTTGTTAAAGTGGACAGTGATACAATTTGCAGCAGGTTGTGCATCTGTCAAGTTGTAAATTTGAATTTCCCTGTAGAATGGAATGATGCATCTGTGAAGAAAAAAAAAACATAACAGAATAAGTACAATAACTTAACACGTTCGTACAAATAATGATTGCCAATAATAACATTACATGTTGGCTATCTGTTACATACATAACGTTAACGTTACATTAGCAACACACATAAAACTGTTTGTAAAACAAACCATATATAAAGTATGTCGTTACTTAACTGCCATTGGACAAACACTAATGGTTAGAAAGCTAGTTACTACTTAACGTTAGCTTACGTTAGCTAGTTACGTTACACAAACATTATGATTCATGACTTATCACGATTGCAAACGTTTGCTGCGCTACAAATAAACAGCAATGGAAAAAACAACATACAAGTTGGTCACATTAGTGTTAATTTGCTAACGTGAGCTAGCTAGCCAACTCCTAGTATTAAGTTGTTGTCTGCTGCTTAACGTTAACGTTATTGGTTTCAAAATAACATTGGCATCATTTACCTTGGTGGGAGATGTCGGCTCGTTGAAATCCACTTATTACGAACAGAACACATTTGCATCGACAAAAGGTGATGTGTCCGGCTCATTTGTTGTGTTCGCAAACAGAATGGGGAAGTAACGAAAAGGTCCATGCACGTGGTCGGAAGTGACGCCAGGGCACATGACGCAACTTCCAGGTCCATGCTCAGGCCCCGAGGGGCCTGGCCATAGAAATATATATTAATATATAGTTCTATGGGCCTGGCGGTGGACGTGGGGCTTGACCATAGAAATATATATTAACAGTTCTATGGGCTTGACGGTGGATGTCTGCAGCCAGACTCTATTGGAATCATAACGCACACGGAAAAGTCTGGCGCTAGGACCCTGGGGAGGCTTAATCTAGTGCAGCCATTGGTTAGAGTGCAGTGTGGTAGAGCCGCGTGACCGCTCAATTCAAATGACCGCTACAGACTGAGAGTGGGTTGTAGTATGAACGTTCCAATGCTGCTGTAACAAATCACTAGTCTAGTAGCCTACTTGAGCTCACTAAGTTCGATAACAACATAAACCACTTAACAGAATTTAAAATGAACAGTTAACGTTAGCTACAAAAGCTTTTGCTCCATAGGTCTGTTCTCAAGTGCTACTGCTAGGCTGGATTCATACCATGTCGAAAAAAATAAGTAAGTTCAAACTACTTATGAATTGTAGCCTACATTTTCCACTATGTTGAGCAGCCAGTCTACGATGTGTAAAAAAAATCTTGACCATAACGTTGTTTGTATTAAGTAAAGTCATGTATTATGGGTACCTGAGTTGAAAATATGACTGTTAATCCCTTAGTTTGGTAGAAAAAGGCAGGAGTGTCTTCATTATAGCCTATGGGAACCATATTAATGTTAGTTGCTGAAACTCCTGGCTCCTATCGCCTTTCCAGTTCCTATAGCCCAGTGGTCCTCAACCCTGGTCCTGGGGACCCCCTGTGTATGCTGGTTTTCATTCCAACCACAATTGCAATACCAGAATTTTAACAAGCTGTTATTTTTTCTTAATTAGGTGTTTTAATTGTATAGAGAGAACACTTTAAACTCTTTACTCTCTTAAGCCACGTTATGTTAGCAATAGCTATGCATGCTTTGAAGAAAAAAAAATCCCATGTTCATTATGCTCATTGTGTTATATTGCAAACAATTACAAAGAAGAGGTAAGAACTCAGGTGAATAGGCTCCTAATTAGGTAATTGAACACAAGTTTAAGTTCCTTCATAATTTTTTCTTTAAACTTGTTAACACAATGCAGGTTTGGCTCTTTATCATTTGCTTTGTCTTTGAATTCTTCATTATTTACCAAACGGTTAGTTTTAGTGGCCATGTGTCCACAATTTCACCAATTATGAGCCAATTGATTCACCTCAGTCTTTAATTTGATCAGTTAAAACATTTTTTACCTCCTTTTAATTGTTTACAATACAGCACAATGTGAATATTGGACTTTTATTCTTCATGGCATGCATAGCTATTACTAACATTCTTAATGTGGCTTAAGAATGTAAATAATCCCTCTAAACATTAAAAACACCTAATTAAGAAAAACAGCTTGTTAAAATTCAAGTATTGCAATTGTGGTTGGAACGAAAACCAGCATACACAGGGGGTCCCCAGGACCAGGGTTGAGGACCACTGCTATAGCCTATAGCTTAACAGTTACTGCCGGTTCACATTTTAGGTTTATATGAGATGGCTACAGTTGTTCAACTAAAATGCCTAAACGGAATTTGTGAAGCTTGCCTGTTACTAATAGCCTATAGCTGCTAAATAAATTTTAAAACGGAACTCACTTTCTGCATCTGCAACGTGGAGTAGCTAGCCTCTCTGGTTTTATGTCCTAGGTTAGCTACTGCGATAGCCTGGATAAGACATAATATTAATAGTTTACAGTTAGATGTCTACGTAGGTAACTTATTTGACTCATAAAGTTAGGATGCTTTGATAAAGCTACAAAATGATAGGGAGAAGTTTACGGGAGAGTATAATTTTGAGGGAATCCCCCTCACTCCCAACATGATTCCCTGCTCATGAAGGGTGATCACAAGTGTGTACATGAACATTTAGATGTATGCTATGTAACCTGGTTTTTAATTGCAATAAAAAACAAATCACTGGTTAAATTTAATCTACAGGCCAGGCCTAAATTAATTCTGCTGCCATTGAGGCAATTTGTATAAGCTGTCAAACTAGAATAGGCTACACATCGGCTTTGACATCACAACGTGTGAACTGTTGCCGATGCCGATAAATTTTAGTTGATAGACGATGGTATCGTACATCAGCCCAACCCTATTGCTACATATGTAAGCAATTTATAGAAATATTCTTTGCAGCAACTAAATTATTGTTAAAATTCTCTCAAAATTGCTGCTCTCAAAATTCATGGGGAACAACCATTTTGTGGCTGCCTTTTTGAAAAAAGTTATCCTGGGGGTGCATGCCCCCAGACCCCCCTAGTACAGGCTTAGCCCCCCTAAACATATATCTCTGGCGACGCCCCTGGACACAATATATATGATATATACATTACAATACATCGATGTCTACAGATATATAGACCGTTTAACGTTATGAGGCAAAATTCTATTAATTATGACGCATGGTTGATTTTCATGGATTGTAAACTTATAGCATTATTCATTGACTCGTCACTAACATGGCATTTTGGCTAACAGTACATTTGTTGAAAGGAATGAGCATAAAAAACAAGAAGACATAGATAAGACCGCTAAAGCACACTTTTTTGTCAGGTGCTTCTTTCGTCCCGATTCAGTGTATATTTCATCCCGCATGGCAGGGACGAAAGATACATTGCACTCATCCTGTTTGCGGCCAATTTATATTCGACTCGTTTATGCTGGAAACAAAATTCCAATTGCTATTAGTGAGGGACACAGACACATTGTCACAAAATATGGCCTCTCTATCTCTACTGACTTTCGAGTAAACTGGATGAATGTAAAAAGTGTTTCTTTTGTCCCGGTTCTCCCTACATGTCGATTTTGAGGCGTTCAGGCAAACTTTTGCGCACTGTAGCATCAAATAAGATCTCAGTACAAGGTTTAGTTATCCCACACCGCATTGCTGACAGTCGGCATCCCTCCCTCCTCATCTGGTCTTGTCATGGTTATTAGCAGCCTTTGCTGTTTCGCAGTTTGGTTTTCCTTTTGGTGTCGTCGGGACGCTCTATCAGATTTTTTCTGCCTCCGTCCCGGTGTTTGTATCTTGCCCGGCAATTATTCCTTACACCTGTTTCGGGTTTCCTGCCAGTTATAAATAACCTCTTGTTACGCCTAATTATTTAGTGCTGTTTATCGAGATTGCCTCTGAGGTTGCTTTGTTTTGCCTTGTGCTAGGGAAGTTTTGCTCCCGATCCTGTGTTATCTCTGTCCTGGTGCGGTTACTTCCGCTTTGTGGTGTATCTTTCTAGATACACTTTTAGAAATTCTTATCGGTCGCGTTTGGTTTTCCGAACCTTACACCCCCCCCCCCCCCCAGGTCTATCTAGGTATGAAATTTATTTTACACACAGTTGTTTTTTTGTTTTTTCTGTTAACTCATTTTGGGGTACCCCTAAATATTGGGGGCCCCTGGCTTCAGCCCAGTCAGCCCCCCCCCCCCCCCCCACCTCTTAATCTGCCACTGGTTATAGCTATTTTCTTGCTTGTTAAGATGGGGTTCGGACCCCAATTACAGCATGACCAAAAAGAGTAACGGTATTTCTATGGCATTTTGCTTTTCTCTCATCCTCTCACACTGAGACATTAACGTTAGCTAGCTTGCTACCCAGATAGCCGGCTCCCGGTGTATACAGTGCCCTCCACTATTATTGGCACCCCTGGTAAAGATGAGTAAAAAGGGTTATAAAAAAGTCAGTTTTGTGAATTGGCTTAATCTCACACTGAACAAATGAGAAAAATCCTACCTTTAATTGAAGTAAATTTATGATGAGAAAAAAATCCCTCAAGAAATAATTATTTTGAACAAAACCATGTGTGCCACAATTATTGGCACCCCTGCATTTATATATAGAAGAATGTAATCATTTTTAATATTTGGTGACATATCCTTTGCATGCCATTACTTCCTGATGTCTGTGACCCAACAACATCAAAAGACTCTTAATATCTTATTTTCCGGTACTCTTACAAGCGATACTATAACGTCTCTGCATTTGAATGGATCTTTATGGGAATTGGGGGGTGGGTTTGTGTCATTTCAGATCACCAAGAAGTTGGCTGGGCATGCCAAGGGTACCTGTGACATCCATCAGCAATGAGGTGGGGCAGATCCTGATCAGTGTCCTGACTGCCCAGGAGGGACTGGGTCTCGATCAGATGGTGTCAGACCTCATCATGTGGTACACCCAGGCAGGCATGGCATCCCCACAGCTCCTGTATGTGGACTGTGGCTGCTGTGTAGAGGCAAGTGGGGAGTCCAAACTGAAGACGAGGTTCAGCGGGTGGCCAGACCTCGTCGTCCGGCTGGACATCTATCGCTTCATGCGGCGGCTGGCAGGTGGGTGCACCATTGATGCCCACCACCTGTACCCCACCTTCATGGCCAGCCTCTCTGTGTGCATCTTTGAGTGGGACCCTGCAGATGTCGCCCTGTTGCGCGTGGCCAAGAGGGAGCAGCTGAGGCAGGAGGGTGTGCCAGCCATCACAGATTATCTGGTGGACAGACAAATCTCCAAGGATGAGCTGGCACTGTACTGTCGACGGAGAACCCGTGGGGAGGAGGCCACTATCTGCCTCATTGACCGCTTGCTGGTGGGTTCAGAAGAGGCACGTGAAGTGCATCCAGGACCTGCCAGGTGTGCACCTCGACACAGAAACGGGCAAGACCACCACTAAGGTGGGCACGGTCCTGATGAAGTACAGGTGCGCTAGAGGCTCAACGTCCCTGGAGTCCTTTCACTGCCACCTGAATAGGTTAATTCCAGCTGAGTTTCAATTACATCATTGTTATTTTGAAATGTTGTTATTGATTGATCGTTTCTTTATTAGTAATGTGGATGAGACTGTGTGCAAATTGAATTGATGCTCTTATTCATTAATGTATCCACTTTTATTTTTCAGGAACCTAAACTTTCAGCTCTACATGTTGGAAGGCCTGAACAGGTGGAACCAGCAGCTACGACTCAGAAGCGGTCAGCTTTCCTGAGGTACTCCGGGGACCTGGTGCAGTGCATTAACATGCACAGCGCCAAGGTGTTTGGATGGAAGTTCGTCCCCTCCTTCCATTCCCCCACACAGTATACTGGTAAGTTACATTGTTACATTCATCCCTTCCTTCAAGTGGCTTATTGCTTATATTAAAACGGCTGTGATGTCATTATAATAAAAAATAATGAATGTGCTCCCAGAACTTACTATGGTGGTGCATTGTATTTTGACACTAGATATATTGTATGTGCTTGTTTATGTTTATTCTAACAACATTATTGCTGTCATCAACAGGAGAGCTGATTGGGGTCGAGTACCTGTTGCGACAGACAGGGAAACCCATGCAGGACATGGACCTGGAGTCGGAGGACACTGATGAGCTGCCGGAGGACCTCTGCATCGAAGAAGAGCAGGAGGATGAGGGCTTCCAGGACTACGCCCTTGATCCCACCGTGGCTAGCCTTGAGGACCTCACCGCCTTCCTCTCCACTGCCACCACCCAGTCCTCCTCAAATAGCAGTGTCCACCCTGCACCAGCTCTGTCTGCCCTCCACCAGTGGTGCCCCGGCTCCTGCCCCGTCTGCACCACCACCTGCCCAGTTCTCTGCTAGTGGGGCCATCCCTGCTCCGTCTTCACCACCGTCGCCGCCACCTGCCCAGTCTTCAGCCACCGGTGCCATCCCTCCACCATCATCACCACCTGCTCTGCCCTCCACGAGTGTTTCCATCTCTGCCCCATCCCCTGCCCAGCTCCCTGACTGTGCAGAGGCTGCCCAGACCTCCGTTGTCACTGCCCCAGGTGCCTGTAGAGGAGTTGGTAAGTACATTTGAGCGCTCATTTTCCCTTTGTATAATTTAGAAAATCACAATCAGGTGGTGAAGTAAGCTGTGCAGCTATCTCTATGCTACGAACACACGCACGCACATGCATGCGCACACACATAAAAAAGTATATTATCCAGTGTGTCCAGCACTAATGTTATTGCTATTATTTTTCAGGCGGTGGATAATAATAATAATAATAATAATAATAATACATTCAATTTCTATAGCGCTTTTCTAGGTACTCAAAGTGCTTGGATGAGCACTGCATGCCAGGGATGGAGCAGGTTGATCGGCTGGCAGATTTTCTGGTGGGGCTGAGGAAGCAGACCAGCTTGGTCATCAGCAACCAGGACACCAGCACCATCATCGCCCTGTGGAAGGACCTGCTGCTGTATGACCAGGCGAAGGTGGTGTTTTCAGCTCGGCACCA
Organism: Synaphobranchus kaupii; assembly: GCA_029718625.1. NCBI lineage: Eukaryota > Metazoa > Chordata > Actinopteri > Anguilliformes > Synaphobranchidae > Synaphobranchus > Synaphobranchus kaupii. The sequence goes on from CM056376.1 coordinate 105,161,734, forward strand.
GGATAAGCTGAAGACGGGTAGGTTCAGGACGACCAAACAGAGGGCAGAATTCACCCCCGGTGTGGAGTGTCCGGCGCTGTGCCATTTCATCCAGTGACTCACCTGCCCAGTGGCCGGACTGCTGCTGACTTGTAGAGTCCATCTTTATCAGGCTCTGCAACATCCATCGTTCCCCAGTGAAGAAGATGAAAGGCACCCTGACTAGATGGACTTATCTTGTCGGACTACCTCAAGATTCGGCAGCTGGTGCTCTCCAACGGGGCCGTCATGCACGCCACCACCCTGCAGATGGTTGAGGTCAACCAGACGACACTGATCCAGTGGCACAATGATAGGGTGAAGATGCATGATGTGTCCCTGTTGTGCCAGGGAGTTGACCTGCCACACCTGGTGCCTGTTGCTGCTGAGGCTCTCCCTTCTGCCAAAGTCCGCCCTGCTGTTGCTTCTCAACAACCTGGCGTGGAGCACACCTACGACCTGCCAGAGAGCACAGTGGGGCAGGCAAAGGTGAAAAGGAGGGCACCTACAGCTGCAGCCATTACAGCACCACCGGCTGAAAGACTAAGAGTGGCAGCCCAAAGGCAGCTGTTTCCTTGCCATGCTCCTGCAGGCTCGTTCCAGATGCATGGAGCCCCCATCCTCGCTGGAGCCCCTGTTGCCAGTCTTGTGCGTGGTCCATCCAGCTGCAGCACCCCCACCTCCTTTGTGTTTGCTGTGCCCCAAGGCTTTGGGGTCATGCCATTCACCCCCATCCCATTGGCCCCACCTCAGGGCCGGATCTAGGGGGGAGCCAGAGGGGGCCGTGCCCCCCCAAATTTTTGCTGTGCCCCCCCCAAAACTTTGACCATTCACTTAAAATAATCAATTGCTTTGATCGATCCCTAGAAAAAAATCCAAGTTATTATTTATTTTTTTTAACCGATATTTTGCATTCTTTCTCAGTTCAGGAGATAATGTTCTATTCAAAATATCAAAAAACAGCAACTTGGCAATGTATTTCTGATTGGTTGGTATGGCAGTTTAAAACTGGGAGACGGACCGATCTGCTGTCACTCTCTACATTTGTCGGTGTTTGTCTGTCACTTGAAGAGGTTAACGTTTGCCCACAGCAAAAATAAATAAAAATAATATAGGTCTAAAAGTTATTCTGTTTAAAAGTTATATATTATATTATAATTAAGCCTGTGTATTTTGAGTCTTGTCTTGTTTCATTTTAGTGGTTTAGTGTTATTACTGTCTGAGGGGCTTAGTGGTGGTGGTTTTACGCAACGTTAGCTAGCTAGCTACAGTACTAGTTTACGTTAGACTAGCTAACCTAGCTAGGTAGCGTTAACTGTTAGCTAGCTAATTGTCACCGTTATAGCTAAAGCTAACTAACGGTTAGGTCGCTAATGTGTTTTTCTTTCTTTTCTTATTCTCTGTGCTCCACGGTTCTTCTTTCCTTTTGGTGACAGTTAGCCTACTTGCTTATTCGGTATTAGCCTAAATCATTATGCATCGATTTTTGATTACTAAACCAAAGCACAGTAATGTTAACACAAATGCAGCTCTAGTTGTACAAAAGTTCAGAATCTTCATGCTCAGTATCGGATCCTGTGCCCGGTCCCAGTTTGGAAGAAAAGGCAGTCGGGGGTGCCTCCGTGGATCTCGGCCACGATTTAAATGATAACACACCATCTTAGCCAGTTCTAAAAGTATTTCCCAAACGGGAGTTTGGCAAAAAGGCTCGTTCTTTCAACCCAAGCTGGTATCAGTCACGATCATGGCTAGAATATTCAGTGAAACTAGATGCATGTTTCTGCTTCCCCTGTCGCAAGTTTCCAAGCACAAATGACAGAGATCTAGTTTTTACCAAGACGGGGTTTATTAACTGGAAAACGGCATTAGAAAAGGACAGGGGATTATACAGGCATGCATCTAGCCATAGCCATTTGAATGCTGCACGATCATGGACAGAACTGAACACGAGAGTGGAAACTGCTGACACTATATCATGTCTCTTGGGAAAAACACAGGTTGAGAAAAACCGATACTACATCAGAAGCATAGGGGAAGTGGTGCAGTTTCTGGCTGTGAGCGAACTTGCTTTTCGTGGAAGCACTGAAAGTCAGTCCGAAATAAACGATGACAGTGATATCTCTGCTGGGCTGTTCCTGAAATTGTTTGAGTACACTCTGGCTAAGGATTCCAAACTTGCTGAAATAGCAAAAAACATCCCTCAGAATGCAAAGTACACATCAAAAGGCATTCAAAATGAGATAATTAACACTCTAGCCAGTATGGTGTTGCATGAGGTGAAAAGAAAATATGATAATGCAGATACAGTAGGGTTCTGCATCAAATGTGATGGAACCAGAGACAGGTGCAATGTTGAGAATCTTTCACTTGTGATTCGGTTTGTCTGTAATTCGGTTCCTGAGGAGCATTTGATTGGTTTACTGGACTTGAGTGGGTTGGATGCAGAATATATAACAACAGAAATGCTCAAACACCTGTCCAGTAAAGGTTACAGTGCTGATAATATAATCAGCCAATGTTATGATGGCACATCAGTCATGAGTGGGATCAGGGGTGGGGTTCAAGCATTGTTGCAACAGAAGCTTGGCAGGCTCATTCCTTATGTACATTGCTACAACCATCAGCTGCACCTAGCAGTGGTGCATGCCATTCAGGAAGAGCCATGCGCCAAAACATTCTTTGAACTCTCCGGCTCACTACATTCCTTCGTTCGCCATCATTATGTAGCCCAGAACTATAATGCACCCTCTCTTAAAAGGTTACTCGAGATACGGTGGACCAGTCATAATGATGTAACAAAATGTCTGGTAGACAATGAGGATGCCATCTTGAACATTTTGTCAGCGATTTCTGAAGATAGTGTGGCAGCAATGGCTTTATGCACAGAGGCATCAGGGCTCCTAGTACAACTCAGGAAGCATAATTTTTTTGAAATTGGTAAATTCCTCATCAAAGTTTTTGGTGTCTTGAAGCCAGCAAATTCTATTCTGCAGAATAAGGCTGTGGATCTTTGCAGTGCTGGGGAGGTTATCAGTGCCTCACTGCAAGCTTTAAAAGATATCCGAGAAGATGATTCATGGGATAATTTCGAGATATTAGACAGCCCCACTGCTACAAAAAGAAGGAGAACAATGAGCAAACAGCTCATAGACAGTTTTGTTCTCTCCACCGTTGGTCACACTGAGTCCGATTCCTCCAACACTCCCAGCCAGACTTTGAGAAGAGCCCTCCTAAACATCTTGGACAGAGCTATTGCAGAGATTGAGGACAGGTTTTCGAGGAGAAGTATTGACCTGATGAGGGCAGTAAGCTTTCTTGTTCCCCAGTCTACGTCTTTTCTAGAGTTGGCCCTATTGAAACCGCTGCAGCTACTTGCCGGTACTGGTACCAATAGTCTGAAAAATGAAATTGATGTGGCAAAATCCATGTTGCTCAAGAAGTTCTCCACTGACGCGGACCTGTCAACAGTGTGTCGACATATACAGGGCTATAAGGAAGCCTTTCCAGAGCTACATGCAGTGTATGCAACTGCACTGGTGATTGGAGTATCCTCAGCATCATGTGAGAGTTCTTTCTCCACTCTGACACGTGTCCTAACACCCTTCCACCACACAATGCTGCATGAGAGAAAAAGGAATTGGTGATTCTGGCACATGAAAAATTAATAACCAAGAGTATTGATTTGGATGAGTTTGTTAGGGCTTTTATGAAAACAAACAGAAGACTCATGCTTTGAGGCAATTACTTTGTGTTTTGCAGTGGGAATAGCTAGGCCTTCTTTTTTCTTTTAACCATATTGTTAGAAATCTCCAACAGTTTTAAGAGAAACCATAGCCTTTTTTTTGACACTACCTTTGTTTGTAAAGTGCTTGCTGCTTTATTTCTTGAAAACAGTCCTGAGATTCGGTGTAGTGGTAGTTCAGCGTAATCACTGAATGGGTGATGTAGGCAACTGTAAGCTCCATGTTTGGGACAAAGACTTCTTTTTTTTTTCTTGATTTAGCTAAAGAGCACACTCAGCTTTTATTTAAAGGGATAACCATATTTCACTTTATAATAATTCATTTTGTGGAGCTTACCCCATTTTATTTGCATAAAGCAGCTGTCAGGGTGGTATACAATAGTTAGCTCTGCTGTTAGCCTTCTACTTTTGCATAACATGTAAGACTGTTGTTATACTTCAAATATTATGTTAGGCTATTATAGAAAAGTGTTAAAATGATTTAATATTCCAACAATAGGAATGTCAGTGCCAAAAAACAGACCATTCAGCCCAACGCTTGTCTATTCTTATCTCTAAACTGTACTAATAGTGTCTAACACTGAATCAAGCCGGGCCTTGAACACCCCCAGTGTTTCTGCCTCCACCACATGTTCAGGCAAGCTATTCCACGTATTGACCACTCTCTGTGTGAAAAAATATTTCCTAGTGTCTGTGAGAAATGTATTCTTTGCCAGTTTCCATTTATGCCCCCTCGTTCTGCTAACCGAGCTCAACTTGAATAATTTCCTGTAGTTCACTTTGTTGATCCCTTTAATAAATTTAAACGCCTCAATCAAATCCCCCCTAAGTCTCCTTTTACTAAGCTTGAAAAGTCCTAGCATTTCAAGCCTTTCCTCATAAAACTTATATTTTATACCCGGGATCAATCTGGTTGCCCTTCTTTGGACCTTTTCCAGCGCCTCTATATCTTTCTTGTAGTAAGGTCCCCAGAACTGCAGACAGTACTCTAAGTGTGGTCTGACAAGGGCATTGTATAGTGTGAGTATGATCTCCTTAGACTTATACTCATTACTCCTGGCTATGTATCCCAGCATCCTATTAGCTTTTTTTTACCGCTACAGCACATTGACCAGACCCTGATAGGCTTTGATCGACTATTACTCCCAAGTCTTTTTCTGCATGTGCACATTCTAGTTTTGTACCTCGCATAAAGTAATCCTGCCCTATGTTTTTATTCCACACATGTAGAACTTTACATATAGTTATATTGAATTTCATTTGCCAGGTTTCTGCCCACTTCTGGAATTTGTTTAAATCTTCTTGGATTACCTTAGTAGCTTCCAGACAGTTGGCTAAACCTCCCAGTTTTGTATCATCCGCAATTTTAACTAATGTACTTTCAATATCCGCATCTAGGTCATTTATGTAAATGAGGAAGAGCCCTGTGGAACTCCACTTCCCACTTTACCCTGCTCAGATAAGATCCCTCCTACTACTACCCTTTATATTCTATCCCGTAACCAGTTCCGAACCCACTCTGAAATACTTTTGGAAGTCTAAGTATATAATATCATAGGCCTTGCTCCCATCTAGACACACGTGCGTGTGGTTGCAAGGATACACACGCACACACACACACACACACACACACAAATATATGCAAACGAGGGGAAAAAGCCTGGGAACTGTATGGCACACACAGTGCCCTAAATAAAAAGGTGCCCCCCCTAAATTTCTGTCTGCCCCCCCAATCACAGCAGTCTAGAACCGGGGCTGCCCCACCTACCCCTCAACCGGCTGCCCCAAAGACCCCACAAGGGTTGAACAACTGCAGGAAGTGTGGCGAGCCCACGACTGCAGCAACTGGCCACAGCCAGTACAAGGGACACATTTTTGCCCCTCCTTTGAAACGCTGACCAATCAGCAGTGTCTGGCGAAGAAGGAGGACAAGACGAAGTAGACCCTTTTTGTTTTTGTTTTATTTATCATTTTCTATATTTTATCTGTGTGTGCGTATATATTGTTGTACATAGTTTAGAGGAGTTGTACATAGTTTGTACAGACTACTAGAGTAGAGTTTGTTCTACTTTTCAACTTATTATGCCATATTAACCATTCCAGATACTATGCTTCTTGTTTGCTTTGGTGGGATTCAACCCCATGACATGAGGATTTACTCTTTCCCTTACTGACAATAGAAAAAAAAAATTTTTAATGTTTATTTTTTGTTATTTGTTATAAATAATGACCATTTAAGACTTAGATTATGACAATGAGGCCTCAATTTTCTCTTTTTTTCTCTTTTTTCCCCTTTTCTCCCCCCTCCTTCTTCCCCTTTTCCCTCCCTTCTTCTCCCCCTTAACAAACTATTGTTCCTAGCTTCCTCAACTGGAATTGTCAATCATACTTCTCAATCATAGTCTCTACCAAAAATGAATGTGGCCAATTGGAGGCAGTATTGCTACCAAGAATGATGTGACCCATTACTGTTGGAGTTCACTGACTGAACGAATCACATTTAAGTATATGTATAATTAAATGTATATTAATTTGCCTGCTACACAGCGAAATGATAAATAATCAATGGGGTGAAAACTTTCTGGAGGCACTGCATGCTTTTCTACAAGGAAAATAAAGCATCAGTCTTCCATGGGCCCGTCTTCTTTGTGCTGACTTGGAGGGCTGACATTTCATTTTGTGTGTTTATTTTTATGGGCAGCTGCACGTTATTGTCTCTCCCTGTTCAATTATTTTCCACCTGTAGTTTGAGTAGTTTTATCTACAAGAATGAGAAAATTAGTTTTATACTTTTCCTTGTTTTCATGCTTCTGTGTAATTGGTTATTTACGTTCTTTTAAAGGTTGTATCAGCGATTTTGGGTGGAAACATAAATGATCACATTCATCTGATTTTTCCTCACGATCCGCTAGCTGCCCGCCCCATAAGCAGGCCGTCAAAAAACCGCGTCTCTGTAGGCAGCCTATGCTCCGAGATCGTACACAAAAACAATGGTACTACCAACTACTCAAAACCAAAATAAACAGTATTCCAACCAATCACAATGATCTGCACAAACGCTAATACTCTTATCTCGCTGAAATCTTGACGGATTTACAAACGGTTTGGTTTCTTACAAACGTTATTAACGTGGTTATAATTCTGGATGCTTGAACACTATTTTTTAAAACATAACATAATTATTCATAAGTATGTTTGTTTGGGATTTCGCTTCAGAAGTGACGTCACGTTTGTGCAGATCATTGTGATTGGTTGGAATACTGTTTATTTTGGTTTTGAGTGGTTGGTAGTACCATTTGTTTTTGTGTACGATCTCGGAGCATAGGCTGCCTACAGAGACGCGGTTTTTTGACGGCCTGCTTATGGGGCGGGCAGCTAGCGGATCGTGAGGAAAAATCAGATGAATGTGATCATTTATGTTTCCACCCAAAATCGCTGATACAACCTTTAAAGGTTTATTATGAATGTCATAGTTTTATGTTTTATCATGCACATTGTTCAGAAGGTGCAAGATATTGTCATTATTACTTCTAAGTAGCAGTTTAGGGTGATGGTTTTAATTCTGGACTCCAAGATACAGAATATTCCTTGCAGGAATATTTAACCTTCCTAATATGTTAGGGTCTCTACGTATTACCAAAAATGACTTTTTATTTTTGTATAATTGCAAATTAGTGATTTTCTTCAGCAGACACCTTTGACATCCTACAGAATTAGGAAATGCGTGTAAAAAAGATATTTGGAACTTTAAAAAAAAATAAAAAAATTATATTGACCTGTAATAACACCTTAAAATGCTAACATAACAGTAAGTACAGTAAAATGCTAACATAACAGGAAGTTTAAGTAGCCCTACACACCACTGCGCAGATAAGGAGAACATGCAAAGACAACCCTGTGTAGGAAGATGGAAATTAAGGTGAATCCCCACCGGTGAGTCAGACAGAAAGTAAAAGTAAAAAAGCACTTTATATAAGCACAGGGATAGTTACCTATGTCAGTGTGCAGCTTACAAAGATGGGACAGCTCTATAGTTATTTCTACCCAGAGGTAAGAGCTCTGAATGATCAAAATACACAATGTGATAACTATGGAGTCTTCATTCAGGAATTGTTATGATTACGTATTGATTACATAATATTTAATATGTATTAAATAATGCTTACATAATATCTATTAAATATTTAATAATGTTACATGGAATATTTCAAAGTCCATCTGTTACGTGATATTTTGTTTAAAACAGTTTATTATAAGGGAATGTGTGATTGACTCCTGGTTTGTTTCAAACAAGTCCTGCAGGTTAGAGTAGAATTTTGATATAGTCTATTCAATGTAGGCTACTGTGCCAGATCTGTTGATATGAAGGTGCAATGTTATGTGATTGTATTAATCTGGTTACATTATTTGTCAGTATATTCAGTCATCATAAACCTGTACTTGTGTGCAAAAAGGTTGGCATTGAGAACTTTTATATTGTTTTAAGTTAAACCTAAAGGGTCAAATTGGCAGAGGTAAAGTATTTGTCAGCTGTAAGCAAAGCGAAAGTAAAACGATTCTTGGAATTCCCATATGAATAAAATGTTCTCAGCACTAACCTATTGTATGCATACAGGAACACTTGAAGTAGAACAAAAACATTAGCGTGTCTTTAAAATGCTAACATAACAGTAAGTACAGTAAAATGCTAACATAACAGGAAGTTTAAGTAGCCCTACACACCACTGCGCAGATAAGGAGAACATGCAAAGACAACCCTGTGTAGGAAGATGGAAATTAAGGTGAATCCCCACCGGTGAGTCAGACAGAAAGTAAAAGTAAAAAAGCACTTTATATAAGCACAGGGATAGTTACCTATGTCAGTGTGCAGCTTACAAAGATGGGACAGCTCTATAGTTATTTCTACCCAGAGGTAAGAGCTCTGAATGATCAAAATACACAGTGATAACTATGGAGTCTTCATTCAGGAATTGTTATGATTACGTATTGATTACATAATATTTAATATGTATTAAATAATGCTTACATAATATCTATTAAATATTTAATAATGTTACATGGAATATTTCAAAGTCCATCTGTTACGTGATATTTTGTTTAAAACAGTTTATTATAAGGGAATGTGTGATTGACTCCTGGTTTGTTTCAAACAAGTCCTGCAGGTTAAGAGAGTAGAATTTTGATATAGTCTATTCAATGTAGGCTACTGCGCCAGATCTGTTGATATGAAGGTGCAATGTTATGTGATTGTATTAATCTGGTTACATTATTTGTCAGTATATTCAGTCATCATAAACCTGTACTTGTGTGCAAAAAGGTTGGCATTGAGAACTTTTATATTGTTTTAAGTTAAACCTAAAGGGTCAAATTGGCAGAGGTAAAGTATTTGTCAGCTGTAAGCAAAGCGAAAGTAAAACGATTCTTGGAATTCCCATATGAATAAAATGTTCTCAGCACTAACCTATTGTATGCATACAGGAACACTTGAAGTAGAACAAAAACATTAGCGTGTCTTTAAAATGCTAACATAACAATAAGTACAGTAAAATGCTAACATAACAGGAAGTTTAAGTAGCCCTACACACCACTGCGCAGATAGTTTGCATACAGGAACACTTGAAGTAGAACAAAAACATTAGCGTGTCTTTATTTGACATGGGTGTTGGTTGTTATATCAGGTAACAGGAACAAGTGGGACTGATCTTTGATCCTGAACTTGTCTTGTGAGGAGTCATATTTTTTTAATCTTTAACCTTCACGGAAGTAAACACAAATGCAGGGTAGCCCACAGTTGAAGACTCGAGTCTGCGACTTGGAGTCACCAAAAAAATGTACTGGACTGGACTTGGACTTAGATGAATTGACTTGCGACTTACTTGTGACTTGCACTTAGAGACTCGTGGCATGTTAATAAAAGGCCAATTTTCGTCAGCATTTTGATATTCCTTCGCGGGACTACTGAATTTTCTTCTATATTTTTGTTATATTCCTACCAACGTTCACAAAGCATGAGCGCTGCATAAGCGTTTGGATATAAAGACGAGACTACCAAACTACAATGAAAAAACGGCCGTACGCAAAACGTGTGGAACAAAGATGGATAACTTGAAGGGTTTCTTCTCCTGACTTATTTTTCCATAGAGTTCAATAGGACAATTTGTCAGGAGAAACAACCCTTAAAGTGATCCATGCATATCTACTGCATATCTGGCAGCAGTGTGATGGTTTGAGGCCCGTTTGATACCTCAGACCCTTGATGACTTACAGCCATTTTACCAACCATGTATTCTATACAGTTCAAGTGTTATTTACAGCTAAATCTAGTCCCACCCCCTAATTCCCATAGAGATCCATTCAAATGCAAAGACGTTATAGTATCGCTTGTAAGAGTACCAGAAAATAATATATCAAGAGTCTTTTGATATTGATGGGTCACAGACTTCAGGAAGTAGCAGCATGCAAAGGATATGCCACCAAATATTAAATATGATACTTTAAAAATACATTAAAGCAAAGGGGGTGAATACATATGCACGCACCACTTTTCCGTTTTTGTTTTTTTTTTAGAATTTTTTTAAACAAGTTTTTTTTAAATTTCACTTCACCAATTTGGACTATTTTGTGTAGGTCCATTACATAAAATCCAAATAAATATCCATTTCAATTACAGGTTGTAATGCAACAAAATAGGAAAAACGCCAAGGGGGTGAATACTTTCGCAAGGCACTGTATTTTCAATATCCAGGACCTTACCGGAGACACAATTCCCATCTCAAATGCCCTCTATTCCAATGAACATACTGAAAACATGTTTATCCTTTATTTCTTACAATTCCTATGACACAGGAATTCAATAATCATGGAGATACTGAGGCAAAAAAATGTAATCCTGAAATGGATGTTTTTCTGCCATAGGTAAAATATCTCTCAAATCTGTCTATTTTTGTTTGAAGGAAAAACGGAAGGACATTGGCACTTTGTACCCTTAATAACCACCAAGTAATTTCCATGTACATTTTTATGTTCCTACTAGCTACCCCACATACCATTTTGGTCCTATGAAAATGACCAAAATATGCTACCACGCCTTGTTTTATTCATAATATCTTCATGTCCATATTGGCAGAAAATTAATGAAAGATTGTATTTGCAGAAAAAATTATGATTGATATCATATTGGTGCAAAAATGTGGGTTTGTAGTACCCTCAATATCACTCTCGTTTAGGAATTTAGTACTTTTTTCCAAATCTAGGGCCTTATAAAATTAAAATGGCATGTAGTACAGGCTTTTAAAGGTTTTGGCATACAGAAAACATGTTTGTTTGTCAAGGGCTGAAAAAAAATGAAAACATAGGATTTGAACAGAAATATTTTATAGGCCTTGGTTTTGGGACCCATTCATGATAAACACAAGGTTTGAACAAAATCTGAAACGATGCTGCAAAAACCTTATCTGATTTGACATGGAATAACCCATTTGCTAGCTACATCGATGTGAATGTGGTTACAATAGTAAAACATTATTTCCAGCATCAAGTTAGCAATGCTGCACCTGACTGTGAAGCTGAATGTGATCTCTAAATCTGACGTAGCATGCGGTGCCATATTTTTGCTGCAACATTGGATTGTGATTCCAAACACTTTAAATAAACCAGTACTACACACGTGACAGCTTTCTTAATTTCTTTACTTAAGTGTAGGACCAAGCGTCTTTCAAGTTGATACAACTGCATGGGTGTATGATTGATTGTTTACAAAAGCACACAATTCTTCATGGATCTATAGGCTTTTAATTTTCCTCTCAAAGTACACCAGATTGATGCATTTAACATGATGGTAAAATTTACAAAATGTAATGCCCCGGACCCCCCTAGAGGGTGGGGGTGTACCACCCTATATTCACAGTATACCCACCTTCTCAGACACCACTGTAAATAGCTATAGGCTATGCCAGTGTCTTGTGTGTAGGATATTAGCTAGGTTATTTGGCCAGCTGATTGAGCTTGGTCTCAAGCGGTGACTGTGTGGCAGAATCGAATTGGAGAAAATGGCATTTATTGGGTTACAGTGTGTGTGGCAACGTTGGCTATTCATAATTTCTTACAGAATTGTTCTCAAGTACAATTTTGGGGCCTGTATAATGTTACCTTAGGATATTAATGTTAGACTATCCATACTACGAAGCAAGATTACTGAGATAGCTGGATTACTGCAAACCTGGAACGGCTCTTTTTACTCAGTCCATGTTCCATATTTGGGAGGCTTTCCGTTTTTACTCAGTGCAGTGCCGTTTTCCAGCTAACTCAGTAATCCTGCTTCATAGTATACCCCCCATTATAGCCTATTTTAAATGTCTAGGTCTTCACTATATGTGATGCAAATTATCTGCTACTGGAAATTGTATTAATGTGTTGTATATAGAGCTATTTATGTTTCGGTTGAAAAGTAAGTACTTCACGCTGCTTGCTGGATTGGTGCTTGCTAGGTGGTGATATGTTGTGCGTGTTGGGGTGTTGCACGGGTGCTCGGTTGGTTTGCTTATATTTATATAGCCTGTCGATGCAGAGTCCATGCATATATTGGATAGATGTTTGATGTGTTTGTAGTATAACGCTTGAAATTTGACTTGGATTCCGCGCCTAGCCTTGCATACGCATGTATTTACTACAAATCCCGGAGCACCCCCCCATAGCACCAACAAGAAAATATCTCTGGCGCTGCCCCTGGCTCATACTGTAAAAGTAAACATTTTCCATACTTTTCATTAAATGTTATAAATTCTCACACTGATGCATGACTTTTTCTATTACTCTCATGACCAATGGTGACAAAGATGAAATAATTGTAATTACGTTTACCCAAATTGCACAATTCTGTTGCATTGCCTTGTAGGTAGTCAGTAGGCCTGTAGTGTTTGAAAATGGCTTTTTGACTTATTTGCTGCAGCTAATGTTAACTAAAATGGAATTTCAGGGTCCCACCCTAGGTCTACCATTACAAAGTTAACATTGGCTGCAGCAGGCATGGGACAGTTTGTGAATACGACTATTGACTACTTAGTCACAAGGTAAGACAGCTATTACAGAATTTGTCTTTAAATGTTGATCAATTAATATTGTACCTCACTGATTTAAAGCCCCATTATCTTCTACTGTGCAATAATCACAATTACTCTACCCTTCATCCTTAAAATCTAATAATTCATGGAATTAAAAAAATTGTGACCTTAAATGATGAAAAAGACTTGAGACTTGTCCTTTAAGACTTGAGACTTGACTCAGACTTGCCCTGTAAGACTTGGGACTTGACTCAGACTTGCCCTGTAAGACTTGGGACTTGACTTGGACTTGCTCAAAATGACTTGGGCACAACTCTGGGGTAGCCTGGCAACAAGGCAATTACAACACAATAACCTTACTGATGATGGCTTTATATTGTTAATATGTAAACTTATTGACTTAATGCAGGAAACTACAAATCCTAATGCTGAGGGCACTGGGATAAAGTCAGAACTGAAATGCTCTCAAAATGGATCAACTGATCAGCATGGGCCTGCTAACCCAGGTTAGAACAACAGGAAAAACTCTTTCTACTCTACCATTATAGTTGTTTCTGCAACTTCCTGTCTGACGTCCTGTGAAATGTCTTCCCCGTGCAAATACAAACAGGTCTGTGACCAAATCAACACCATTCCATACTATTGAGTATGCTTGTTGAGTACACTGGAGGAGAAAGTTGTTAAGTAGGCCAAATGTTCTCTAAATGTATTGTACTGAAAATCCTCAGATAATATACTTATTTCCGGGTTTTCTCTGATAATAGTATGGAGGATATGTTTTGCATACTGCATGTAAAAACTACACAGTTTGTTAGTATACAGGATGCAGTGGATGTTGCTCTGATTCAACGTCATCCATACAAAACAGTATGCTTGTTGAGTACATTGGATGGGGATTCTGTTAAGTAGGCAAAATTTTATTTAAATGTAGTGTAGTCTACTTAAAACCCCCGGACGATATACTTATTTCTGGGGGTTTGCTGAGTATATTTGTTTACTTACTGAAGCATACATTTCAGGAAGTAAACAAACATTTTGGCCCCATAAATATGACGCGCAGTGTTGCTTTAAAAATGAGGACGTGACATGGTCAAACAAGGGCCGAACATCTTACAACACTTCCACAGTACGGTTGGAAAATAGTATGGAGGATATTTTCATGTACTGCAAGTCGCGTACTAAACAGTATACAGTAAACAGTACACAGTCTGCTAGTACACAGGAGACAGGACACAGTAGATAGGGCTCTGATTCGGACACAGCCCAGGTAATTTTCACTGTGTTAGAAGAAAGTTGTCTATTTCCTGTTGAGGTGGCTGATTTCTCTGCAGTGCATTGATAATTTGGTGTTAAGTCCACTGTAGTCTGAATTGATATTTATTGCTGGCTACTGTAAAAATAATTTTAAGTACAATTTCTGACCTGTAAATATTGGTTTTACTGTGAGTGGTTTCTATCAATCGCCAAAACCACAAACGTATTCTTTGCACCTGCATTTATGTGCAGTGACTATTTGAAGCTGTTTCCCATGGATTTAGCCTGGTCAGTGATATTAGTAATGCTCCTCTGCAGTAGAAATTCACCCTGGCCAACTACTGAAAAGCATTGAAAAGCGAGACATGTATACTGACTACTGCCAACTTTCCTATTCATTTTCTGACAGCAGAATGGACAGAGTGTGACAGCAGGAGGGATGGAGATAGCTGCCAATCAAACACCTGTTCAAGCCCAGCTTCCAGAGGGTACGTCTAACTGCCAGCCTCCATTTTCAGAATACCCCCTGCAGCCTACCCACAGGTTTCACTGAATCAGGGCTGGGGTCACGTCCATTTTTAGTTCACTTTAACTCTGGTGAAGAGTTAATTTCACATTAATTTCAGTTCATTGTAGTTGTGCTTGTTTGTTTACCTCCATTTCTGGTTGGGTGTCTAGTGTTTCTATTTGATTACCTGATTAGGCATTTGTTTGGTATTACCACAGATTTTATAGACCAGGCATGGACAATGTTTTGAGATTTGTGGGCCGAACCATAATCCCGGCAATGACCTGCCTACCAAATGAATAACATTTCCAGTTATTTGTTTTTTACTAGTGCCTATATGGCAGGCCCACGTTTGGCCCCTGGGCCATAGTTTAGGCATCTGCTATAGACTAACAAAGGTCAGCTCTTGTGGTCCTTTTTTCCCCTTTCTGTCTTATGAACAGCAGGGAGACATAACATGTTATGTTAAGAATATGGACCTGAGTATCTGGTTTACAGAACCTTTGGTATTACTTGTATATTATTAAATGTTAGCACGTGCCTGATTATGAGACTGCACGGGAGGTAATCACATCGGTATTTGCACAAGCACCGAAATGGAAGCCTTTTGTAGTCATCATAGATGCTGTGCTTCAGTGATTATTATTTTATGTGAATTGGTTTATTTATTTGGCCCCGTGAATAGGATGGGTCATCTAGATAATACAGAGATCTGCATTTCTGTAACTTTGATCCAAAAAAATCTTGCTTTGTGGTGTCCATTTATCATTATCCTGAAGAGCGTTATTTTTGTTCAGGTCAGGAAGTGAGGCAGGAAGTGAGACCGAAATAGGTACCTCTGCTGACACAATGGTAAGTGCAGACCTCGCCTTTGGTTGTGGATGGAAAAAACAATCAGCGGAGTTATTCCTGTACATTCATGGAAAACATCAGGGGCCTCTTTTATAAAAATGTTATCGGATTCAAACTTAAACGTAATCTTTTTTTATTTTTTATTAAATGTGTTTCATTTTTCCCATTTTCTCCCAATTTGGTAGCCAAATGTACCCCTATGTAATTCAATTCCCCGTAGCAACCGCTTGAAAATTAGTCGCTACAACCCTGTCAGCCAGTAGTGGGAAGGAGGGTGCCTTGGGATTCTCGACTGAAAGTCTGTGCCTTTGTCCACTGCACCACCACAGTGCTAACTTAAACCTAATCTTAAAATCATTTCCTAAGTTTGATATATAAAAATAACCGAGACAGAAAAGAGTTTTTTACATTGTTTAAAGTGGTGTAACTGCATAAAAAACTTTGATAGAATTTTGATTGTTGGGGACTTTAACATTCATGTCAGCTTTCCGTCAAATCCACTTGTTGCTGACTTTCTGCACCTTGCTGAATCATCATGTGCACTTGCTGGCCTGTTTATGTTGAATATTTTTTGTAAGCAAACTTAGTTCAGTGTGAGCTGCAGTGCTGACTGTGGATGAGAGCAGTTATTTACATTTTGTTGGTTAATGAAGTCACTTTTAAAAAATATTGTTGAATTTATGTTTTAGGGTATATTATTGCTATATGTGGTATTTCCTGCAGAAAGGGGGGATTTGGGTCAAATTGTTGAGCCAGGAATTGTAGTATATGCATGCTACACATTTAGCTTTGCAATGTACGTCCCTAACAGACATTCTCTCTGGCTACTAGTGAAAGAAAATAGCTGGGGTGTGGTTTGGTACCTGGAGCTCAGCCCCTATATTATTACTTTATCACGTCCAGATTTTGGCATTTTTTCTAATTTCAAAAGGGAATTAGCGAAACCAGCATGTTTTGTTACCCTTTAATGGCACAGCAGTGACATGTGCTGGTGAGTAAAAGGAGTCCAGCCAATCTATTTTTACATCAAATACAGTACTTCTGTATGTTCTTCTCATGTTTAAACAACTTATTTTTTTGGAAGTTTTTATTGCCTTTTAAAAAAAACGAAAGTATAGGCTGTATATTATGCATTTTACAGACGTTTTGAGAATTACTGCTATAATTATTATTTTCTCCTTCACCCATTGCGTAGAATCAATAAATCAAAGAGTATTTCTCAGAAAATAAATGTTTCATACTAGGCACTAATAACAGTAACAATAAATAATCTAATGACAATCCATTTAGAGAGTATCAAAAAATGAAGGTTTCTAGAATTGTGTTTATGTAGCGGAAGCTATTGCTGACCAATTCTTATTATTTATTTATTTTTATTGTTGCATAAAGTGTTTCTCTTGCTGTCCCAACTTTCTTCTGTTGTTAGTCCCCCATGGCCACAGTGGACCCTCTGGAGAATCTAAAGGATGTGGAAAGGATAAATATTTGGGTGAAGTCTCAGGGGAAATCTGTGGAGATTGATGTCTTCCCGCTGGAGAGAGTCTCTGTCCTATTGCAGGACAGCTGCCAGAAAATGGAAAAGGACCCACTGAAAATGATGCTGATTTACAAAGGTAGATACAGTATCTGGTTTCCCTCTTCCAGCTGCACTGTAATGCTATTCATTCCTCATTTCACATGTTGAAATCTTTATCAAAACAACCTGTATTTAGCCTGGAAATTACCACTGTTTATATTTTTTAATATCATGGATAAATCTTCAGATATTTGGAACTTTTATTATTTTTTTATATTGACCTGTTACAACACCTTAAAATGCTAACATAACAGGAAGTTTAAGTAGTCCTACACACCACTGCGTGCAAGGAAAACCCTGTGTAGGAAGATGGAAATCATGGTGAATCCCCAACTGTGACTCAGGCAGAAAGTAAAAGTAAAAAAGCACTTTATCAGCTAGGCCAATGTGTCACATATGGGGAATATGGGTTAAATATGGGAAGTACAGGGTGCAAGCCTGAGTCCCAAATCCTGTTTGGTTCTGAAAGATGGGCCTCAAGGTTTTGGGAAGCCTTTTCAGGGAGCACAAACGCTGTAATCTCACGTCTCGTGAGGATCCTGCTGGACCGGCCTTTGGCTGCTGACCAAACAGGGCAGAGGAGGGCAGCCTGGCCATGATGACTGACACCAGGCCTCACCTCTTTTTTTCCAGGGGAAAAGATGGATGAGATGAAGACGGTGCAAGAGTACAGGCTGCGCGGAGGGGTGTCAGTCCAGCTTGTTCGCTGTGCTTAAATTTGGGAAGGTTTCAGTCGTGTACCCTGCAGCTGCTCTTCTTTTGTTGTCACCCCCCTCCCATTTGTTGTCACAAATACAATGTAATAGGTATATTGTACTTAGCTGTTTTACTTAGCTGATGTAATGATTACAAAATTACATCCATCACTGTTGGGATGGCACCTGGCTTCAGCGACAGAGTTTTATAGAAGCCCATCTCAAAGCCAGTTAAATTGTGGTAGCAGTCCGGTGTGAAGTGCGCGTTGCACACTAGGGCTTTCTTCGGCAAGTCCGCGTGCTCTACACCGATAGCTTGAAGCCACTGGCTAAGTAGCGCTGGGTCTCTCGGCAGATTATGAAAGCTAGCAGAGCCGGTGGCGTTGCACCGAGGAACGATACATCTCTGACTCCTTGGCATAATGCAGGCAAGTTAGCTAAAGATACCAAGTAGTAAGATGTCGTATATGAATAACTGTAGCTCGATATAAGTCGTAATATTAACGTTAGCAATAATACAAAGCAATTCGCATTTGAACTTCTCAGTCTCAGTCTCAGAAGTAAAAAAAAAAAAATCGTCGTTCTCTGCTTTTATACCACGTGCCCAGCCAAGACCCACCCCTAGGACCACCTCAAGTCCACCCATTTTTATGTTAAGGATCTCGTGACGTCACGAATCCCCGGAAGCCAGCATATTGGTAAGTCTACACAAAAACTCAGATAAAACCATTTTGACTAAACATTACATTTTCGGACATAAACAGTTGTGTATGATCATAATCTAACTCAAAACATAGGTTTTCAACGGGAAAAGTCGGTTTTTGACTGCAGTATCACTTTAAAATCGAAATTTCGCCCGTCAATATCAATTAGCAAGCCACTTGGCTGATCAACTAATCGCATCAATATCTCGACATATAACAAATATGGGAACGATTAGTTGAGCCGTTTTCATACAATTAAGTACATAAAAAATTAGCATTTAGATTAAGACTTTTTTTTTACAACGACCTCCCATATGAATGCGATTCTTATATGGGCAACATGTTCAATTTGCCTTCCTTATACAATTCTGGCATAACAGCATTAGTGTTTCCTATATTGTATTTAACATGTCCAGTGTGTTTTCTTGTATGATTATGGCCACTTTAATACTAAAATCACACATGAATTTTGTAAGAGATTTTCGTGTGCATATACGAATTTAGTCTTATATAAGCATTATATTGAAACTATACGTTGCAGCATATGGATTTTGTTTGTTTTTACTATGAATCTTGCCTGGTTCATATACAGTAATTATGTGTTTTAAGGTAAATTCATATATTATTCTGAAGAGGGCCATATATGATTTTTCTACTCCGTCTACACTATTCTTATATTTCCTTCAGGTAAATTTTATATTATCTGTGTCTGTTTTAAATATGAAACTTGAATGTGTGCTATGCATGGTTTCTTCATTATCCTTATATTTTCTGAAGGAATTTTTTATACTGTACGAGTGCGTTTCATATATGAAAGTTGAATAGTTTGCTATGCCGTTCTTGCATGTTTTAAGGTAAATCTTTTACATTTCTCCAAATCAAAATGCAGTTTCTTTGCTGAATTAACACTACATTACATACAATTACAAACAACGACAGTCTGATACAGAATTTATTTTCTTACAAGTATGGCAATTAACAATATAAAAGCTATGCTAGTTGTGACCTTTTCTTTTCAAATGTGGGTATGGCTACATGTTCCATTGAACCTAGCATATATGCTATAGCTTACAACCATGGCCAACAACAAAATAATTTGCTGGTTTTTACTTGTTTAAAATACACTATTCTTATATTTCTTATATTTCCTTCAGGTAAATTTTATATTATCTGTGTCTGTTTTAAATATGAAACTTGAATGTGTGCTATGCATGGTTTCTTCATTATCCTTATATTTTCTGAAGGAATTTTTTATACTGTACGAGTGCGTTTCATATATGAAAGTTGAATAGTTTGCTATGCCGTTCTTGCATGTTTTAAGGTAAATCTTTTACATTTCTCCAAATCAAAATGCAGTTTCTTTGCTGAATTAACACTACATTACATACAATTACAAACAATGACAGTCTGATACAGAATTTATTTTCTTACAAGTATGGCAATTAACAATATAAAAGCTATGCTAGTTGTGACCTTTTCTTTTCAAATGTGGGTATGGCTACATGTTCCATTGAACCTAGCATATATGCTATAGCTTACAACCATGGCCAACAACAAAAGAATTTGCTGGTTTTTACTTGTTTAAAATATATATTTAAGCATGGCCACATGTACAATTAAACCTAACATTTATAACTTAACACCATGGCCGACCAAAAAAGGACAACAAAGTCAAGGTATTGGAGTGGCCATTACAAAGTCCTGACCTCAATCCAATAGAAAATTTGTGGGCAGAACTGAAAAAGTGTGTGCGATCAAGGAGGCCTACAAACCTGACTCAGTTACACGTTTGACCCAAGTTAAACAATTTAAAGGCAATGCTACCAAATACTAACAGAGTGTATGTAAACTTCTGACCCACTGGGAATGTGATGAAAGAAATAAAAGCTGAAGTAAATCATTCTCTCTACTATTATTCTGACATTTCACATTCTTAAAATAAAGTTGTGATCCTAACTGACCTAAGACAGGGAATCTTTACTAAGATTAGATGTCAGGAACTGTGAAAAACTGAGTTTAAATGGATTTGGCTAAGGTGTATGTAAATTTCGACTTCAACTGTAATATGTATTTATTTGCTTTAATCACTTATGTCTGTATTTTTTTACTTTACCCATGTAATTCATTGTAACCGGCAAGGAAATAATTATTTTGGCTGGCATTAGTTATAGATAGCATCACCATCATAACTGGCAATAATGCAGTGGTATATATAACTCAAAAAGAGTAATTTAATTTAAGTGTAATACCTATTGTGCAATAAGTGTTTTAATAAGCACGGTTCTAATCTTCATAGTTCTAATCTCCAAATGTTCAATCAAAAAACAGAGTGGCGTTTAATTTTAACCATGTTGTGTAGAGGCTGGAATGACATCAGGATTAGTTTTATTTTAAAGGAAAAAATGTCTTTGTTCTTTGAACATCAGTTTTCATCTGTCTGATGCAGAATTATCTTGCATGCCAGTAGAACTATAACTGGGTCATTGTGCCGAAGAAACGATAGGGTTCATTATCCTCAAATATAACGTTTGACTTTTTCATCACTGAATACAATGATGCAAATAATTAATGCATTCACTCAAAGCGAGAACATCAAGTAGCTTTCATCATGATATCCACACATTGTTATTTGTTTAGTATAAATCATATATACATATATTTGTTTAGTATAAATCATATATGAAAACATTATAAAAAATATTTATACTTGTGTATCCATCTTTTTGACTGGGCTTATTCTTAAACCTTGTGTTTGATGTATTGTTTCAGCCACAAGGTGGTGGTATAAACCTGCTCTGCGTGGCAGTTGTCTACAATACAGCAATAAATGAATAAATGAAAAGCCCCAATTTATGCAGTGTCAACTTTCTATTCTCATCTTCTTATTTGGAAATGTATACATAAAATCACAACCATTCCTATATACTACTCAAGCATCAAATGTGACAGTGAGCATTTCCCTCAATGCTATTTCTTTTATTAAACAAGTACTAAAAAAAAGTTTCAGCTTTAAAAGTATGACTAGTGATAAGTCTGATGACTAGTTAGTTAATTTAGTTCCAGTAGAAGCTGAAGGTCTTAAGGTTTGTAAGGTTTTTCTTATAGATATAAAACTTGTATTTTGTTGTATGAAAAAAAAAACTTAATTTAGAAGATATACAGATGCTTTCCAAAAAATTTGAATATCATGGAAAAGTTTTTTTTTTCCATAATTCCATTCAAAAAGTGAAACTTTCATAGATTATAGATTAATTACACACAAAGTGAAATATTTCTAGCCTTTATTTGTTTCATTTTTCATAATTTTAGCTTACAGCTCCAGAAAAGCCCCAAAACAGTATTTCAAGAAATTAGAATAGTGTGTCAAAAATCAGCATTTACTTCAGTTATTTCAGAGAATGAGTGGAGTGGCTTGACTCGAGGAATCCGACAGTTGTAGCCCATGTCCCGGATACATCTGTACGTGGTGGTTTTTGAAGCACTGACTCCAGCCTCAGTCCACTCCCTCTGCATCTCCGCCAAATTTTGGAATCGTCTTTGCTTGACAATCCGCTGAAGCCTACGGTCATCTCTTTTGCTTGTGCACCTTCTCCTGCCACATTTTTCCCTTCCACTAAACCTTCTATTGATATGCTTGGACACTGCACTCTGTGAACAGCCAGCCTCCTTAGCGATGACCTTTTGTGGCTTACCCATCTTCTGGAGGGTGTCAATGATGGTCTTCTGGCCAATTGTCAAGTCTGCTGTCTTCCCCATACTGAACCAAACTGAGATAAACTTTGCAGGTGTTTTGAGTAAATTATATGATAGTGTGACACTCAGTCTAAAACATTAATTCTCTGAAATAACTGAAGTAAATGCTGATTTTTGACACACTATTCTAATTTCTTGAAATACTGTTTTGGGGGGTTTTCTGGAGCTGTAAGCCAAAATTATGAAAAATGAAACAAATAAAGGCTATAAATATTTCACTTTGTGTGTAATGAATCTATAATCTATGAAAGTTTCACTTTTTGAATGGAATTATGGAAGAAAAAAAAACTTCCATGATATTCTAATTTTTTGGAAAGGATCTGTAGCTGATGCTAGCATGTGCGCACAAGCATATCTTTCAGACAGTTTCATACATTGTTGTCATGCACTTGTCAGGTTCATGAAAGCATTCACACACTGTGAACAGCACCTGGGTTTCACATGATCGAAGAGATGGACACATTCTTGTGAATTAAGCTATTGTTAGGGAAAGGCCATCTCTATTCTGATCGCTATTTCCATTCAAAGTTAGCTCAATTTTGCAGAGTTTGAGCCAAAAATAAAGTGTTATCACCATTCACCCTGGTGACTCTTATTCAGGAAATATGCCAGACCCTGATAATTATTAGCTTATCATCTTTGTATAAATTATTACCAGTTCTCAATATGACCTGGCAATGTCAATAATAGAGTCCACGCTAATCTATTAGGTGAAGTATTATAACAGCGTTTAATTTTGTAACCCACTCTTTATGGAAAACTTCAAAAACTTGAACATATGAGTTTTTCAACTTGAAAATTCAAGCAGAAAATTCAAGTTAAGTTGCACACTCGAGGATACAAACGCACTGCCTGTATTGGGATTTAAGTTAAGAGTAACCAGATCCATCATTTCCATCTAACTGGTGAATGCAAATTGTAAATATGTGCCGTTTTGTAGCATAATAGTACAGGAACTCAAAGGTAGCAGGTTCGATTTCCAGCTGGTTGAGCCACCGTTGTACCCTTGGTGTCTAACCACAGCATTACCCTTGATACACGATGGAGACTAGAAAAACAGTACCACAGAATGCGATTGAAATAACCGTATTTTTCTCACTTGATCATCAAAACTTAAACATATTATGCATTTTTTATGCATGCAAAGATCTCTGCCATGATTTTCAGACATATATAGTATAGCCTAAACCCCATCTAAAACAGGATATCTGTGAGCTCCGAAAATTGACATAGCCAATGTAGTTACTTTACGACGACACCGTGCTTTGCAGAAGAAACAAAATTAAGTTGTTTTGAGACTGTCAGGTTGTTTTGTTGAACTTTTGTTGAAAGAAACCCACCAGGCGTGCCGAGAAGCCACGGGGGACCACACTCTCGCGTGAGGCCTGCTCAATGCATGACAAGTTAATTACGATGCCAGAAGCGGGGGGTCCTCCGAGGTAAAAAGAAGAGCCGTTTAAAGTGGGGGAAACAAGCTCAAATAAATCCACTTTGTTTTACAACAGCAGGTGAGAGAGGGAGCGAAGACGCTAAACACAATTGTAGCGGTCGGTAATTGTGAAGTCTCTGTGCAGGTGGCATCGTTGACATTTAACAGCTTTTACAATGTAACTCAGCGAGCGAGAGGAGTCTAGACGCGCTAGGCGCTCTGGAACAGTAATTTCCCCCCCGATGTGTTTAGCACTCGCAGTGAGAAATCTATTTTAAATGCATTGAGAACTTGAGCTTATAACCGCTTTTAACGGAGCTAGATTTTTTAATGCTCGGAAATGTTTCGTTGTGTAACCGAGTTGACGTGAAATCTGATGTGGGGAATTTGTTCTAATTGGCACTTCATATTAGCCTATTATGTGTATTGAGGTGTGTGTGAACAAGCAAACAGTTATAACAATATTTCTATGGAGTCTTGGTTCGAATTGAAACCTTTTCAATTATAGGCTAATGTACTTGGCTAACAAAACCCAATATAAGATCGTAATGACAAGAAAGTTGCCCTTCTGGGTAAGATTATAAAGTAGGCCAAGGGATTTTCATGTTTTTGATTGCAGTAGAAACATGACAGAAAGTTAGTTTAATTATGTGTATTGGATATTCACAAACATTCAATTCCAAAATTTTCGAAGGGATGCTAAGGGACCGTCATAAAAGTGCGTGGTGCATTCATTTCTGATGAATCCAATGCATATCTAAATGCAGATCTAAAGTATGTTATAAAGGGCAGGCCTCCTAGGCCATCCAAAGTAATTCGCTTTTGGAAAAATATTTCACTTCTAATTTTTACTTCTACAGTGCTTATTGGTGATAAAGTGCTGTTTCCAACACCTCATTGAAAACAATATTTTTCCCGTATTGTTAAGCAGTGTGCAGATTCTTTGCATAATAAGTTGTTTTATTTTACTGATTTAAAAAAATATATTTTCATAAAACTTTTACCCATATGACATGAATAAAAAACCAAATAAATTATAAAACGCATGCCTCCCAGGTCATTCTATACCAATTTGTGTTTGAAGAAAATGTTTTCTTGATTTCAAATATTTTAATTAGCATCCCATATATATGAAATGCAGAACTACAACCAAAAGCATACCAAAGGCATGCCTCCTGGATTATGCAATAATAATTTGTATGGAGAAAAATGTATTGTTGATTATTTTTAAATGATTTTTCTGTAATCACTAATTTTCAATAGCTTCCCATCCAGATGACATACAGATCTAAAACCAAGTACATTAGAAAGGGCATGCGTCCTTGATCATGATACAGTAGTTTGTTGATTTTTAAGTATTTTTGTCTCAAATATTTTCCCTTCCATATGACATACAACTGTAAAACCAAATAAATTATAATGGGTACTTGGCAATGGCCCAGAGGTGCAATCTAGGTTTAAAAAAAATATTTTTTTTCTAAAAAGAAATATCTGTTTCTAAAAAGAAATGATCATTTCTGAACAGAAATCCTAATTTAGAAAATAAACCACCATTTCTGAATACAAATCGTAAAATAATCATGCTTTCAAAAAATAAATCCTAGTTTCTATGAAGAATAAAATACATTTCAAATAAAATATTTTCTGGAAAGTTTTTTTTTTTTAAAAACATGATAGAAATCAAAATAGAAATCCTTGTTTCAAGGAAGAAATCTTTGTTTCTACATAGTCAAATCATTGTTTCTCATTTCTCAAAACTACATTTCCACAAATGTAGCAAATTTTCATCATAAAGATTTTTGCTTTTTTAAAACTTTTTTTTTGGACAAGAGACTACAGTTTACTATTTTCCCTCTGAAATTGAAAACATTTCTGATGAAAAATATAACACATTTTCATTCATTAATTTCTGTAATCATTCATCTGAATAAAAAAACACAGATATGACACATTTCTTTCCAGTTTTGGACAAAATAAATTTTCACCAGAAATGTTTTAAAACACATTTTTATTAATTTACTACATCATGATTGTTGAATATAGATGATTTGTAAAATGCACATAATATATATTTAATTGAGACTAGATTTAGCTGTAAATTACGCTGGAACAGTATGGAATACATGGTTGGTGAAATGGCTGTAGGTCATCAAGGGTCTGAAGTATCAAACAAGCCTCAAACCATCCCAGGGAAAACAAAACCAACCAAAGAAAAACAAACCAACCCCAAGCTAGAGAACACTGCGAATACATATGCTCTCAGGAAAATACACAACAGGTGTCGGCAATTTCCACTCAAGACTCAGGTGAGTCGAATGAAACAAGGGCTGCGTCCCAATATTCTTCACTCCCCACCTCCATTCCTCCACTCCCCAACTACCACTCCTCTCCTACCCGGAAGTATGCAAAACTGTCTGAACATTTTGAGTACAAGTATTTGCATGTACAGCATACAATGTACCTTACATTGCGGTTCGTGTTGAGACATTAATTAATATGTAACCATTAATATGTAATTAAGATGTAATTAGCAACATTAGATTAAAACACAAAGATCTGTTTCCGGGGCACGGAGTACATTTTTCGAGTATTGGGACTCATCCCAGTTAAGACAGAAAGAGTTAAAGGGACACACTCGCATGGCGGCATAGGGACGTAACGCTGCTTGGGGAACATTCTCACCAGACTGTTGTCTTGTCTGAGTGGAATTCTAACTGCATTGTTCCCCAACATTCTTTGAAATGTTTTGTATGGAAGGTGATGAGGATATCCAGACCCTGCAAGGTGTTGTATAAAAAACATGTTATGTCTAGCCACCAGATCAAAGATTTAAACATTTCTGAGGGCCATTTAAAAGTTTGGTGAACTATGCTTATTACAGTAGTTGTGGGGTCCCCTCCATGTTCTATTCAGCTGTGGTACTAGTTCCTTGTGCAAAGTATATTCCCACCACATTTTGATATCTCTGCCTTGAAGTATGGATATAAAAATGTGTGCGGGATGTAGTATTTATTGTGAGCATTTCTTGATTTTGGGGGATTTTATTCCCAGTGTCACAGTGTAAGTGCTGACGTTCTTCTGAAAGGTTCACTTAAAGAGGACAAACATTCCTCTTCAAAACAATTTTTGTGGCATACCGATTTAGAGCATAATTCATCTGAAACGTTTTAAATATGATTTCCTTGTGGAAGGACAGGACATGTACACCTGTATACAGGCATATAAGCAAGCAGCGTGGTGTTTATTAGTCCATATCCCACAAAACAACGATAAAAATACTGAACTAGAGCCAGGACCTGTGGATACAATTCCGTCACCCCCAGACTCAAAAAACTTCTGCCTTTTCAATGTATTATTGTGGCTCTGATGAATCAATGCATTGCATTTAATATGGATTGCACGGTTTACCTTACTACAGAATGAATAACTCATTTGAATAATGGCTTCCTTAATGGACAATTTTTAACACTTGACCCTTTTGGAAGGGGATGGGGGAATGTGGCTACTCTACTTTAACGTTTTTATTATTATTTGAGTGGTTTTAATAAGCTATCACTGCTAGTCACAATAGCGCTTGCATGGGATTCCCGATAAGTAATGCACGGTATCCAGTGAAATATGCAAAGGAGGTACTAAGAGCCATTTAAAGTCACAGGTATTCTGTTGTAATGGTGGAATGGAAAATGACGCCTTCTGATGTTGATGAATCTTAATTTCACTCATGAAAGTACATTTCTCTAGCACATTTATTCTCTCTCTTCTATGTCATTTTGTGACAAGTGACAAGTGAGTTCCAGTGGCAGCTATATGCCCAAGCCATAACACTACCTCCACCATGTTTCACAAATGAGGGGGGTGCTTTGATTTATGAGCAGTTCCTTTCTTTCTTTACACTTCCGTTATTCCATCACTTGAGGTTTACCTGTGGTTTATATCTCAAACACTCTGAGGTTTGCTGGTGTAGTCTTCTCTTTATGATTGAAACATCTATGCCTACATCCTGGAGAATGGGTGGGGGGCTTTTCTGTTTCAACATGACAATGCCCCAGATGCACAAATTAAGGTCCATACAGAAATGTATGTGTGTGTATATGTGTGTGTGTGTGTGTGTGTGTGTGTCTGGTACAGGCAAGGCTGCTCTAAGGAACACAGGCAGATGACAGCACTGATTGAATTTCAGCACAGCACATCCTCTGGACTGGACTGGATCAACCCGTCCTTCAAAACCGGACTGCAACAGCCTGCTGTGTGTCTCAGGGGTGGGTGTAGGGCCCACAGTGAGGTAGGACAGTTCCCACTGAGCAAGTGATATCCAGCGACATTGCACGGATGAGCAGATTAAGTCAGAACGGGTTTATCATTATTGGCTCGTGTCAACGTCCAGTGGAAATCCACATGAGGTGGTCTATCTGCCGATCGTGACCAAGACCATACGTAGCTGAACTTTGAAATATTGTTAAATGTCAAACGATGCCTTCTAATTCACCCTAAATCACAAATGAGAGTGAGGTGGATGTACAGAGGCGAAATGCAGATGTGGATGTCTTATAAACATTCTGGCTACTCGGGGGACGTCCCACAGACAACACAGCGATGTTCCACGGACGTCGAATGGATGCAATTTTTGCTCAGTGGGTCGATCCAACCATTCTCCGCGTAGAAGACATGTCATATTACAGCCACTTTTAGAACGTGAAGACTTTGTGCGTTTTACATGGATCAATGAGGAGAGACAGCTTGGTTGCCCCCCATAAAGGTCAAATTGGCTTTCACACAGAAAGGAGCATATGAAGGTTTGAGCTGCACGTATGGCCCTGGGGAAGGGGCTGAATTAGGTGGGTATTGTCAGTCCACTGGGCTAAAGCTTCTTTGCCTTGAAGCAAATTTGATGTGAGCACAGCTCAAAGAGCAGTGGCCCCCAACTCTCTCCATCTCCCGCTGGTCCCAGGTCAGTGCAGACCCAGCTCTTTGAGGACGCAGCAAAGACACGTTTTTCCAGTATTGGCACGGTGGCGTGGCAAGGTTTCCCCCCACCTACCGCACGTGCCACGCCGTATCATGGAATTTAGGGCGCTGCTGTCACGATACTGACTCCAAGCAATCTTTTTTTCCCCTTATCTCTTTCATTTGTAGGAATACACAGATGAATTAGGGAGATGAAAAGATGAACAAGAGAAAGAGTTTATAGTCATGCTGAGACCCAATTTTCCAGCATTGTTCTGACATTAGCCTTCCTGGGTGTTTTCTGTTGCTAATTCAGACAACGTTAGAACGTTTTCCAACTGAATAAACAGGATTGGACAGAGCCAAGCCATGGAATGAAGCTAATGAGAGGTAACTTATGGGCTGCTGCACTCTGATTGGATGGAATCTTGCTGGGGAAGGGGTGGGGGCTGAATAGGGACTGCATGAGCTAGAGACTGCCTGACATAGTTCCTGACCACAAACTGGGACTGCGATGGGATAGAGGGTCACCATACCCCCCTTTTTGTTGTTCATCTGTAAAACTAAATCTGGCGTAGACAAGAAAAGCCCTACTTTGACTCCTTGAATGAAAATAATTTTGCTTGTACCAAAGGACATTGAGGGCTCTATCTTGGCGATCTTAGCACTTTGTCTAAACGCATGGCGTAAAGTGCATTTAGGGCGTGTCCAAGTCAACTTTTGCTAGTTTGACGGCGTGTTTTTGGAGCTCTAAGCATGGCGCAACGTGCAAATGGGCTGAACCTAGTCTCTTCATTAATTGTAGGTGTGTCTTGGGCGTGACATGCAATAAACCAATCAAAATGTCATATCCCATTCCCTTTAAAGCCTGCTTTTTCCACCTTGGCGGATGGCGAAACAGACATGCTCGTGCGTGTTTAATGCGATTAAGGAATAGGCTATATGCATCAATAATATGATCAATATTATTCGGACTAACTATTAGGAGTTCCCGGTAATTTCCGACAGTGCTGTTATTTTACAAAATATATGCGTTTAAATTTCGTTAAACGCACCTGCAACAGCTGAGAATAAGCTACCAATGGCTTCCGTCTCACCTTAGAAAAGGCCAAATTAGCCTGCTTGTTTAACGAATTTCATTTGATTATACAATGAAACATTGTCAAACATCAATTCCATGAGGCTGTTCTCATAGAGTTCTCGAAGTTGAAGCTTCATCTGAAGTTCATTACCTACATTCTAATATTGATTAATAACATAAATACCATTATTTTGCCTTAATGATGACACTAAATACAGCAAAGCTGTCAGATTGGCAACCCGGTTCATGCATATTTTCCCTTGTTTTATAATGTCCTGCTTATGGAAATCTGACCAACGCATTTTACTAGCAGCTTGATGCTTTAAAAACAAGTCCACTTTCCCGGGAAGACCGTGAAAAGTGCAATTTAACGCAGGTGAAACAGACCTGTTCCTGCATGAAGTTAAAGCGCACATGCAGAGAATGGCATTAAAATGAATTGTGAATTAATTGTTCTCTTTAAAATCGTTTTGTTTAGTTATGGTATAGCAGGTGAAATCAGCGGGGTTATAAGCTAAGAGTATGGAAACCTGGTCACTGTAATTAAAAAAATATGCAGGACGAAGAATAAGGCTAAAATTCAGTTAACATGGTGAAATTTATCTCCATTTTCAGAACTCAAATGTCCGTCTATTGCAGACCGCGAGTTTTACATTGAATGACAATTCACGTATTAGGTGTAAATGACAATTCGCGCATTAGGCTTGATATAGGTGTTATCAGCTCCTTTTTAATGTAACAGAATATTGTCCCCCCAGAAGATTACAGGAATTATTGGCAAATATAGGCTAAGTCATAGCTTGATCCCAGATAATTCCGAGTCTATTCATGTAACCTTACACATACCATCGCACATCGCCTGGATGTTGATGGAGTGGGCTGAAAGCAATTTAATGTGGCATTCCCCTTTGCTGAGGGACAGGTATGTGGTCTTTGACCTATGGACCCTTTTATTATTATGCATTTTTTTTGATATAGCCTACACAATAATATTTCACATTGTAATCTTGATATTTTTAGTCATGCTTGTGCGCGCCTGTGTGTAACAGACAGGAGGATGTACGCGCGTTGTGCACATGCCTCAACGCACTTATATGCACCATTAAAATAACGTGTAAAGAACTGCGACAAGACTTTAGACCAGGTTTTTGGTGGTTTTAGCACAAGCGCTTTCTGCTGGCTCAAAATAGCAATACGCCAAAAATAATCTTGGCCACACCTCATCTTAAGACCAACACGCCCAGTTCACTTTCTATGGGTGCAACATCACTTGGTGTTTAACCAACCATAATGAACCCGGCACCGGGTGTAAGATAGCAAAGACACTTGCGTTTGGGTTAGCGCCGCTTAGCGCCGGGTGTAAGATAGGGCCCCTGACTGAGTAAATCGGTGTGTCATGTTGATCTGTGAGAGGCCAAGTGCAGTGGCATCAGTTGTCCAATAGAGGGAAACAGAGGCCTCTTATTGAATTCACCTCTCCTGTCCCCTGTGAAAAAGAAAACATTTCCCAAAGATATTTTGCTCATAACTCAAAATTCTACAAACAAGAAGAACATTGTCTACTTAAAAATATTCTAATTGAATTAATTCTGTGAATATAGAAGCAATATAACAGCCAATTGACTTTGTATTGATAATAAAACATAGGACACAGTGTAAGACTCTTTATATTAAGTCGTTATTTATCTGACCCATGAGTGTATGCTGGCCTTATTCTCTTCATATGTTTTAAAACCTGAGGGAGGAGTTAATATGAAATTTGGCAGTCAAGTGGCCTGCAGAATTTACAAAAGGCTATGCAAAATGCCAACGGACAGGCTTTTTGTGTGCTATATGTAGTGAGTGACCCGAATGGAGACACTATTAAAATTGCCTCAAGGACTGCCAGCAGAACAGTGGAAGAAAAAAAAATTTTTTTTACTACAAGAGCATTCAACTCAAACTGACCAATCAGGGCTCTGATATCAACAGCATTCATCTCATCTGTGCGTTTGCTTGAGAAATAGTCACGTCTAACATAGTCAATGCCACCCTGTGTGGACATGCTGTTATCCGGGGGACTGTTTTATTGCAGCCGGTTCTATAAAGTTTTGGAGACCACTCGAAGTTCCTGTGCCAGCCTAGCTGCCTCCCTTGGTCTTCATTTCCCTGTGAGATTATTTTAGGTAGAGAAGGACTTACCTTTGCTTGTTCAGGAGAGTTTAACGCTCACATGGAGAGTTCACCTACTGGCAGAGTTGTGTACTGCGACCCAGGGGGGACAGTGGTGGGGGGCAGGGGTGGGGTTTGGGGGGACAACAAGGTATGTGATCACATGCTTGGATGAAACACAAAAAAGAAGCAGGCCCATTACAATTTACGCACATATTCATTATAAATTAGCAGTATAGCTCCTCTTGAGCGTCATGCTTGATGACACACAGGCATCCCAATGCCCATGCTTCTCTCTACCTGTCCGCCTGCGTTTGTTTTAGCCGCTTGTTGTCTTGTGCCGTCAGTCGTTCCTGTCACTGATCGAGCCAGTCAGCGTCAGTGTAAGCGATCAGCGCTTGGCTAATTAATCAAAACAAATCATTTAGCGGACACCCTGCGGCTCCCTGATCGGGGTCAAAAGTTTGGCGCTACAGAAGGCCCAGGGTGAGTCTCTCTTGACTCACACACAGAGACACACAAACCTGTACCTACGCATGCGCACTCTCTCTCTCTCACACACACACACACACACACGCATGCACACACCGAGGGGTTGCTGGTTTATCAGTAACGGCCGTGCTTCTCTTTGTGTGCCTCTCTTCCTCCCCCTCTCTCCATGCTCTCAGAGCCCACAGAGCTATCAGGCAGCACTATCGCCAAGGCAGCACTTCGGCACAGTGGAACTAATCCAGGACACAGGAGATGTGTAGCATATCCCTGTAATCCACAAAGACCCTCTGAGGCTCCCTGAAGCAATCCCATAATGCAACACAGCAGAATATTAAAATGCTTTTTTAATACTGTCGAAGAAGGAGCAGTGACGTTAAGGCGCAGTCCCAGTACTTCTCACAAGCTATTTTATTTCTGACAAAGTATCCCCTGTGACTCCTTGCATACACTTAAATAGAGTCCATTTAATTTTATGAAAATTGGAACAAGCCTCGTGCATTCACTTTTCTTCTGAAGAATTGATGGTGCACTGATGTAGACACAGAAAGAGGTAGAAATAGGAGGCCCTTTTTATATGCATATAAAAAAGTGATTTATTGAAGACTGACATTTCGCCCATCATGAATGGCAGTGTCACTGACACTTATGAAGACCTGACAGGTGAAAGTTATGTTCAATAAATCACTTTTTTTTTTGTTGTAAATATGCATATAAGAGTGCGAGCCTCCTCTATTTCTCTATTCCTCTATATCTCTATTTAATTTTATAGTGTAAGACTAGTTTGGCAAAAAAAATAAAAACATTTCGTAAAATGTGCTGGTAGTAAATTCAGTAATTTTTGAACACACATTTTTCTAAAGCAAATGAGGCAGTGCTCCTTGCATGGACGCCAGTGTGTGGTGTACGCGGGACACAGAGCAGGGAGTCATGGGACTGTGCAGAGCTGATGCTGCTGGGACACTCCTCTTTACGCATTGGTGCATAATTCACCACTCAGGAAAGAAACCAGCACTGGACGGCAACAGCTCACCGCTACCACGACGGGACAAACAGAAGGGCAGGGACCGTTCAAGAGGAACCACAAAAATGGGAGAAGATGGCACTAAGAGAGTGGCGTGGCAACACAAAAAATAAATGAATCTGTCTAGCACTGTCTGACGCGTCAAAGTTCCTTGTAGCCGAAAAAAGGGGTCTGTTTTAACAGAATAAGTGGAATGGAAGTGCATTGCATTTTTTTAGCTTTATCTCAGTTACCTCCATGAAATTTTCATCCCTTCTGCCGAGAGTGTGATGAGTGACCTAGGCTTCACAACAGCACATTAAACATTGATTGTGTGTATAATGAACTCACGCATGGAAGGGCACCTCGTTCCTGGGGTGGACTGAATCAGGGATCAGATCTGTGTGTGCGTGTACGTGTGTGTATGCGATAAGCGTGCATGTATGTGCATACATGCATGTGTATGCGCATGTATACATATGTGTGTGTGTGAGAGAGAGAGAGATACAGAGAGAGAGAGAGAAAGACAGAGAGAGGGTGAGGAGATCTAATGGGACAGAAGACAGCTGGGGAAATTTTAGAAGGATGAAACGGACGTAAAGAGTCATATTCAGACAACCTTTCAGATCGCATTCACCTCAGAGCAGTTTCTCCTGTTTCATAAAGGCAAGAGGACGCAGCCTTGCGCCTTCACTCATGTGCATTTGCATGTGCATTTATAAGAGGCAAGAGAAACAAGAGATCAAGAAAGAGGAGGAGCGAGAGAGTGAGAAAGACTAGAGAAAGAAGAGGGAGAGGGAGAAAGAGCAAAAAAGAATGAGGAAAAAAGTGAACAAGAAGATATTAAAAAAGAATTGGGAGAGGGAGTGTGGTCACTGTGAGACTGGTGAGGTGGAGACAGAGATGCACCTTTACTTACATTGTGAAAAGTATACAGAATTTAAAGAATAATATATTTTTAAAATTGAAATAGCTCTCCCTCAATTCAAAGAAATTACTTCCATAACCTCACATTATAAGTCTTCACCTCCACATTGTCCCTAGGATGGGGACAATTAGTCCCTCATAATAAGTAAGTAACTTATTAGGTTATTGCTGTTTATTACCAATGCCCCACATCCCGCCCCATTACTGAGGTCCAAGCACCCTATTGTTTACGTTGTTATTGTTCATATAGTTGCTGCTGTTATTGTTTTATGTAGGCTAAACAATGGCTTTAGCAATGTTACGCTGCTGTGTGGTCATGCCAATAACGCCTATTTGAATGAGAGAGAGAGAGATATTGACTCTGTGATTGGCCCTACACAGAAATCTGAGTGCATCTGCTCTGATTGTGTTTGTTTTGATGGATCAGTGACTGGCCTGCACTTGTGCTGTTTTTGGTTGAGGGATACGAGTAAGGAATATAAAAGCAAAGGCAGCACCCCTCCAGTGCAAATTTAATGGATGATTTCACAGCACATGGTCTTTAACTAAAACACACACAACAGCCTGCAGTTACCAGGCATCCCAGCACAGTTTAAATGGTGATTCATATAGACTTGTCATCCCAGCACAGTTTAAATGGGATTCACTTAGACTTGTCATCTCAGCACAGTTTAAATGGTGATTCATATAGACTTGCATCCCAGCACAGTTTAAATGGTGATTCACATAGACTTGTAATCCCAGCACAGTTTAAATGGTGATTCACATAGACTTGTCATCCCAGCACAGTTTAAATGATGATTCACATAGACTTGTCATCCCAGCACAGTTTAAATGGGATTCACTTAGACTTGTCATCTCAGCACAGTTTAAATGGTGATTCACATAGACTTGTCATCCCAGCACAGTTTAAATGGGATTCACTTAGACTTGTCATCTCAGCACAGTTTAAATGGTGATTCACATAGACTTGTCATCCCAGCTCGTTTAAATGGTGATTCACATAGACTTGTCATCCCAGCACAGTTTAAATGGGATTCACATAGACTTGTCATCCCAGCACAGTTTAAATGGTGATTCACATAGACTTGTCATCCCAGCACAGTTTAAATGGTGATTCACATAGACTTGTCATCCCAGCACAGTTTAAATGGTGATTCACATAGACTTGTCATCCCAGCACAGTTTAAATGGTGATTCACATAGACTTGTCATCCCAGCACAGTTTAAATTGGATTCACATAGACTTGTCATCTCAGCACAGTTTAAATGGTGATTCACATAGTGATTCACTGTATCAGCTGTAACTGCATCCACCGCATACTTCAAAACTGTCTCTGTATGAAGGTGTGCCAATCGCTCAACAGGCTTACTGAAGACACTACATAGTTATGCAAAGTTGACACACAGAGCTAAGTAACTTCTCCATTTTCATGTGTTTCACGGTGCCTTGCAGCCATCCCCTTGCAACGGGTACTGCACTACATTGGGTCAATGCATGCAAACACTTGCAGTGCAGTGCAGAGCTGGAAGACCACACCTACACCAGGTTGCATCTACATTACAAGAGAAACAATCATCGCATGCATTAATGTTCCTTTGCTGCGCTGGTATGAAATGTACATCTTTACCACAGGCTTCAGCTACAATATACAAGCAGTAACAATGGAAAAAGCAGCAGTAGACTGCATAAATTACGTCGCCATTGGTGCACTCCGCCCCGTGAGCATCTGCGTCTGAGGCAGCAATCCGGCTGCAATGCCTTCACAGCCTTAACAGGACTTTGGCCCCTATAAAATGTGCAAACCGTCATTTATGTGGCTTTAGTTTGAGCACTGAGCACACAAGATTTATATAAGCTTGGTGTGATACTTCACTCCCTTGCACAAACCTATATATAGCAATGTCATGGATCATGTGGTTTTCTCCAACACCCCGATATGGCAGAAATTCTATTATAAGATATTATATAATCACATAGTTGTGAACATGCATTGTACATTATAGGGTAAAAACGTACCACACGTGTACTTATTTCCTGCGTGTACTTAACCTTAAATTAATTGTTATTAATGCCAATCTTTTTGAATATGACTCTTTTTGTTCAGATTACCATTTCACTCAAATTATTAAAAATGAGGCTTGACTCAAATACAGCTGGTAACAGCGTTATCATATTTTTCTCATACACCCAATAGTTCTTCCTCATACGTTTCTGGAGTGTGCATGTGTTCTTTTTCTGGGTCAACAGTAACAAAACATATGAAGGAGACCAACCATATCACTCCACCCGTGTACATAAGTATTTTCATCGAAAACCACAGACAAATCAAAATAATCAGTTAGGAGGAGGAAAACGAAAAATTAATACAGCCACAAAACAATATCAATTACAGCGATTTTCAAGAGAAAGGTCAATAGTTCACATCACATCACATGGTACTCTGCACATCTGCTGCTGTTTCCATGGTAACAACCCCCTGGCCAGGGGTTGGGGGTGGGGGAGAGGGGGGTTGAGTTAGCCCCTGGCGTGGGTGATGTGGTGTGACAGCAGCACGGCTCGGCCGTGGTGCTCATGAACGCATCCGGCCTAAACTAATATGCACGTTTTCACAAAGCCTTGAAGCACCTTTTTTTCTTTTACTCATTTATTCTTTAGTAGAAATACAGAAAAAGATTAAATTAAAATCTGTGAAATATGTGATGAATTTTGTTATTACTCATAATAATAATGATAATGATAATAATAATCAAGCAGAATAGATACTTTGTCTTACTGTGACTCTTGTCCTTTTCAACAGACCTGGGGTGCGTTTCCCGATAACGATCAATCTTAGGGTTAAGTGCAATTTCAACGAGCGATTCTACGATGGCTCTTTAATTTGTAACACGCGTTTTCCCAAAACAGTTGAATGCGCAGTCACTAAGTGCTACTTAACCAGCGGTGTAAAATCCGGGTTCAGAAAGTATTTAGTTCCCCAGCATTTAGTTCCAATCACCTGGATTTGTTAATTTGCACAATTCTTCAGCCAGGAGGTAGAACTAATTAGTGAAATCAGCTGGCTGAGTTCATGGGTGGAAGAAACACATAGCAGGACTTTTCCTTTCTGATGCCTGGATTTTACATCTCTGTACTTCTGTCTGTGGTGCTGCTGATACGAGAGGAGGAGGAGCGATAGATTGGGAGACGCGAACCCCATTGTGATGCCCAATACATGGCCGGTTACGCACGTCAAAGTTTCTTTTGAAATAAAATCTTTTTCCCACTGATTTTACTTGTCTCAAGAGTATTTATTTATAGGGCTATTTAAGGAATGGCTTTATGGGTAATTTCCAAATATATAAAAATAAGTAAATTAAAAATAAATAAATAAACGTAAATATTGTTGCATCTAACATCACTATAAAACAAATAAATCGGTGGTTATGGTAACCGTAAAATGAAATGAACACTAACACGAAAAATCAAATAAAGTATGTGATTTATGGGCTTCTAAAACGCACTTAACCGTCTACGACTGGTCTGGAGTAATCGTTAATCTACGAGCGTTTCTAAGAGCGTCTTAAGTTAAGATGCTTTTGGGAAACCCAAAGTTCAAGAAGCTTCGTACGAAGGGTTTTACGACATCTTAGCCTAACGATGCTTTTTGGAAACGCACCCCTAATCATTATTTGAATTTGATCAATGAACATTGGGACAGGTGCTGAAGAAACATATGAGCACTTTGCACAACTGATTTACTGGTGCAAGTACATTATGCCTTCTTTCCCACTGAGAAATTGTTCAGGAAGGTTTAAAATCTGACCTCTAACCCCAGTGACTAATAATGTAGCAAAATAACAGAAGCAAATCAATATCTAAGCACATATTTGTATACCATCTGTTATGGTATTCACCATAACAGATGATATACATAATAAATATGAAACAATTTATTTCAATGTTTTTAAATGTGTTCTGTGCTTAAACTTTAACAACCCCCATGAGTAATTAAGCTGATCACTGGTATAACCAACTATAAAGGAGAAAGTGAATCTTCCAAGCAAATGAATAATGCATTTGCTGAAAAGGGGACTATGCACCAATACAGTGCTTAGGTTACACCAATTTATGAATAGAAAAGTATACACTTGTGGTGATGACTTTGCTCCCAATTATCAACCAGTTAACGAATATTTCACTTATATTAAATAATATTTAGTTAATCAATTGTTCTCTCCCTCTCCACCTGATGTGTGGTGAGCATTCTGGCACAAAATGACTGCCATTGCATCACCCAGGTGAGTGCTACACATTGGTGGCGAGTTTCCCCCTCATCATTGTAAAGTGCTTTGAGTCACCAGCCGGTGAGAAAGGCGCTATATAAATGCAAGGCATTTTTATTATTATTATTATTATTATATATCAATATTACAGTTTCATAATTCCAAGAGTATTCCGAAAATAAAAAATCATTGTATAATCAGACCCTTTATGTGAATACTATTATTGGAAAAATATCTAGATCCACAAAATACTGTTTATCATCACAATACCACAATACCATTCTTACATTGCGTAGGCCTAGGTTATTTACATTTAAGTAAATAATTACATTTTATTTAATGTTAATTTAAAAGTTACTTTTTACATTGTTTTAATTAAAAAATTATACTAAATAATTTATTAGAAAAATAATTACATTCCACTTTGCTTGAAATACATTTATTTTACTTTATTTTAGAGTAGTTTTAAATTCAGTGCATGTATTTCCATGTATTACACATTATTCATGGCATTGCACAATATTGAAAAGCTGACAAAATGATCATATCAGTGCACTGTGCAAGCAGCACCTTGACTGTAACTAAAGATTCTTGGATGGGTTTTGCTTTGTTTCGGGTGAGTACTGCATCGATTGATTGACATATTCCTATCACGTGCTATAGCCTACTGATATGATAATGGCTGACTTGCATTTGGGAAATCGGTAAGGGTTCGGTTTATTCCTGCAGGCTATCCATGCTTCGTGATGCTTATTTTAAACAGTTTTCAGTTTTTCTCTATTTTTGCAGTAATTCAATCAAGCAAATGTATACATTTTGGCAAAAGCAAAAATTCTAGGCAAATCCTTTGGCCCCGTGGCGTTTAGGACCCAGGCAGACAGAATGCTTCTGCGTAAGCCAGCTCCCTGCGCTCGGTGCATTCACAGTTCACAGATCCCACAGCACTAACGCAAAGTGACGGAAGAACCTTTAGTGGAACAAACGGGAGTATAGTATCAGATAAGGCTGACCGAGCCGTGAACCGCAGCTCGAACACAGAGCAAATTAACATCAACGAAAATAGCACAGAGTTTTCATATCGCTTATGTGCGAAGCAGCAAATGCAGCTAGTGGTGTCAGGTCTCATTAGCGCGAGGATGCATAGCAAATCGCGGCTGCATCACTGTTGCTCCCGAGCCGGGATACTCTAAAAACAACTGCTCCTTCGTGAAACCTTTGATAGTTCCATCTCGTGCTTCATGTATGACACCCTAAATATCTTGTGCAGATCCACAGATAGATGGTGTTTCTCAAGCTTTAGAATCCTCTGATGATCCACTGAAGGGTATTTTCTCTGGGGTTTTAATAAATTCCATTATAGTCAGTGGCATCCTCAACATACTGTCATGACATGTGATTTTTCCTCTTTCTCCTGATCTCCTGCTGCCTTTCCAAATTGGGCAGAAATCCATTCAGTGTTCATGGATCAAACCACAGACCCACTGAATATGTGCTGGATTTTGGCATTTAAAAAAAACAAAAACGGGACTGTCAGAATTTGTATAACTGTGAAGTGTTACATGTCATTGCATATAATTTTTAGTTGAAGTACAAACAAATTTTCCACTTTGGTTTTCTCATCCAAAAGATTCCTTTTAAATGCTTGTACATTTAACTTTTTCAATGGCCCTCGCAGCCACAGGCCATGTTAGCTAATATCGAGGCATTGCCTCAGGTGGAACAGAACAATAATAAGCATTATATCTACAATTTTTGGCAAAATGTTGAATTTCAGTATTTTAGCCGTTACATCGCATGTACTTCTCCTTTCAGGGTTGAAAATGAGAAATGGGCTACGTCATTGCGTACATTTGGTACAGTTCTACGTAATCAGTTTCACACTTTGTTACCGCCCCCAATATAAATACATTCCTGAGAAGGCGTGGCCAATGGCCATATCCATTTGATAATCAATAGGCTATCGTTGTAGCCTATAGTTAGTCTCTTTCGATGTAGGCCTATGAGCTTTTTTCCAATTCTGCTAGTTATATTAACTATTGTAAGTTCGTTTTTTCAATTCCAGTAGTTTCAATTTACAAGCAATCAGCGATGGGTCACAAGTATGCTTTCTCTGTGTGCAAGAGCATCAGCAGATTAATGTTACATGCTTTCCCGAGCGATCCGGAGAGAGCTGTAGGCTACTCTTTGCTGGGCATTTTGGGTCTGGCGCCAATGATTAGCACTGCTGGAAAGTTTGCCTGCAACAAGCATTTCCCGTGGGACTGTGATGAGAACTATGCCCAGGTTGAATTGGTGTATGCTAGCCAACGTCACCTTCGACTGAATGAAGATGCGGTAACGTTGTCATAAAATTTCTTCTTACCGTGAAAATCGACGACTTGTTTTTACAATTTCGGACATATGTTAATGTAAATCTATCACCACGGCAGCACTTTCGCCACAAGTCAGCAATTATATCGGGAAATGTCCTCTTTGAAAACAAAAAAATAAATAAAAGAAAGAGGCTATGCTGTTACTGCTAATTTTTGCCAAAGCTGCATCATAGCCATCATAGCGCGGAGCTTTCAAAACCATAACAGCGCGGAAACCCTTAAAAAATTATTATTTTATTATTATTTATTATTAAATTTATTATTATTATTAAAAGCGTTCAGCTGAGATTAAAAAAACAGGTGGGATCAGGGTGTATCACAAAAGCCCCCTCTGTAAAAGAGCATCGGCCATCCGCTTGCTAATTACACACATATAAACTGTCACGGCTCTCCTTCATGTGCTTGTGTTGATTCTAGTCCTCTGGTTAAGAGTGAGAAAGAGTGGCACCTTCTGTTTGTGGCTGCAGACTTCATGCACCTGAACTCATATTTATCTCGTCTTGTGGCTCTTGGTGTCAGTTGGTCAGTAGCTTTTCTTGTCAGATTTTCTGTATTCTTGCAGATATACACCCTGTTCTGAGGATAAGCCCACCTGAACTGCAGCACAGCTGATCCCCCTTATCAATTATTTAATATGACAAATCACAATTGGGGGCTGGTATTCCAGCAATGAGTGCCCGACTAAGAACACTAGCTGAAAACATGAATCAATTGGTGGGCTGAAGTGTACTAATATAGCTCCACACCTGTTACTCTAAGCATTTATTAAACCAGAATATTGCATTACATTACATTATACACATTTTATGCATTATACATATGGCCATTATAGAAACAATGACTGAACTATTCAATGGCATCTTATGCAGAGGAGCCATGCCACACAATGTCTACTGAGTAGGTACAACTTTTTCCAAAAAAAACTTTATTTTTTTATTATTTTATTAGCGGACATGTTTTAGCTATAATTTTTATTACAAAATCAAGAGGTTACCGAAAACTGAAACAACACTGCTTACAATTAGACATGCTTTGACTACACCGGTCATTCCTAATCAAACACTGGCCACAATTATTTCAGTAAGTGTAATCTTTGGCGTGTTCTCCAGCTAGTAACCTACACTATCCCGACATTACCCTGCAGTATTTTACTGACGATTCTACCTCCTTTTTTAATATTCCAGGAGACTCCCTGCAGTTTCCCACAATTTGTGGTATTTTGCTGAACAACATTTATTTCAAATACATTTACATGGGAAACAAATTTTAAATGGCGCAAAGAAAAGCGTGAATGGCGTAAAATCCTCTTGATCCAACTGTTCACAACACAATACATTTTATATGTTGGTCCATATGTGTTGAATAATACAAATGATGTCTAATCTAGCCAGGAAAGCAACTTAATACTCAAGGAGATAACTCTTTTGATAACTATTTTGGGGAAGACAAAGGTAGACTGTTCCATGATGGTGAAAATCCCTTCTGATGTGCCTTGGCCAGACAGGGACCGACTGATGTTACATTAGAGCAATTCAGATATATTAAACATTGCTGACATAGACGGGACAGTGGTGTAGAAAATGCGTGGTATAGTAAGTGATATGATTTTGGCCCAATTCGAATGGGTTTGTGAAATTACCTATTTAGCTATTCTGGTCTATATTATAACTATTTAGAATGTAAGGAATTACTGTACTTGTGTCATTTTTATCACTGCATCTTTGCCTTTGTAGAACCCGCACAGCTAGACCAATGAGGGAATAGCTGGAGGGGAAGGAGCAAATATGTTTTTCCTCTGCTGTTGTGATGTAAATAAAAAGAGTTTAGTGATTTATACTCCGGTCATGAATAGATTACAAGTACATTTAAGAAAATACCGGGTCCGTCGCCACGAGTCAGATATGAATGCGCTGCTCCATATCCCGCTTAAGACAGGCCTGAAACGGATCAGTATGATTCTTATTATTCTCCGTTCGCAAACGGGGCCATGTTGTCATCACGGATATATCCGACCTGTCGTCCAAATGTCAATATTCTAATGGGAGCATTAGAACACTCACACAGGAGCTGAAACAACACATCGAATATATCTATGATCACAAACAGTAAGCGTAACAGTTACAATTGGTTTACTCATAATTATCTAACTTTATATTAAATTATAATTTTGAATTTTACTTTAATCATGCGTGAAGCTCAGAGTGGTTACACTCGACTCTTCCTTGTGTGCCACCATTACTCAATATATGCTCCCAGGATTAACACTATTGCCGAATCTCAGTTTGGTGGAGAACACAGAGGTCGGGGGTCTGGCCGACACAATACATGTATTATATTTTACATAGATAGTTGCGAGTCCAGGTCAGCGTGCACTCAGAGGGCTCCTTAAGGCTAATTTGACAAGAACCGACGTAGAACGTCCAGGGGTTCTCTTCATATCAAATTCCCAGAGCCGTGCATCACCAATCCTGTTAATGACAGACCGCAGCCGCCTACCCAACTTGGGAACTCCACATAATGTACCACGCCACTGATCAGTTGGTCATTGGTCAGAATTGTTCCCCTGAGTATTCAGTCGTAACTTAGGCTGAAAAAGGTATAAAAGGGATTCATGGAGACCACGCAAGTTAAAATAAGAAGAATTTATTCACAGGCAGGTAGGTCATTATCTTAAAATTATTAGTCAATTACATTATAGAAATTAAGAAAAGAAAACACAGAGTAAATATCTTACCCGGCCTGCTTCAGCTACACACACACACAGAATCTGCACAGTGGGGGAAGTCGATTGCGATCTTCCCTACACACACAAAACACACAATCTGCACGGTGTGGGAGATCGGTTACGATTCTCCCAGATAGGTTTGTCTCCCTTTCTTTTATGCCAAATCCCGTGTTTGAACCAGGCGGCAGTGCCATAAATTAACCTGGAGGTGTGGTCGAATCTGGAATTTAGACCCCCACCTTTAGGGGTTGTTGTTGAGTAGGGTGAGGGGAAAAGGAGTTGATTACCAGAGAGGACATTCCAGTGTTATAATTATTCCTGAGTTATTGAAACTATGTTTTACTAAACTCCATTTGGTATGAAATGTATCTCATTTGATTCCTTGATTTTACCGGATTACATCCATACCAAACAGCTTACCATTATGATTATTATTAACAGATTAAGTCTTATTATGTTGCAGTTGTCATGGAAATTCCCTTCTGATGAACCATTTTACATGCAATTCCTGTTACTACTACATAAGACA
Source organism: Synaphobranchus kaupii (assembly GCA_029718625.1). Lineage (NCBI taxonomy): Eukaryota > Metazoa > Chordata > Actinopteri > Anguilliformes > Synaphobranchidae > Synaphobranchus > Synaphobranchus kaupii. The sequence continues at coordinate 105,205,811 of CM056376.1, forward strand.
TAATGTAACAATATAAGGATCACATGTGCAATGTTTGTAAGTTTTACAGGGTCTGTTGACCATTTAAACTGAGTCTTAACCCAGGAGAGAAGGGGGGTGCAATGAACAGAGGTGCCAACATGAGGGCACTGTGGTAAAATCACAGATGTATTGTTTTGGCCAGGGGCTTAATGGCCTCTTCTGCCATAAGTGCCCCTAGAACACACAAACACACCCATGACCAAACAGTCCAACTTCCTCTTATCACAGTCCCTTCCAGGTGAGAACAAATGGCCTGAACCCCCCCTGAAGGAAGTCCGAAGAGTCTATTGTTTTATCACACGGCTCTCTGGTCCTTTGAAGTGTCTTCACACATGGCAGCCTTTCCCACATTGACTCCCCTCTTACACCTTGACTTGAACAAAGTACTCACTCTCTGCTGCAGTAGGAACAGCTCAAATCTAATAAGAGCAGAGCAGGTCATCTCTATATTTTAGTTAGTTTAGCAAATAGCTTAACTTAGTATTTTATTGGCAATCCATTTTAACAGTTTAATTACCTATGTTCCATTATAACCATGTGTCCACAGGCTTTTAACTGAAGGTGTCACTACATTAATAATGGCGGATATGGGCCATCACAGTCATATCTGTACCAGGAGGAGTCCGGATTCATGATGTAAAAGAACAGCACTGAGATTGGATAAGAGGAAGCACCAATACTGTTTAACAAGATAACGCGAGAACATCTTAAATAACATATAATGAGAAATGGGATGAGAAAGTTGTCAATAATGTTGGAGAGTTACACTGGATAATATGAGAGTTATGCTGGAGAATATGAGAGTTATGCTGGATAATATGAGAGTTATGCTGGAGAACATGAGAGATAAGCTTGAGAACATGACAGTTAAGCTAGAGAATATGAGAGTTAAGATGAAGAATATGACAATTAAGATATGCGTTAGACTGGACAATATGAGAGAGAATGTGAGACAAGGTGAAAGAGATTTTTAGATTTTTAAAAATAAAATTTTTAATTGTTTACATGACAATCAATGTAATTTCAGTAAATTATTTTTATTAGAGCACTAAAAATAATGTTGTACACAATAAGGTTTTAGAGTAGTCACATATAAAAAAGATAATTAATCTAAAAACATTGGCAAAAATTCAGTTATTGACAGATTACCTGACAGAACAATTACCTCATTAAAACACCACTGTTGAATAAAACCTTCTGTATCACGCATTGCTTTGTAGAATCTAATATTAACCCACACTCTGGCCATAGCCAGTGAGACAAATAACTGAATAATATCTTGGTTTGTTCTATTTTCCATCCAATCCCTTTGGCTTTTATAAATGGAAAATTTATGAGAGATAGAGAGAAAGAGAGAGATGGCTCACTTTTTAAGAAAAGCATTCCATTAAGGACAGACTACAACCAGAGATCTGCGCTCCTAGCTTGTAGTAATCCAAGGGGAAACAAGCTGGAAAAGCAGTACAGGAAGGATTTAAAAGCCTGTGCTGCCTGCAGCATAAGAGGCGAGATGTCACTTTGCTTTCGACAGCAAAGAACACAACCATACTGATATAAACGCCATGATCACCACTCGGCAGCCCCCGCCACCCCCTCTCCACCTCCTTCAAAGGGTGAACGCCAGGGCTGTCAGAAACTCACAGTTCTCTTCATAAACATTTTTAAATTGTTCATACAGAGCCTGGGTTTACAGATCTTTATTATTTATTTACATTTTAAACAAGACAAGGTAAGCCTAGCTCAGCCCAGACGCCTGTATGCAGCCAGTGGGGAACATATGACAAGGTACGGTGGATGTTGTCCTGGAGCATGCAGGTTGGCCTGCATACCGGGGCAACGGAGTGCATCTGATGCTCAAGTTAGTTTAAACACACACCTTTCGATGCAACCTAGACATATCATCAGTGATGTAACCTGGGGTCATCGGGTGTTTCGGGTCTTTCAACATCAGACAACCTCGCCCAGGCGACCCAGCCGGGGTTGATCAGGCCCTGGCTTCTGTCTAGGTAGCTTGTGTGGTCCACGGATTACCTCGCTTGATCCACAGCCATCTTGATGCCTTCTCAGCGGCATCAGTGATTTTCCTGATGTGCAGTCCCCTGATTCCCAGCAGCTTGAGTGCCCTGAAGAGCGACTGGCCTGCAAATCCTCTGCACCCGACCTCGATGGGGTCGCATCGGGTCCTCCATCCCCTGCTTCGGCAATCGCCTACCAGCCCCTCATACTTGGCCCTCTTCCTCTTAAAAGCCTCCTCCATCCGTTCTTCCCAGGGTACAGTCAACTCCAGCAGGACCACTTGCCTTGTTGATTCCGAAACGAGAACCAAGTCTGGCCTGAGCATGGTCACCGCACTGGTATCTCCCTAGGTCGACCTTCAGCTGCCAGTCCCGCGCTGTTGCCACACTGTAAAAAAAATTTTTTTTAACAGACAATCTACTGTAAATTTTACTGGATTTTTCCTGTTTTCTCAAAAAATGGCAGAATTACTGTAAAATTACAGAAATATGCTTTATATAAAAGATCTCTTTTTAAAATAACAGCAATAACCCATAAATATAAAAAGACAGACTATGTCTGTTAATTGAAGGTTGTTATTTTTATTTAAATGGTCTTTATGGGGAAATACCATTTAATAATGTGATTTTGTCAACAAATGAGAATGAATGAATGAAAAATTACTGTAATTTTTAGGGGTTTCCTCTGTAATTACATTTACAGCAATGTTCTGTTATTTTATGGTAGTCTACTGGCAACTTTGCTGCCAGACTTTTTACTGTTTTTTAACGGGATTTTTTTTTACAGTGCAGAAACCCCCCTGCTTGGTTTAGGCGCTGTTGTGGCTTCTCCTCTGCCTTGACAAAAGCGATGGAGTGCCTTGCTGGTTGTTGTTGCCTACTGAGAGAGATCCCTGTGCTGATGACCTCTGCGATAACCCTCAGCACCTGGTCGTGACGCCAGCAGTAGCGCCCCTCTCCCAGGGCTTTTCAGCAACAGCTTAAGATGTGCTCCAGTGATCCACTTCTCAGGCACAGCGGACATGCAGGGGGGTTGGATGGGCTGGGGAGGATGTCATAGACCGCCTGAATCAGGAACTTTATCCGGTGTGGCTCAGCCTTCCAGAGCTCTGACTACGAGATCTTCCGGTCTCCCATCGAGTCCACGCCCCCTGCTGCCGCATCCCTACTATCCTACTAAAGCGGGCTTCCTCCCCCCCTGCTCAGACCTCTTCCTGGACTAGCTAGCGTCTTTCCTTCCCCTGGGCCTTGTTGTATTGAGGTCTCGGGTTGCTGCCAAGCCCTGCCCGTTCTGATGCAACTACTCACACCAGCACACTGTGCCGCAGCCGTGTCAACTGCCTCATGTGCCCTCCACTTCTTACCCATTCTCACTTCTATACCAGCCGAGGAGACTTTGATGTCATTGGAGTCTCTGTACAGCAGCACCTCACTTGCCCGGGTAACCATGAACTCCTCCGACAGACCACTGAAGGGAAGTCGCAGCTTGTTCTTGCTCCCGTACAAGGCGATGCTGCTGAGGCTTCGTGGTAGGCTCAACCACCTGCGCAGGAAGTGGCTAACCTTCCTCTTGAAGCCCTCAACGGTGGTCAGTGGAACATCGTAGACCAGCAGTGGCTAGAGAAGTCTTGGCAGAATGCCATGTTGGTAGATCGAAGAAGCTTTGAACTTGCCTGGTAACCCTGACTTGTCCACCGCTGTAAGCCAGGTTCCCAACTCACTGCTGGTTGCTTGGAGTGCTGCGGTGTCCCTCAGGGTGCAATCGAAGATCTTTCCCAGGCTCTTAACTGGCTTCTCTGTGACAGATGGGATCTGGACACCTCCTAGAGAGAAATTGAACTTATTTGTTACCTTCCCCTTCTTCACAACCAGGGATCGGGACTTAGCTGGCTTGAAGTCCATCCGAGCCCAGTTGATGAGGATGACGCTCAAGGCCTTGGAGGATCCATCTGCAGCCCGGTACTGATGTTGTAGACACCGTCAGATCGTCCATGAACACTCTGATGCTGAGGCTGCCGCATACCTGTCTTGGTGAGTGGGCCTCTACACTCCACCTCCGCTGACTTGACGAGCATGTTCATAGTCAAGGAAAACAAGATCACCGAAACGGTACAACCAGTGATTATTCCTTTCGCCAGCCGATGTAATGCAGATGTTATTGTTCCAGAGGTGACTCTCAAACTGAAACAGCTGTAATAGTTCAGTATAAGGTCCCTGATCTTGCCTGGAACATAGTGCCGGTGAGGTTTCCACCAGCTTGTGTGGGATTTACCAATAAGCATTGGCAAGGTCGAGCCACAGAACTGCCAGGTCACCTCCTTCTATGCCACTCAGCTCAACGGAGGGTTGTGAGTTTTCTCCTTAAGAGGATACAAAGCTCTGCCAGACCGGCCTTATCCTCCTCCCTTGCCTGCTTGTACCGTCGTCCTAGCAGTCTAAGCTCCTACCGCAGCTGGCTGATCTTCACTTTCCGTCGGTTTGGCCCCCCTGCACCACTGGTAGAACGCTGCTCCTTCATGCCAAACCTCTCAGCGGCAATGCTGACGATCTTTGTGCACATTGTCCGCAACCTCTGGTCAGCATCCCCGCTGGCTGTGGCTTTGAGAACATGGTCCACATCTTCATCAAACTGGCGCCACTCTTTCTCCTTGTTAGCAGAAGGCCACTTAACCCTGCAATGTTCTGATTGCCTGACTTGGGGTTGAGCTTGTGGAGCGTGGAGGGTCTGGGCACTATAGGGTGACTCCGGGCCAGGCTCCTCCTGCGTCTCACCAGGTACTGGACCTGTGCGTTTCACCACTTGCTTCCTCATCAAGCATTTAATTTTGGCCTAGTGGATCTTCAGGCCATGCTGGTTTTTGCAGACTTTGCCACATATACAAAATGCACTCATAGTTGTTTTTCCGGTAGCTAGGGTCAATACCTGTCTCTCCGTCCTGTTGGGGTGCTCATTCCCCCCCCCCCTCTCAGGCACCCCTGTGGGTATAACTCATTAGGGCTTTCCGTAGCTTGTTTGGGCTCTCCCTCACGGGAGCTGCAGCTTGGGGTGCTAACCCTCACTGCCCCGGTTACTGTCACTCCAGTTGTCCACTGTCTCTCCAGGTGTGTGTGTCAGAGTATGTGAGCGGGAGCGAGCGAGGAGGGGAAGCGGATGTAATATATTTAGAGTGATGAGCACTATTAGTACATTACCACTCCGCAAGCTCCAGTTTGCTCTGGTTTATATATTGTGATAAAAATGGACATCACATTTTTTTGTTCAGATACCACATTAGTTTAGTTCATAAAATATAAATTTTGTTAGCCTACGTATATGGAGAGTTGAAGTTGTTTTTGTGTTTCTGTACACAGAGAATGCACACATTGACAGCATTCTCACAAGTTTTTTTATTGGCTCAAAAAAACAATATCTTAATAACAATATGCTCTGATACTTGGAGTTTGCTTGTCTCCACTCCTCTCCAAAATAGAATGTTTACTGAACTGCAGCATCCAGAAAGAACAAATCAATTCCAACAGTAGCTTATGACACCCGCAAATAGCCTACATATGTTGTCTTTTATGTGGGTGGTTTATGTCTGATCGGTTGTTTGTACTGAACGATTATTTTGCCGCCGCCTTTTTACCGCAATTACTTAAAATGTAGGCATGGCGACCCCTGCTTTTAACCCTTTCACGCGTACCATCAAATATGTGATCATTCTAGAACTGGTCCAAAAGCATACCATCACAAATATGTGATTAGAACGTATCATTAGAACATTCAGTTGAGAATGTCGTCACAAGTGTCACTGCCTTCTAAAGTGCAAACATGACTCCAATGCGGTGCCTACAAGTCGTTTATTGTTGTACTATAATGCAAATTATGTTACTATAGTTGTTATCATCAGAGTAGTCATCTAGTTTCTTTTGTAGCCTACTGTATAGGGTGACCATATATTTGATTTTTTTAAAAAGAGTACGGGGCGGGCGGACACTATGCCATTTTGAGTATTATAAATAGTTATAAATAGGATAGTCTCAGCTTTCTGCCGATGACAGTATTATCTTTCTACTCCAAATATTAAGCTAGATATACTCATTTAAAGCTTGACTGTCACCAAACCATGTTGTTGATTTCTTCAAATAAATCAGAAGTAGCGATCGAGTTCATTAAAAGCTACATAAAGACATATATCAGCATTAACAGTTAGTCCACACGTTATCGTGGACTTTGTGCAGAATTTAGGCATGTTGTTGTTTGTACCTTTGTGCAGAAAACTTGTTGATGTACCATTCTATGAACAGGAGGCTGCCAGGACCACAGTCAAAAAATAATCTGCTTTGATAATAATGTGCTAGTTGTTGCTCCTCTGACATTGATTGAGTTTAAAACATGGGTGATGTCTTCCTCTGCTGGAGAGTGTAGCTATCTGGCCTAACTTCCCTGAAGTAAAAAGTTGTGAGTAAAATTTCAATACCAATGTAGTCATCCTGTGGATACATCATGGTGTGTTCATAAACTAAAGAGAGATAAAACCTGCCATGAGAAGAAACGGGAAAGACCTTGATAAATTGATAAAACCGAAACTGAATAAATAAAGCTCAATTTATTCCATACTGAATGTGCAAGAAGTGAAAAATATGATGAATGTTCCGTTCACAAGATGGACCATCATCAGCATCAAGATACAACCTGCCCAAATGGATGCAATTCATTGTGGTGAAGGGAGGCATAAAATGCACAACTTCAACTTCTTTTCCCCACCTCCAAACATACCAAATAATTCAGCATTAAGTAAAGTACTGCAGTTTCCCTGACCGCTGGGAATTCCTCCACTTTGGACCAGTAGCAGAGGAAGGCACAGAAGGCAGCTTGCGTGTCTCTCTGAAAGCACTGCACTCATTTTTAACTCCCCTCGCAACTTGAATCCTCCACAGGGAACTGAGACTGTGTTTCACTGCAGAGGTCAAGGTCATCATTGAGGGTCGAGGTGGAAAGGAAGGGGAGGGGCTTATTGCACTCGTTGCAGAACCTTCCATTAAATAAACTGGTTGTTAATCTCTCGGTTACTTGCAAGCCTGTTGCGTACTTCGGAGAATAGAACCTGCCACCCTGGCGGTAGGCTGGGCAGGGAATACCGAGCGCTTAAATTATGTCCTTTTATGTCAGTCTTGTGTGATGTTTATGCACACACAGACGCACACATAATCATTTAAAACAGAAACATGCTTTGCTAGTTTTTAAACACGTGCATAAAAACTAGAGAATGTTAACAAATACACCCATAGTATTCACAAGAACATAATCAGATATTAGGTGTAAGTAATATCCCATTTTTAAAGTTTTGTTACCACTTTACAAGCTCTATCAGATTCTCCCAGAGTGCAGTCAAGGAGGAATCCAAGATTAATGACTTAGAACTTGATTTCCATTACAGACCACCCTGCCCCACCATCACTTTACTATCACTAAAACGCCACTGATTATTTCCATTAGTCTCTCTCTCTCTCTCCCTCCACAGGACAGTGTACAGTATAGCCACATTCTCCAGAGCTCTCCATACTGACTGTTGAAGTTTGGGGTACAGAAAGAACCCCCCCCCCCCCCCCCCCCCCTCCCTCATACTGAGGTGTCATGGATGCTGCAATATGACATGGAGGCAGTCCAGATATATGCTGGGCGGAAATTATTGAAATTAATAGCATTTTGCATGACCACTCGTTTTTTTTCCTGTAGCATTACAATGACGTTAATCATTAAAACCCTGTGCAAACAGTATGCGTATGATATCACCATGTGACAGCTAGGAGGTTAACAGGAGGGAATGTTACAGAATAGCATATAGCCACACCTATAAGCCACACCCACAATTCCCCTATTGGGCCTCCCAGTCCATGTGGTTATACTTATTTGGGAAACGAGCCAGTTCGGCTGAGTACATTGAATTAGCATAAATAGTGTTGTATTAGCGTATTAGTGTATAAGCCAGTTTGGCAGAACATATTGAATTTGCATAAATACAGTGTTGTATTAGTGTATTACTGTACAATCAGTATGGCAGAATGCTTAACTTTAATAACGTGCTGAGTAATATTAATGAACTGTGACAGACTATATATAATCTGTCTTTCTTTCTCACTCAATATAAATACACACACACACACACACACACACACACACACACACACACACACACGCGTATATATTTTTTTCTTCCTCTAGAGGTACTCTGGTTTCCTCCCACAGTCCAAAGGCATGCACGTTAGATTAATTGGAGTCTAAATGGTCCTTGTGCCCTGTGATGGTTTGGTGACCTGTCCACTGTGTATTCTTGCCTTTCACCCAATGTATGCTGGGACAGGCTCCAGCACCCCTGTCACCCTGACCAGGAGTAAGTGGTTTAGAAAATGGCTGGATATACTGTAGTATATACATCCCAAATGTATATTGTATGCACTCCCTCTCCACCACTCATGTATACATAGATATTTACATATGTTCACATATATATACACACATATACGTATATATCAATGCTTAAAGTGAGAAAAAGTGCCGGCACTCCTATGAGCAAAACGGTTTTTAAATTTGAAATCCCGTACACGGTCCGTTCTGGAACTTCCCATTTTTGAGCCAAGCGAACATGTTAAAAAGACAGGATCTGTTGCAGAAAAGCAATGAGAAAGCACAAAAGCAGGTACCGGTAATGAAGTCCGTTTGTATGACAATGGGTGGGCTCACTTCAATGAATCATTATGGACTACAATACAGCGACTCTTGTGGGAATAAAAAAAAGAATCTCATAAGGGTAAAACACTGTGTACGTAAAACTTATGAGAAGTAGTGGAACACAAGAAAAAGTGCCGGTATTCATATGAGCAAAACATTAAAAAAATGTCCAAGTACGACGTACAGGTCTGTTCTGGCCCACTGATATATACAGTATATATATATATATATATGCACAGGTGTATACAGAATGTGCAGATATTCTGCGTTACAAAAGCACAGGTAGACGTGCCCCATAGTCTGTACAGCATTGGAACGGGACCCCAGCAGTCCTCCGCTCTCCTGGCTGGCCATGTTTTCCCTCATCCGCTACCTCCACTGCCGCCCCAACCCCCACCCCCTGCCCCCTGCTCCCTCCCCCACCCCCTCCTGCCCTAACCCAGCGCAGGCAGGGAAGCCGAGCAAGGTTGTGGGACAGTCACCACGTACAGCCTGGCCCAGCTGTGACTCTGAGCTGCAGAATGTGCCAGGCGCATTAGTGCACAGGAGACTGGAGAGAGGGAGGGAGAGAGAAATACTAGAGCGAGAGTGAAAGTGAGAACAAGCGAGCAACTGAGAGAGAGAGAGACATTAGCGCACTTACACTACCACAGGCTGGGTTCCACACCAGGTGGCTCATCAAATCGGAAGCCACTGCAAAGAATGTGCGGCTTTTTGATCCCCCTTTCTCTCTCTCCTTCTACCTCTCTGCCCCTCCTCTCTCTCTCCGTCCCTCTACTTCTGTGCTCCTCCTCTCTCTCCCGCTGTTTAATTCAAAATGTTTTACTGTCAGGAAATACATATAGAAAATATTGCAAAAGTATTGCACACTGTACATTCAATACATTCAAACCAAAGAAAAAATTATATATTTTGAATTACAACTAATTTATCGTAATTATAGCAATTGTTATTTTATATTGATAAAAAGATTTTACACATTTGTCCACAGTTATTTAATTAATACATTTTTAATGTATTAGATATCGCTGCAGGTGGTTATACACTATCCTACAGGGTATGTCAAACTTTCACCCTCACAATCTTCAGCTTGATACAAAGGATTAAAAAAGGTGAGAATTGTTTTATATCTATGTCTGTATGTGTTGTTTGTTTGAGTGAACTGAACTGGAGGAAGTTGTGTGTGTGTGTGTGTGTGTGTCTGTGTGTGCACGTGTGTGCATATGTGACTGTGTGCATTTTCTTCTTGATTGGCCTGCCCAAAACAAGGTCTATCTCTGTGCTAATATTACCCCAGTCCCAATCCTGATTGGTCCAGAGGGCAACCAATGGCAGAGCGACAGTAGGGGGTAGGGATATTCTCCCACTCCGTGCAATGAGCTCATTCTCCCTCATGCCTTGAGCTGGCTCCATCTGTTCTGCCATGCGTGCCCCTTGTTCTTTAATTTCACAGACCTCTGATCTCCTGCAGAAAAGCAGAGCTAGAGTGTCCCGTGTGATTTTTCCCCCTCAACCAATGCCGACCACCGTTTCATTGGACCATGTTCATTCGCACAGATGAGAGCGCTGATTGGACAATATGTGGCCTTAGCTAAAAACCACTGCGTGAGCCAGCCGTTTTCTGTCAACAAGCAAGTAAACACAAACACAGCTGTCGGACAGATATGGTTTTGCTTCTGTGTGAAACTGAGAACATGCAGAAAGATAACAAAACTGCTCAAAGTGGGATTTAAAAAAAGAGACTGAAAGTCCATCGGACCCACACATCTGCATAAATATCAGGCAAAGAGGACCTAAATGGACGCTTCCAGTTTACAATCGTAATTTAAAAAAATATAGGCCCCAGCTTATCCAAATCCCCACCTAGTTGGGCAGAGATAAAGAGACTGCATGCACCCCAACAGGGCGACGTACAACTGGCTCTAGCGTCACCCAGGGATGGGAGGGTTTCAGTCAGCCAGGATGGCAGTGTCACATCGCACACCAGTGCCCTCTGCTGGTTGATCAGGCACACGCAAGGTGTTTTACAATGGAGAGAGCTTACAGCACTTCCTTTCTACACCCCACAGCTCTGGAATGTGACCATGGAAACATCTGGACTTTTTATGCAGCTTCCTGTGAAGTAAACATATTTTAACAGGGAAGTGAAATGAAGCATGCGACCAGTGCATTAGTGAACGGGACCCATCGCATGACGCACTAATGACCGATGTGGAAGTGCCAGTCGATTCATCAATAAGCGTGCGGCCATCAGCTATGAAAACACTGCTTATCTTTGCTTTGAGATGTGAATGCCAGGAAGGGTATAGGATCAATCACTTTTTTTGACCTGTTACCACCAATCCTCCATAGGGTACAGATTCTTTATTCAGCTACATGTACAGTGAAGGTCGTAGATTATTGCCCACGAAACAATAAAAAAGGAAAAATGAATGGGGGGGAAGGGTTAGGGACAAAAGACAAAAAATAAAGGTTGGACCATTACCAGTACATTTTTTTTAATAGTTATGCAGGAACACTGATTAAACCGGAACGCTAATTACTATCATTTTGCAACAGACAACAAATGAAAATATGACTTAAATAAGAACGTACATTAACAAGAAGATAAGACAAGACAGGCATGTGATAAAGTGTTTGCATAGAGCTGTGGGCTTGTGTGAGGATACGCCTGGAGGAAAACCAGCACACAGCTGATATGGAATACAGCGCAGAGGAAGAATGAGAGATTAGGGATGGTTTGCAAAAATTAAGCATATAGCCTAGATCAGGGGGTTCCCAAACCGGTCCTGGGGCCCCCCTGTGTATGCTTGTTTTCGTTGCAACCACAGTTACAATCCCAGAATTTTAACAAGCTGTTAATTTTTCTTAATTAGGTGCTTTTCATGTTTAGAGGAATTGTTTACCCTCTGTCAGAAATAGCTATGCATGCCATGTAGAATAAACTCCACATGTTCATGTTGTGCTTATTGTGCTATATTGCGCTATATTGCAACAATTACATTAGAAGTTACAAAATTATGTATTTTAACTGATCAGGGGTGCATTTCCCGATAACGATCTCAGGGTTAAGTGGGATTTCAATGAGCGATTCTACGATGGCTCTTTAATTTGTAACACACGTTTCCCAAAACAGTTAAAGCATGAACGCGCATTCACTTCTTAAGTGCTACTTAACCAGAGGTGTAAAATCCGGGTTCAGAAAGTAAAAAGTCCTCCCCAGTATTTACTTCCAATCACCTGGATTTGCTAATTTGCACAATTCTTCAGCCAGGAGGTAGAACTAATTAGTGAAATCAACTGGCTGAGTTGGGTGGAAGAAACACATCGTAGGATTTTTCCTTTCTGATCCCTGGATTTTACATCTCTGTGGTTCTGCTGATACGAGAGGAGGAGGGGCAATAGATTGGGAGACGTGAACCCCACTGTATTGCCCAGTACATGGCCGGTTGGGGCAAGTTTCTTTTGAAATAAAATCTTTCTCCCACTGATTTTACTTGTCTCAAACTTATTTATTTATAGGGCTATTTAAGGAATGGCTTTTATGGGTAATTTCCAAATATATAAAAGTAAATTAAAAATAAATAAATAAATAAATGTAAATATTGTTGCATCTAACATCACTATAAAAAACAAAACAATCACTGGTTATGGTAACCGTAAAATGAAATGAAATGAACACTAACACGAAAAATCTAATAAAGTATGTGATTTATGGGCTTCTAAAACACACTTAACCGTCTACGACTGGTCTGGAGTAATCGTTAATCTACGAGCATTTCTAAGATTAAGTTAAGATGCTTTTGGGAAATGCACCGAAAGTTCAAGAAGCTTCGTACAAAGGGTTTTACGACATCTTAGGCTAACGATGCTTTTGGGAAACGCACCCCAGAGTGAAGTGAATCAATAGGCTCCTAATTAGGTTGTTGAACACATGTGTTTAACTCACAATTTTTTCTTTAAGCTTATTAACACAATGCAGGTTTGGCTAGTTATCATTTGCTTTGTGTTTGAATTCTTCATTATCTACCAAATGGTTAGTTTTAGTGGCCATGTGACCACACTTTCACCAATTAGGAGCCTATTGATTCAAATCAGTCTTTAAATGGATCTTTAAATAATTTAAAATAATACAGATCTTTTAAATAATATAGCACAATAAGCACAATGTCAACATGGGGTGTTTATTCTAGATGGCATCCTATTTCTGATATGATGTGGCTTAAGAGGGTAAATAATTCCTCTAAACATGATAAGCACCTCATTAAGAAAAATTAACAGCTTGTTAAAATTCTGGGATTGCAACTGTGGTTGCAACGAAAACCAGCATACACAGGGGGGCCCCAGGACCGGTTTGGGAACCCCTGGCCTAGATGTTGGTGAGATAAAATGGGTTGCAAATTATATGAACTTTTATCTATCTTTTAGGGTGAAATGTTCCACACAACACAACAACTGCCGATCCGTTTCTGAATTTTGTGCCAACTTCTGCTTCTATTCTATTTAAAGGGTAATTCCACCAAAAAATGATGTTCGGTTTGTAGAAAAGTAGCTCTCCTCCTGATTAAAATGAGCTCTCAGCCAACTTTCTACCTGTAGTGAGAGCAGAAATATAGCCCCAAACTACTGCGCATGTACCAGGTACTTGCCTTCATGTGAACTACAACAGCCAAGGAGCTTACAGTTCAGACAAAAAGTTGCCACACCCACTGAATGACGTGACAGAAGAGGGGGCAGAGGGGCTGGGCATATTACTGCTAGTGTAGTGCCTGTCTGCAGTGCACCGTTTCTTCTAGACTAGAGAGGCCACCTAACTCGCTGTCAGTTATACTGAAAAAATATCACCATCATTAGCTCAGTCTCTAGAAAAAACGGGGCAAATATGGCCCTTCATTTATCTATGTTTGGTATTGTGAAAACATTAGTCAGCCTAGCCAGAAGTTTGTAACACTTAGCTAGGCTATGCATTTTTCACCCGGTTCCATGTCGGAAAATCAACCCCGAGTCCCCGACCTCCCGTTTTTCAGTATGAAATGCTTTTGTAGTGACCAACATGCCGATACAGAATGATAAACATACAATTAAAAGTTAAAACGTCATTGTTGTAGGCTAGTTGTTAGCCGTTTTAGCTCTGTTTGCTACCAAAGCCAAAAATTTCCCAGTGCAACTCGAACGCAATGATGTCGCTAATAACATGGAGATGACGTGTTTACCACCCCGATATCCGACCTCCTTCCATTAATGAATGCAAAGTTAGCTACTATAGCCTACTACATGGCAAACATATTTAAAAACCAATTCGTTTTATGCCAAGAAACCCACGGCTAACAACAGCTAGTGCACTAGCCCAGAAAAAAAATACATTACATCTGTAATCGAATGCTCAAAGCGAAATCGTTCAATTATGGTCAGCTCAGTCTACTTTTCATGGTTACTTAAAATGGTTCCTTACCGGTTGATTCAATAAGGCAGAGGAAGATGTACAGGGAATACCAGAGGAGCTCCACTCTGTAACCGACAGCACTCGAGTCCTGTTTGGTTTAATTTGCCAAAACATCTTTAGGAAATAACGTAGCCTATCAATGTAATTTTCTGATATTATAAAAGAAATAGCAACGATAGCGAGCTTGATCTATGATGTGGCCCTACCACAGAACACAGTCCCTATTCTGAACAGTGACAGATGCAGGCAGCATTTCTTCCCTCGCTGGCTCCTCCTACATGCCTATGTAATTTGCACGCCGACTTGAAAACACTGTAGCTAGTCTTTCAGAGACCAGGAAGTCGTACCGAATTTTCATTATATTCAAAAAACTTTTTTTTTTTGGCCAGCCACAAAGAGAGACTTAATTAGTTGTGCCTTGACCTGTTAAATAAGGTTAATGTTGTTTTTTGGTGGAATCACCCTTTAATTAGCTCAATCAGATCTAGATCTGACTGCATAAACACTAGCTATGGCCACAGAATGCAAGTGTATCCGAAAGATTTTACTGTGCTGAAGTACAGGAGTGAACCAGCATGGTTTATGGAGCTGTCAGAGAACTAAAACTAAGGTAATTGGTAAACAAAAGGTAAACAAAAACCTGCACACAGAGAAACCCTCCAGGATATCCATCCACCAGCAGCATCCCTGCTTTATCCAGTCAATCACCCCGGATAATAGTAATGTAAAACAAAAAGTGCAAGGGATCCGACATGTACATTGGACTGTATAGAACAACGTGAAAAATTGAAAAAGTAATTTTGAGATAGATTATTCATTTTAATTATTAATTAATGAATGCAAGGAATTAAGTCAAAGTATTCAAACATGTTGTAGAGCCAGTTTTGTGATTACAATGTGACCAAGATATTTATTTTACCATTTATGGTTGTCAAACTGTAGATCTCAAAAGTAGAGATGGGTAGGCCAAATGTGGAGTGAAAATTGATATTTTGTCCCTAATTTTCTTAATGATGGTTTGTGTCATTTTTCCTCAAAAGTATACCAATGCTCATGGCTCCAAGGTTACGCTATGGGTGTCAAATATCAGAAAGAGGTCGCAATTGAAAAGGAACCATTACCCCTAGTAGTATGCTTGGAACAATGGTTGACTAATAACCATCATTTGCTTTTTCTAGTTTTGTACTAGGTAATGCAGTTAAGAGCGTCTGCTAAGTGAATCCTAAGCATGGACAGACTATTTCCAATTCAAATAGCCAGCAATAACTGCCCATAAATATAGCTTGTCCACGACACGTGTCTCCGAGTCTGTTTTCTGGAGGGAATCATTTTCTCCTCTTTCAGTGAATTCCTTGGAGAATTGATCATTAATTCTGAAGTTGGTAGCCTACCTCCTCCCCTTCCTTTAACAAGTTTATTTTGCAGGCAATGATCAAATGGGCGATTATTTGTCTGTGAATCTTTTTTTTGTTATGTCCCAGCCGTTCAATGCAATCTGAAGACTATGTTTCTTGTTTTCAGCAATTACAATGTCCATGGTGTGTTGTATGATGTTTACATTACAGTCATTTAGCAGACGCTTTTATCCAAAGCGACATACAATAAGTACCTTGGAGTGTGTTGTTTTCACCCTCAGGTCATATACCTGGCACTTACCTAATTCCAGGCTCATGACCTTATGTCCTTTTGAACAAGATCCAGCACGGAAAGTTTGAGTATATCTATGCCGGGAGCCCAGGACATTAGTGTCCACCCCGACAGCACACAGGTCTCTCCCATCCTCTTATGTTCATCCAGCTGATTGTCTAAGAATCGTTCCATCTTGCTCTGACAGGTATATAGAGGAGAGCGGTGACTTAAGTTTTGGGAACTTATAGCCATCTTCCCGGTGTTCAGAAATAGCACACCGCCATGGATGGATTCTGTAAATCAGTCCACTCAGTGCAACAGGTGTTCTGTCGATTCATCCTACCCATCGAGTTGTGCATGTGCACGTCACAATTGCATAATATTTCTTGTGCTTAATGGCCCGCCCATAAATTCATGCTACTTCCGCCTCCATTTTTTGACCTAAGTTTAGTACTGCATGTTTTCCATAGTTACGGTGTTTTAATAAAACTTTTATACCATTTGTGATGTTAATTCAACTTTTCTTTTACTATAGAATCACAATTTACTTGTGGTAGTATCTTCTGATAGGGTAGCAAAGATCGATAGGTAACTGCATGATGTTACCGGCACTGTTGGAACATGCTCAGTTCATCCGGGACCTGATCAATCACACTTAACGCCTGACCCTGACCCTCAAAGTTTGACAGAAATTTGAGAGTTCGATAATACACTGCCCGCTGATCAGTAAAATCGACCAGGAAGTCACGCAATGACATTGAGATAATAACAGTCCGAAAAAAGGCAGCCCAGTCTCCGTAGAGCTCCACTGCAATAGCCTACCAAACACATCTCTCAGCTCTGGGTGCACTGATGTGGTATTGATCCACGCCGTTGCGCTCCAAGCGCGTGGCTATTGTCCCCGCAGTGAAGGGCTTTGATAGGAGCCGCGTGGGTCATTGGCTTTCACACAGCATCTATAACATGACCCAGTGAGACTCTATCCAATAAAAGATAAACGACCCCATTTCCACTACTACTTTACATTTATACAGTGCGGAAACAAGCACTTTCCAACTAATCAGTCAGGATGCCACAACAAAAAATGCAGTAGGAAGTGCAAAAATCTTTTTGACAGTTTAGAAAAAAGTCAATATCCGGTCCAATGACTCATGTCACAGATTCCTCAGTTTACCTTTAATTTATCCAGGATTTCCCACTAAGATGTTAAACCCTGACTAAGAAAATGTGCGTTTGGTGTGTATTTTTAAAAGCTATGTAGTCACAAGTTCAAAACAATAACACTGTTCAACTTCACACTGAGCTGTCGGGCCAATGTTTAGAGTACACTAACACATTCAAGCAGCACAACTGTACACACTGAACTTTACTAGAGATGTTTAGCACGGATGATCCATTTTCCTAGATCAGGAATTACAATTATTTTCCAGAGACATCAGTTGGCAGTATCATCAGTGGCATCTGCAGTTACCTTAAAAGCTCCCAAAGCAAAATCATATTACATGTGCTGACCATATTGCACTAGACACAAAGCAATTATCTATAAAGACTCAAATGAGCAATTCAGAAATTCCAAATGACTCAAATTATGTTTCCATTGGAGATTTTCTGGGCTTCCAAGAACTTGATTGTACCACAACAGGGTAATCTTGTCTGAGGGGTTTGTTTGCACGTCACTTATATGTTACAATGGGTAACCCTGGTAACCTCACCTCAAGATACCTTTATCACCTCTCCTTTCATTACTCATGAGTTATGACTCCCAAGTGCTAATGAATAAACTAAACAAATGCAAAGTAATCATATGCAAGCATGCACTCTTTGATTTCTGACACAACTGAAAGATTAATGTGCTGTGATCTATAAAATATGACAACAAAATTAAGAGGAATAAATCAAAGGAGTAGCCATTAAAACAGGAAGTGACTTTTACTGACAGAGCATTGTTTCTGATTTCAGATCAGCCATTTAGCAGACGCTCTTATCCAGAGCGACTTACACAACTTTTTTACATATTATCCATTTATACACTGGATATATACTGAAGCGATTCAGGTTAAGTACCTTGCTCAAGGGTGAAACAGCAATGTCCTACCTGGGAATCGAACCTGCAACCTTTCGGTTATAAGGCCAGTTCCTTAACCATTATACTACACTGCCGCCATGCCTTTATTAAGAATACTCCAGGTTTCCAGCCATTCATCCTCACATATTGTGCAAGGTACTAAGATATTAGTGATGGTAGTGCAAAGAAATCAACAGTAATCTGTAAAGGGTTACATTTATTGAATATCCCATGAAGACAAAGCATGCAGGAAACAAGCAGCTTATTTGTTTTGGTGAAACATAAAACAAATTGGCCTTCCTTGACTGTTATTCAAGAAATTCCATTCCAAGGGGCAGATGAAACGGTAAAAAAATATCCACACGGCTGCAAATGACCAGATGAGGCAGGTTACATTTTGGAGAGGGTCCACTTCGATCCAGGTCGCTTTTGACTCCATTTATAGGATAACGTCAGTGCATGATGGGAAACGCGAATGGCGCATCGCAATTCAAAACGGAATATTGTGCACATGTGTACGTCTACTAAGATTTACACGAACAAAATTATTGCCTGTACCGCTCTTAATAAAACATGAAAAAATAACAGCGATGGAATAAAAAGTCGTGAAATTACAACAGAGTGTTAATGGGGGGGTTTGTATATTTTTTCATGTAAAAAATAAGGTCAGGCTGTGACCGTTGGCTAACCTGACATGCTCGCCCAGAGACGCCCACTTCCTCACTTCCTCAGCACACGTGCAATTACACAGAGTTCCACCAGAGGGATGAAATAGCTGGAAATGGTTTAGAACGCCACAGGAACCACACAGGAGAACAGTTTCATGCGCTTGTGCTCTGCAACAAGTGAAATTTAATTTTCCACACATCTAAAGGAGTAGTCATATACTGCTCTACATTCTGCGTATCCTTTTGGAATCTTGAAGCAAAACAAGAAACCAGTCACTCTGAATAAGACATGCACAAGTAAGTAGCCTATATAGCCTAAATCAGAAAAGTTATAAAAAATATTAGATAGATTATTCATTAAAGTTTGAAAGAGTATATAAATGCTTAACCTTAGAATTATTACATTTTGAGTTCTCTAAACTATTTTGTTCTCATCATCGTTGATTAGCGTTTGATGTTTTCACATGAGTTGTTTGCTCATTGACACGTGGACAAATAGGTTACGATCATTTTAAAAGATGCAATCAGACGAAAGTATGTTCTGCTTGCATGACAGTATTGACAGTTTCATTACATACCTCCAACTTCAGAAGCAAAAGATTATAGAGGAAAATTAGCATGCTGAGCATCACCATAGCAACAACAAAACATGCCAACAAACACAATGCGTTTCAATATGGCACCTGTGTAGTTATCTGAAATCACTATTACGATATTTTGTTTCGCATTACATTATAGTGAATAAACCTGCGTGTACATTTTTACGTTTTTTACTGTTTTGGTAGGCCTATTTTTAGCACATATGCTAACGTTTCCTATTTAGAATTCCCAGTTGTAGACCTCTTTGAAAACCGGGCCAAATGCCAGCTGCTGAGCTGCCTTTGTGTCACAGAAAATGCAAAAATGCACTTATTGAGCAGTCAGCACAGAGAGACAGCAGACAGCCAACATTATTTCTTTGTACAGCTGTATATTTACTCAGATTTTACATAGACCTACATTTCTCAATGGCACAACACCGACTTAGATAACTGTGCCACAGGAGATCTTTGGCTGAATTGTGTTTATACTGAATTTCCATTCTGACAAGTCCTCCGTATGTTTTAAACGACCCCTTTGGCCAGTTACTCTGTACAGTCCCACACTTCCCCTGTCCCGTCTCCCACCTCTGTTGCCCGTCCCTCCGGAGTGAGGATGAGGAGGGTGCTACAGCAGGCCCCCCCGGAAGGTGACATCTTCCAGGCCGCCGCCTCGGGGGACAGGGACTGGCTGCTACTCAGCCTGAGGAACGTGTCATGCCCCAAACAGACCGATAAGCAGGTGAGCCTGTAGCTCTCGTCCGCCTTTGCTTTAGGGCGTTGGGTCTTCTCCGGGCCCCCCCCCCCCCCCCCCCCCCCATTATGTGCAGATGACACAAATATGTTCACTGTGTTTATCTCTGCTGATGTGCTGCTGATGCTCTAAAGTGAAGAAGTCATGCTCAAAGATCAGCCAAATCATAGTCATTGCAACCTTCTTTTTTATTATTCATTTGTAATTTATAATTTTTACCAGACAAACTTGCTGGCGTTAATTAAGCTCTCTGCTTATTAATAAAGTAAGCAAGATGAAATACTTTGTTACATAAATAAAATGTCTAAAATAACTTCATATGTTGACATTCTGTGCTCATCTACTTCTTCCATGAATGTTGTAACTTGGTTGCTGTTTGTATTTATGCTATACATTTAAAACAGGTCGTCATTGACATTGGTATCGGCTAATATGGCCAGACAAATATTTTTCATTGGTATTGGCACCAAAATTTCATATTGTGCATCCCTAATTGAACAGGACAATTCAGACTGTAAAGGTTTGTCCATTGCACTTTTGTATTTCTGAGAGTAGCACTGATGCTCTCCACTTTTGTCATTTTCTCTGGATAGCTGAGAAGTGAATATAATGTAATGAAATGCAATGTAATGTCTGGCCTTGTTGTAAGCACATGGACTGCCGTAGATCCCACGTGCGTCTCTGAACGGGGGCGCCGTTCCCCTGTGTGTGCGCCATAGGGTCTGAGCTTGCTCCACGTGGCGGCCATGCACGGTCACCTGGGCTGCCTGAAGCTGCTTCTGGAGTCCTGCGGCGCTGGCGGGGACGTGAACGGCAGCTGTCCCCCGCGGCCGGAGGCCCATACACATGGCGGTCAGCGACCAGAGCAGGCCCCGCTCCCTCGCCTGCCTCACCTGCCTGCTGGAGCACGGCGCCCTGCCTAACGTGTACCCGCCTTTCCGAATTTCCTTATCCGCTCTGTCACTTCCTGTTTCTCGCATGGCCGACAGGATGCTGCACCTGTGTGGAGTGTGGGCTGTATGCTGTGTGGTGCAGTCAGTAGCAGCGCCAGAACGAAGCGTGTTTTGTGTGTGTCTGTGTGTTTTTTAACTTCCTGTCCAGCCCTTTAGCCAAGTGTCACTTGTTAAAGCAGCTTCCAGGTGGCCCTTGAGGGGTACCCCCAATGCTTGGGGCCCCAGGCAGTTGCCTGCCTTGCTTGTTCATGAGATAGGTCTCTGATGTAAGCAAAGGGGCACAGATGCAGAGCTCTGTGTGTGAGGTACTTCTGGTACTGCAGGTCCACTGAGGAGGGGCTCACAGCCCTGCACCTGGCTGTCACCGAGGGCCTGCTGGAGTGCACTAAGGCTCTTGTCCAGGCGGGGGCAGACATGAGTGCTCGGGACAGCAGGGGCCCACACGGCTTTGGACCTCGCCCGAGTCTGGGGCCACAGAGCGATTGCTAGGTAACGGCTTACAAATAACTGCCACTTTGATTACAAAAACAGGACTTAAAGGCATACTGAATTTTGTTAGAACATAATGTTGTATAGCTACCTGGTCCAGTTATGAGTCGTAATATTAAAGCTCACCTTCATGACTTGCTCCATTGGTCAGCAACTGGCCAACAAAGAATTAAGTTTTTTCTCTCTCCATTCACTCCCATTGCATGGTGAAACAGTTCTCAAAAGCACATATTTAGCACATAAACGAATGCAAACAATACAAATTATGCCAATATACAAAATCATCACATCCGGAACCATACGTTTGAATATGCATATTGGGTTTCTGCAAGTAGAATAGAAAGCTATGTCAATTTTACCGTAAGGTTTTACAATTTACAATTTTATGATAGTTCAACAGATCTCATAGCGGCTGCATTATTTTCAGTGCAAAACTGCAGGTACTCTTGAGTTGTATAGACTCAAACTAACATGGCCCATAACAAGAATCTTCTTATATTTGTAATATAGACTTATATAGAATTTTTAATTCACCAAATTGCTCATGTAAAGCCCTTGAAAATCATTGTTAACAGGGCGTTGCTGTAAAAGAGCATGCATGCTCAGTCAACTTACCCTGTATTAATAAAGGTTAAATAAAAAAATTAAAAAAAGATTAAACGACTAACATTTATTATTATTATGATTAATATTATTTATTATTATTTTTATTATTACTACATTTGTACATATGTTTGTGTGTTGTATGTGCATGACAGGTTCCTTAAGGATAGCATGTGGCAGGAAGAGAACCAGAGACAGGTGGAGAGACACAATGAACTCCTGAAGCTCAGACAGACTCTGGTCAGGATACACCAGCAAATGCAAGATGAGACAAAGGTCACACTTAAATTAGCTATCCGTTCGTGTCTTTCATCATTGTTTTCATTTAGACAACTAATGTCAAGAGATGAATTGTGGGTAGGTGTGACTACAGCACATCACGTAAAACATAAAATATAGGTAATAGTTTTCAATACCCATCAAAATATGCGGCATAGATTAAATTACAATGTATTTGAATAGATTGTCATGCATGAACATGGCAGTAATTGATATAGTAATTGTAATTGGGCAACATATGCCCTTTGTTACATTTTATGTTAAAAATATATTCCTTATAGTTTTCATTTGTTGTAAGGGAGGAATTTCAATGATGATTAAATGCAAGAATTTACTAGTTTTGTATTAATGGTGTAATACATACTGTAGAGTATGTCATTCTTGAATTCTAAGCAATTTGTAACAAAAAATCCAAGCGACCACTGTTTTTGATTTGGACATGATTTGGTCTAGGTTACTTTCTAAGGACTCATTGGTGGACCTGTCCTGAAGCAAACACAGAACTGTGCTGTCGGTTGTGTTTCC
The DNA here is from genome assembly GCA_029718625.1 of Synaphobranchus kaupii. Taxonomy (NCBI): domain Eukaryota; kingdom Metazoa; phylum Chordata; class Actinopteri; order Anguilliformes; family Synaphobranchidae; genus Synaphobranchus; species Synaphobranchus kaupii. Next base: position 105,228,545 of record CM056376.1, read on the forward strand.
CATGGCGATTCCAGGTTGCCAGACAGGCCATCAGCGAGCAGAGGGTGGAGGAATGGGCGAGGCTGAAGGGTCTGCCTCTCCCGCAGCCGGCCCCTAAAAAGCACCCTGTCCCGAGGCTCCACCCACCGCTGCACTGCTGAGAGGAAGAACCCAATCCAGGAGCGCAAAAAAACGGGCGGGGCTGAGGGGCCAGGGGGCAGGTACGGGGGCTGCCCGTGCGATGTGGAACATCTCCCCCGAACCCCTCCAAACCCCCCGCCCGGCACCATCAGCGCGCCGCAGGGGGGTCCGCATGAGCGCCAGGCCGGAGCGGGGCCCCCCCGGAGCCGGACTTGAGGGACAGCGTGACCCTCACAAAGGGGGGTGGCGACCAGGGCCCCATTCACGGCCCGGCTGGACGGGTTTACCTGCAAGCTGCCGTCTCTCCCCCTGGGACATGATCCAGAGAACCCCTGTTCCCAAACGACTACCGCTCCCGCATAATCTCCCCCCTCAGCTTCCACCCTATCCGTGTACAGGACCTGCCACACCGCTGCGCACCCCCCAGCCCCGGGGCCTCCCCCTGGACAGAGGTGGCCATGCACCTGGCCGAGACGCTCGAACCTGGGGCGGATACTGAGGAGGGGGGAAAGAGAAGTGAAAATAAGGGGGGGAAGGCCTTCTAGCACTGACGTTTCCACACACATTACTGTGATGTTTTACAGTAGCAACCTAGTGCCCATGAATTAATGTAAACATGTAGAAAAAGTTTACTGGAATTGTCTATGAAACTGGGAAATGGTACTGAACTTTCATAGTTTAGTCAGGATCATTTTGTCAAAGAATTAAATAAAACATAACAGCACAGTACAACAGCAGTAAAAAGCTATGAAAACTCCTTCATAAGCGCTTCAGAAACCTATAAATAGCCACAAAAATGACTACGTTATGTGTCTTTTTGGGCATGTCATGGTTATGTCACTTTACTGCTTCGGTGGTGACATAACGTACCATTGCATTGGCGTATCTGCAGTTGATACATTTATCTGTATTGATAAAAGCATGAATGTTTAGTTCTTATGTAAATGCTATATACTGCTTATGAAGTACCATTCATTGAATGTGTTCCCAAAACTAAATGCTACACAGCAATGCGCAGTTATAAATGTTGCTAGTCAGCAGGTAGGTAACGTTTTCATGTGCGTGAAGGGACAGGTGCGGATAAGGACGCGCCCGGGGGTTACACACTCCCCTTAGGGGGGTGAGGTAGAACTTGCAGCTCTAAAGCTCTGGAGAGGTGACCTGGGGGGGTGGCCTGTCGTGCTGAAAGAGGAAGAGCAGCGCGGCTTCCCTGGCTGCTCCCCTAGGGGCTGGGCTGAGTCCACTCTACCACTCAGGTCCACTCTACCACTTCGGCCACCAGCATGAGTTTGTCGACGGGCGTCCTCCCCCCGCACTACTACGCCCCCCCACCCCCGCACCCCCCGCACCCCTCCCCCTCCCATCGCCCCCTGGCACTTAACACCCCCGCACGGCAGCCTGTAATGCCCTCTGCTCAACCTCACGCCACCCCCCGCGGGGAGATCAGCGCAGTCAGAAAGCTGATAGGTACACCTCCAAGATTCACACACTGCACTTCAACAGCCTCCCTGACCTACGCTGGTCCCTGGTGGGCTGCATGGGCTGCTGATTTATCATTTTCTTCTTATAATCACCAAGCAGGTACGACCCAGGAAAGGTATCCAGAAATCTGTATAATCAGCTACTTTAACTGATCAATGAAGTGCAGAGAAACAAACTAATCCAGTGTACCCTTATGGCCCTAAAGAACCGGCGTTGGAGAGCTCTGCGCTAGACAGTTATGGACACTTAATAAAATTCATTTAAATTTAAATATATTTATAAGATTTATACTAAAAGCCAATCAGCATATCCACAACTAAGTCCAACATTTGAATGATTACCTGTTTGGGTAAAAATGTATAGTCTTTCTACAATATGACCTGCATGTTACACTTTGGCAATTGATCTTGTGGATTTTCTGCCAATAAAACATGAGAAAAAAACATAATTATTCTGCTGATGTCTTTTTTAGAACTTTTTAGTTTACTTTTACATTCCTTTATTTGTATTTCAAATTACTCTGTGCCGTATAATGTATATTTAGTTTTGCTTTTGTTTTATTGGTACTTATCTGTGAAATGGTGTATCTTAGATTTTTGTGTATCTTTTTCTATGATCCTTTGGACAAGATATCTCCTGTTTTGTTAATAAAGCCTGTTTGAGCCCTAAAATTGTTTAGTCTTTTGAATCCTTTGAGAGAGAGAGAGAGAGGTCAGTACCTCAGAAGTGCTTGTATGTACGGAACTGTGAATTGCTCCCACTTTCAATAACATACACAGAAATGAAAACAAGCAAAAAACCTGGGCCCTTTTAACACACAATTATTTATATCATTAACTCAGATGCATGAAATAGAGGTCAAGGATGAATGTATTGAAAATGTGATTTAAAAAAAAACAAACATTTTAAAGCCGGTTCATGTGAAGGGCACATCACTTCAGATTAAAAAGATGATGGAAAAATGGCAGATTTTAACAGGTTTGTGCTTTTTGTTATCACTACGTGATTATGTGCGAGGTTTTTAAATGGTTCCAATCAGGCTGAGGCGCTGAAATACACACAACCTTAGTGGGGTGTAAACTATTGCCATTTCCTTTACAGCGTTATCAACACAGCGCTGCTTACAAATGCATAGGAGACATTAACACAGCACTATCATAAATAATTTACTGAAACATGCATGATAAGATGCTCTTCTACCCCTCTGACCAGGACCTGCTGATCGTACAACCAGCATGGCTCTCCTGATTGGGCTGCCTTATCTCCATAACGTTCAAGAGCAGTGTCTAATGATGTGGCCCGTACATCACAGCCTATGGGTGAGTTGGTAATGGTGTGGGCCCAATTAGAAGGGGCAAAGCAGTCTGGATTGTATAGGAATGACCAAATGTCACAGAGTCACAGGCACAAAACAGTGGACAGTGGAGCAGTCAGGATGTACGTATTCTCACAATGCAAAAATAGCACACCCTGGGGCTCTCCACATGATAGGACAAAGGCTTGATGATGGCATATAAGGGAAGGTTTGTAATAGGCCAACCAAGTACACCAAGCACCTACCATCTGTACAGGATACCCTTCAGAGAAGTACAACCCTGCCAGCAAACCAGTGGAGGACTACGCGAGAGGGGAAGAGGGGGGAAATCGCACAGATTTATGAGTGCATGGACGGACAGACTGCTGCATGGGGGACATTTTCATTTTTAAAAAGGATAAAAATTGTTTTAAGAAACAATAAACGGTGTGCATTACTCTATTATTCAGAGTAAAACCCACCCCAGGAATGATAACATATTCAATGCGCCTTAAAAGATGCAGGCTAAAAAAAAAATTATGATGAAAAGCAATAACCAATAATCACACAGCCATAGGGTGCTCAGCTCACCAGTACCATGCGCTTTACCATTCAGAGGCAAATACTACAGGACCAGCAGCTACAGACCAAAATGAACAACTGCCAAAAAAAGAGAAAAACTCCCAATCAACTGAAAAATGAACAAAATGAGATGCATGCTGCAAAGATAAACGGATATGGTATTTGGAAATTGATTTAGAAATCAAGGAACACACACACACGCACACAAGCACAAAGGTCACATAATAAATCCGACATTCAAATTGAAAGTGGCAAATGCCCCCCCAAGAACAGAGGCTACTGCAGGCAATCACTGCAAACAAGTCAAAACATTCACATCAAACATGGGGGTGTCAGCCCAGGGTGTCCTCACATACAGAATGCCCTTCTATGCCTCACACTCTGGGGGCTCTTAGTCACACCAAAGCGTTTCCAGGCTTTATCCAAAAAATAAAACCCTTTTTTTACTCTAAAAATTCCATAATCTCAATACAAGGCAAGCTCTCATATCCCTTAACTTTTCGACGTTTTTAGACCTTACTGTGCAAGAATGACTCCTCTGGGGTATTTTGGAACTGTTGTCTATCAGCCAAATACAGCCAGTGGCCAGCTTTACAGAGTAGCTAAGCTGATGGACTGCACATTGAATGGAGGTGGTGGCTGGTAGAGTGCTATTCTACACTAACCTGGATTTATAGACTATGTTACAGTGATGAGCACTGGTAAGAACATTTGAGAAATTCCAGATTGAGAGGAGTGAAATAACAAGGTATTTAACATTTCATCACCCTCAAAGGCACAGAGAAAACATAATGTACATGTATGTACGCATCTGGGTGTTTACCCAAAGACTTTCTGCCTTTAGAAAAGGTTAATCCATGAGATGGAGATTTAACACCTCACTTCTAAAAGACACAGAATTCAATACCTATTTCATCAGAGAGTGGACATCCTTCATTGAATTAAATGACTCCCCAGAAACAAAACCCACATTACTTTGGGAAACATCTAAAGCAGTAATGAGAGGAAAAATCACATCATATTCAACTTTAAAAAAAAAGAAAGATCAGGAAAAGGAAAACAGTTTAGAAAATACGAGTAGAACAACTAACACAGTGCGTATTCAATCACCCCTACAGAAGAGATTAACACAGAACTAATCACAGCCAAATTTAAATTTACTGAAATTATTAATCAGAAAACAAAATTTGCCACGCAAAAACTTAGACACAACTTTTTTGAATATAATAATAAATCCGGAAAGTAATAAAAATGGGAAAAAGAGAAATCCATCATCCCAGCTATTAAAGACTCACAAGGCAATATCAAGACAACAAACAAAGACATTAATAACATCTTCAGATCTTATTATAGCAATTTATACAAGTCAACTCACTCCCCAAATCTTTCAGATATTACAGATTTTCTTGACTTGAATATTGAATATTCTTGAATATTCAACTACCAAAACTTACATTACATCAAGCTAGCTCCCTAGACGCTCCGTTCACACCAACTGATTTTGAAAAAGCTCTTGATTTAATGCCAAATAATAAATCACCAGGATTAGATGGATACCCCATCGAATTTTACAAACACTGCTGGTCACTTATTTCTCCACTTTTCATGAAGATGATAGATGAAATAAAATATTCTTCCACCATTCCACTCCATATGAACACCACTTTAATCACAGTGCTACTAAAACCTAGTAAAGACCCTGTACCAGCTACCGCCCTCTTTCCCCTTATAAATACAGACATTAAAGTAATAAATAAAACATTAGCCACAAGATTAGAATCCATAATATCACTGTTCACCCCTGATCAGACAGGCTTCATTAAAGGTAGATATTCATCGAACAACATGCGCCGTGTTTTCAACCTCATCAATCTATCCCAAAGGAAAAATAAAAACTCCATCATATTATCACTTGACGCAGAAAAAGTTTTTGACAAAATTAATTGGCAATTCCTATTTACCACACTCAAAAAATTTGGTTGTGGGGAGTCATTTATTGAATGGATAAAAATACTATTTAACTCACCATCTGCTTCAGTCACCACTAATGATCTAATATCAAAACGTTTCATACTTCATAGAGGCACGAGACAGGGATGTCCACTCTCTCCTTCACTATTTGCCATATTCATAGAACCTTTACGCCATCCGACAGATCAACAAGATAAATGGAATTGAAATCGCTTATGCTACACACAAAATCAGCCTATATGCATATGACATTTTGTTGTACCTACAAAATACACTAACTTCAATAGAGGAATTATTCAGCCTCATAAATAAATTCTCCATTATCTCTGATTACTCTCTCCATTATCTCTGATTACTCCATAAACTGGTCAAAATCTACAGTTCTCCCTCACAAAGGAAACCTTCAGAATGCTGTACCCCAATCACTCCCGGCCAACATACCAATAGGCAATATTATATATTTGGGTATTAACATTTCCACCAATCTGTCAGAATTGGCTCATCTCAACCATGTCCCACTGCTGAAATCAATTGAACAAGACCTTCAACGATGGAATAATCTGACCCTCAATCCAATCTAATTTCCGCTATAAAAATGAACATTGTACCCCATTTTCCATTTCAACCAACACCCAATTGGTTTACCACACTAGATTCCTCAATTACCAAATTCTATTGGAAAAACAAGAAATACAGAGTCAAACTAACTACCGTCCAAAAACCCCACAATCTGGGGGGTTTAAATGCACCAAATTCTTTCAATTACTTTCTTGCCAACCAATTACAATTCATTTTAAAATGGCTTAATCCAGATACCATCCAAAATTCATGGCTAGAAATGGAACAGTCAGACTGTAACCCAATCCTTATCAATGACCTACCTTTCCTCTCTAGATCAATAAAAAAACATGACTGCTTCAACAATACTGCAATCTCAGTAACACTGACAGCCTGGTGGAAAATTATTAAACTCACTAAATGCACATTGTCAGCCTCCAAATTCACCCGACTTTGGCACAATCCAGATTTAATTATAAATAAAAACACTGTCTTCTTCGACAAATGGAAACAAAAAGGAATTACACACCTACTTACTATCATTTCGAGAATAATAAAAAAAAAATAGAAAAGGTTAAATAAAGTATTAGGATTTTGCATAATGATTACTGACGGAAAATTGTATAACTGATCACTCCCAACAGACCCCAAACTGAGACTGACATGACGTAATCACTTTCTAAATGCTGCATGAGTCAGAAAGGGAGCAGGGCCGAAGGGATTTCCTTGACTGAATGTCATGCTCTGGTGAAAATGAAAAATGTATAAAAAAAGAGAGCATTGCTTTCACGCCATTGGTGCACTGGAGGCAAGATGACAGACCATCACTGTGGTCTTCAGAGCCAACAATATCACATTCTGTAGATCCTGCACAATACGAAAATGAAATGGCCTCCAGCATGACATAAGACTGCATGTGCTGGCCACACACACACACACACAAAATTAATTTTACCTCATTTTGGGTACCCACACCGGGAAAGGACACCTTTGGGTTCTATGTGCAAAAACTGTTTTTTATGGAGGTCGATGATAAAGTGGCTTCTAAGAAGTATACAAAAACATAAATCAATAAATAAAAACCTGGAAATGTGTCAGAGTGAGAATACCCCCATCCATTTCAAAGTGCTTTTAAAAAAGTGCATGACTGTGAAAGTGCGAATGAAAGAGGACATAGTACTTCAAAAAGCCAGACACTGTGTGATGAATTCCTAAAATCACCTGGCAGCTTTTAGCTTTGTAACACCTCAGGATTCAGACTAAAAATCTGAATATGGGTAAGTTTCATTTGTCCAATGTGCAGTACTGAATGATAAAAAAAAGAGTTTCTAGAAATAAATGGAGAACACAACTCTTATACTCCACTTAAAGATGGCATGGTTATGAAATCTTAATCCTGTTGAAAAAGGTGTTACAGAGCCACAATCTCAGAGGTGTTACAAAGAAGCCCACTGGTCAGGTCAGGTTAAAATGAATCAGACTAAAAGTCTCTATACTCCAAAAAACACAATCGTTCTATTTTTGTTTGCTGAATTATCCTGGCTAAAATCAATAGTGTATGTTTTCCAAATGATGACATGTTCATAAATATCAATTTAAAAAAAAAGTTTAATCAATGCACAGCCTTGCATACAGTAGTATTAAAATTGCAAAAATTTTCATTTATTTGAGAAAAAGATTTGTCTAACAATCTAAATATGCAAGACATAACAATGCAAGTCTAACAATGCATCAAAAACATTGGCAAGCATGACATACATCTATTCTCAAGCATGACAATGAGCGCTAACACAACCGAGAAGACAACAATAGCACCCTCTGTGGCCACAGGGTTAATAAAATAGTGTTAAGAAAGACTGTGACTTGCCCATGTTTTGGTGCCATACTGGAAGTAAACAAGCACCGCAAACAAATTGTGCTTTTTTCAGTTGGGGCATCCAATGCAGTCTGTCTTAACTCTGTTCCATTAACCCTGGCTAGGAGGAAACCAGCAGAGCCACCCTATCACAGCGCTGCCCACCCTTCTGCCCATCATTCAGTCTGGCAATCTAGGTACTAATTGGTCGGACACACAGAGCTCTGGGATTTCATTGGTTAGGCACACAGAGCTGTGAAGAAGTGAGAAGCTAAGCAACTGCTGGAGAACATGTCTGTAAAAGAGGCTTAGGCAGATTAATTATCCATCTTTTAATGAAATTTTAAATTACACTTTTTTTGTGATAGAGTAGAAAATATAGTTTCTTTCAGAGGAAGACTGAAAAAAAAAACTCAAAGAAAGCAACTTCTTTTGGCGGATTACCCTAGAGACTGGTGGGACGTGGGAGGGTGGGGGGCAGTATTGAGCAGAGGTACACACTCAGTGGGGCAGTATTGAGCAGAGGCAAACATACAGTGGGGCAGTGCACCCCCAGTTCACACACAGGCATGGTGAGCAGCCTGTGTGTGACGCTGCTGCTGTCCAAGGTCCTGCAGGCCTCCCGGGATGTGGGAGGGAAAGGGGAACAGCTGACGACAGCCTGAGGAGCAGCAGCCCTCTCTGTGGCTGTTCATAAGGCCACTGTATCTGTACTAGCCTGGGGGAGCCAATTCTCCTTCAATTCAGCCAGGTCACAATATTCATAAATATAAAAAAATTGTTTGTCCTTCGAATATTTTCCAAATTAATTAATTCAAATTCAATTAATTTCCTGAATTGAGTGAGCAGAATTGGAATGCAATACTAAAGTGTAAATTAAGTAGATCACTGGGTGATGTTGTACCCCGATCATTTGTTACAGTCCCTGAAATTATATTGAAATTATTCCTAACATTGACTATCACTAATATCACTATTACCCATATCATCCTCTCCCTCCATCTCTCCCTCCCTCTCACTCCCTTCCTCCCTTCCCCCTCTCTCCCTCTCCCTCCCTCCTGTGTGCAGTCTTCAGCTGTTCCCCCAGATGACGTACTCAGAGGCAGTGACACGGGAGTTCCTCTTCTCTCTGTTCTGTTTCAGCCTCCGCAGGACCGGGGTGCTGCTCTCTCCTGCCCAGGGCAGAGTGCTGTTAGCAGGGCTTGGAGATTGTGGGTCTGGGGAGGAACAGGAAGGCATGGAGATGTGTGTGCAGTAAGGGCAGTGCTGCTGTGATCACACGCATATATGACCCAGGCCTTGACAAAGAGGATGTTTAACACTGACATTGTTTTATGGCAGCAAGTCATACCCAAGAAGCAGATGAGGTGACCTAATTGTGTAATCGGCTGTTATGAAGTTCTGAGTAACAACCAAAACCAGCAGAACATTTGGTTCTCCAGAATGAGGGTTAAGGTTGGCTGTTATGTGGCCTTATACCAGGGATACTCAAATCTGGCCCTCTGGGCCAGACGTACTGCTGGTCTTCATTCCTTGCCTCTAATCAGGGACTGATTTAAACCTGATGCACCAGGTGAATGTGATCTCTGGCCAAACAGAGTCATTATTGAACAATGGACTATCAGACAGAAGAGAAAACCAGCAGCACTACTGACCTTGAGGGCCAGATTTGAGTATGCCTTGTCCAATTAAATTGGACCTACTGCTCTCCAGAAATGGTTCTTAGCTTTATGGTAAATCTTCAGGGAAATGGTGCTACATTTACAGTTATCTGTCATTCATATCCAAAAGGATCTTAGCTTAACTTTATAAAAATGCAGCCACCTGGGATTTGAACCTGCAACCTCTGAGGTACAAATACAGTTCGCCAACATCTAATAATTGTTTATTGCATTATAACAGCTGTAGTACCACCCTGTTCCAATCTGACATCTTAGAGTGTTTGGGTATACTGTAGAATGTCACTAAAAAAGGGTGTGGAACTGTACCAGGGGATTTTGGTGGGGTTGGACATGCCTGCTCATCCCCCATGGCTCTCCTCCTCCTCTGTAGGACTGTTTGTAGCTCCACCTCCCCAACATGGCGGCTGATTCTCTTACGGGATGCCCCCCTCCTAAAGCCTGGCCGCTTCACAGACTCCTGAGAATGTTGACCAATCAGATCGTCTGCATTGTGTGGTGAAGTGTTTGTGCTTATGCGCTTTTTTTTTTTTACATTTATGCATTCATACATTTTGTGTCTTATAGAGAATGTACTGTGGAATGGACATGGCTGTGTTCGATGCTTGGCTTACCAGCATGCCTTGCAATTCAAACACTGCAGACTTCCTTTTCTCAGTATTCTGATCCTGAATTCAAAATATACACACAGGGCACTTGATAACAGAAATATTGGGTATTATTATGACTGATAAAATAAAGTGCAGGTGTTCTCGGGAGCAAAATGCAGTAATCGCTACATAGCTAATTAAACATAGCGATAAGTAAGAAAATGCATTAAATATGCTGACCCTCCAGGCGCTGTCTTCCTCTGACCCAACCTGCAAGAAATGAGAAAGGTTTATGGCTGTCTTGCATACTTGCATAGGCAGTCTCCAAGGGCATCTCTAAGCTGCTCTGAAGTCTGTGCTAAATAATAGTGTTTCATAACACAGCCTGCCATTTACAGCGTTTGCCTGAAAAAGTCCCCAGTTACCTTGAGTTAAAAAGTGATGCCTATAACCCAGAGTGCGTGTCCTTTGTGGGAAGTGTTGCATTTCCATCATAAAATATTTAACAATAAATAACAAGACATTGGTGTAAAGGCTATCATTTACGGAAATGAAATATACTGAAAATATACTGGGGGGGGGTGGAATATATATATATATATTAACGTTAAAGGTCAGTGGTTGAACAGAAAGCCGCTATCTTGCCTCCCTGACATTGTGACTGAACTGGAGCCCGTTTCCCAGCTGTGTGTAATGTGAGTGACAGCACCCGATAAAGACACCTCACAGAGTTCTGATACCTCATAACATTTTCCTTTCAATTTGTAAAATGCATTTTTTGACTCAACACCATTTCAGTTATCTCATTTTCATCTTTTCCCTGAGCACATGAAGTTACTTCCTGGAATAATATGTAGACTAGTTGATTTGACCAGCACATCCGTAGTTATGCCTCAAGGTAATATCCAGTTCATGCCCAGCTACCCACATACATGGGCTGTTTCTCAATAACTCTGAACCAGGATTGCAACCTCTTTTCATCTCTCCTTTTGTTTAATTCTACTGAATGCAGGAAACCTGCCAAGAAAAACATCACGCCTGATCTGGCATGATTTGACTTCACACCCACACATATACTTCAGTTCATTAAACAGGAACTCAGAGAGATTATGAGCTAGAAACACTGGGGCGAGGAGACCCCCATCCACTGAGATGAGAATCTGGAGAATTTGTGTCTGACAGCCTGGCCTGTAGGGCTAAATAGGAGCAGTGTAGAAGAGGCAAACTGTTTTATTATAATGTCATGTATTTTTTATTATATTTAAGTATATCTTCACTGTAATATACAGCATCTGTCTGGGTTTATATGTATTAAACCAGAATTGTTGGAATACAAAAAGTATCGGTATTTGTGTATTTATTTGACATAATACAAGTGTCTTGGATGACAAATACATGTTTCAGTGAAAATATTTTCAAAAATATTATTTATTAAATTTTTATTGAGTGTCCCTTGTAGTGATTCAGCTTAGCATGATATATGATTCTTGAGATTAAGACCAGAGTCCCCTACAGGATACACAATGTCCCCTACAGGATACACAATATGCTGAAGTTTGCAACGAAGACAATGGAAGATGAGACATTGTAAGATGATACAGTAGAAGATGAGACAGTGAAGATAAGACAGTAGAAACTGAGACAGTGAAGAAGAGACAGTGGAAACTGAGACAGTGGAAGATGAGACAGTGTAGAAGAGACAGTGGAAACTGAGACAGTGGAAGATGAGACAGTGAAGAAGAGACAGTGGAAACTGAGACAGTGGAAGATGAGACAGTGAAGATGAGACAGTGGAAACTGAGACCATGAAGATGAGACAGTGGAAGATGAGACAGAAGAAGACGAGACAGAAGAAGATGAGACAGTGAAGACGAGACAGAAGAAGATGAGACAGTGAAGATGAGACAGTAGAAGATGAGACAAAAGAAGATGAGACAGTGAAGATGAGACAGTGATGATGAGACAGTGGAAAGTGAGACAATAAAAGATGAGACAGAAGAAGGTGAGACAGTGAAGATGAGACAGTGGAAACTGAGACAGTGAAGATGAGACAGTGGAAGATGAGACAGTAGAAGATGAGACAGGGGAAACTGAGACAGTAGAAGATGCGACAGTGGAAACTGAGACAGTGAAGATGAGACAGTGAAGATAAGCCAATAGAAACTGAGACAGAAGAAAATGAGACAGGGAAGGTGAGACAGTGAAAGATGAGACAGAAGAAGACGAGACAGGGAAACTGAGACAGGGAAGATGAGATAGTAGAAGATGAGACAAAAGACGATCAGACAGTGAAGATGAGACAGTGAAGATAAGCCAATGGAAACTGAGACAGAAGAAAATGAGACAGGGAAGGTGAGACAGTGAAAGATGAGACAGAAGAAGACGAGACAGAAGAAGATGAGACAGTGACGATGAGACAGTGGAAAGTGAGACAGTAGAAGATGAGACAGAAGAAGATGAGACAGTGAAGATGAGACAGTGGAAACTGAGACAGTGAAGACGAGACAGTGGAAACTGAGACAGTAGAAGATGAGACAGTGGAAACTGAGACAGTAGAAGATGAGACAGTGGAAACTGAGACAGTAGAAGATGAGACCGTGGAAACTGAGACAGTGAAGATGAGACAGTGGAAACTGAGACAGTGGAAGATGAGACAGTGAAGATGAGACAGTGAAGATAAGCCAATGGAAACCAAGACAGAAGAAGATGAGACAGTGACGATGAGACAGTGGAAAGTGAGACAGTAGAAGATGAGACAGAAGAAGATGAGACGGTGAAGATGAGACAGTGGAAACTGAGACAGTGAAGATGAGACAGTGGAAACTGAGACAGTAGAAGATGAGACAGTTAAGATGAGACAGTGGAAACTGAGACAGTAGAAGATGAGACAGTGGAAGATGAGACAGTAGAAGATGAGACATTGGAAACTGAGACAGTGAAGATGAGACAGAAGAAGATGAGACAGTGAAGATGAGACAGTGGAAACTGAGACAGTAGAAGATGAGACAGTGAAGATGAGACATTGGAAACTGAGACAGTAGAAGATGAGACAGTGGAAGATGAGACAGTAGAAGATGAGACAGTAGAAGATGAGACAGAAGAAGATGAGACAGTGACGATGAGACAGTGGAAAGTGAGACAGTAGAAGATGAGACAGAAGAAGATGAGACAGTGAAGATGAGACAGTGGAAACTGAGACAGTGAAGACGAGACAGTGGAAACTGAGACAGTAGAAGATGAGACAGTGGAAACTGAGACAGTAGAAGATGAGACAGTGGAAACTGAGACAGTAGAAGATGAGACAGTGGAAACTGAGACAGTGAAGATGAGACAGTGGAAACTGAGACAGTGGAAACTGAGACAGTAGAAGATGAGACAGTGGAAGATGAGACAGTGAAGATGAGACAGTGAAGATAAGCCAATGGAAACCGAGACAGAAGAAGATGAGACGGTGAAGATGAGACAGTGGAAACTGAGACAGTGAAGATGAGACAGTGGAAACTGAGACAGTAGAAGATGAGACAGATAAGATGAGACAGTGGAAACTGAGACAGTAGAAGATGAGACAGTGGAAGATGAGACAGTAGAAGATGATACAGTGGAAGATGAGACAGTGAAGATAAGCCAATGGAAACTGAGACAGTGAAGATGAGACAGGGAAGATGAGACAGTGAAGATGAGACAGTGGAAGAAGAGACGGTGGAAGAAGAGACAGTGAAGATGAGACAGTAGAAGATGAGACATTGGAAACTGAGACAGTGAAGATGAGACAGAAGAAGATGAGACAGTGAAGATGAGACAGTGGAAACTGAGACAGTAGAAGATGAGACAGTGAAGATGAGACATTGGAAACTGAGACAGTAGAAGATGAGACAGTGGAAGATGAGACAGTAGAAGATGAGACAGTAGAAGATGAGACAGTGAAGATGAGACAGTGGAAACTGAGACAGTAGAAGATGAGACAGTGGAAGATGAGACAGTAGAAGACGAGACAGTGGAAGATGAGACAGTGAAGATAAGCCAATGGAAACTGAGACAGTGAAGATGAGACAGGGAAGATGAGTCAGTGAAGATGAGACAGTGGAAGAAGAGACAGTGGAAGAAGGGACAGTGAAGATGAGACAGTAGAAGATGAGACAGTGGAAACTGAGACAGTGAAGATGAGACAGAAGAAGATGAGACAGTGAAGATGTAACAGAAGAAGACAAGACAGAAGCAGATGAGACAGTGAAGATGAGACAGTGGAAACTGAGACAGTAGAAGATGAGACAGTGGAAGATGAGACAGTAGAATATGTGACAGTGGAAGATGAGACAGTGAAGATAAGTCAATGGAAACTGAGACAGTGAAGATGAGACAGGAAAGATGAGACATTGAAGATGAGACAGTGAAGAGGAGACAGAAGAAGATGAGACAGTGAAGATGAGACAGAAGAAGATGAGACAGTGAAGAGGAGACAGTGGAAACTGAAACAGTAGAAGACGAGACAGAAGAAGATGAGACAGTGAAGATGTGACAGTGAAGATGAAACAGAAGAAGATGAGACAGTGAAGATGAGACAGTGGAAACTGAGACAGTAGAAGATGAGACAGAAGAAGATGAGACAGTGAAGATGAGACAGTGGAAACTGAGACAGTGAAGATGAGACAGGGAAGTTGAGACAGTAGAAGATGAGACAAAAGAAGATGTGACAGTGAAGATGAGACAGTAGAAGATGAGACAGTGGAAACTGAGACAGAAGAAGATGAGACAGTGGAAATTGAGAGAAGAAGATGGGACAGTGGAAACTGAGACAGAAGAAGATGAGACAGTGAAGATGAGACAGAAGAAGATGAGACAGTGAAGATGAGACAGTAGAAGATGAGACAGAAGAAGATGAGACAGTGGAAGATGAGACAGTGAAGATGAGACTGTGGAAGATGAGACAAAAGAAGATGAGACAGTGAAGATAAGCCAGTGGAAACTGAGACAGTGAAGATGAGACAGGGAAGATGAGACAGTAGAAGATGAGACAGAAGAAGATGAGACAGTGGAAGATGAGACAGTGAAGATGAGACAGAAGAAGATGAGACAATGAAGATGAGACAGTGGAAACTGAGACAGTAGAAGATGAGACAGTGGAAGATGAGACAGTGAAGATGAGACAGGGAAGATGAGACAGTAGAAGATGAGACAAAAGAAGATGAGACAGTGAAGATAAGCCAGTGGAAACTGAGACAGTGAAGATGAGACAGGGAAGATGAGACAGTAGAAGATGCGACAGTAGAAGATGAGACAGTAGAAGATGAGACAGTGAAGATGAGACAGTGGAAACTGAGACAGTAGAAGATGAGACAGTGAAGCTGTAGTCTGTACCTGCTGTGGTCTCTGGGTGGGCCTCAGCACGATGCCCTTCTTGATGCGCTCCATCATTTCGTCCACCGCTCTGGACTTTATATCAGAAGATGGCTGCCCTGGGAGGTGCACACAAGCACAGACCCCTGCGATCAGTCCTGCTGCTGTGGGCAGGTATGTCCAATACATACATGTGGTATGTGTCACAGTAAATGTTGGTATACAGGTATGTTTTATGTTTTTATTTTTATTACAACATTTACCAAGACACACGCATGCACGCACGGACACACACACAGTATAACACATGTACTCTATATTCTATGAGGTACTAACTATACAACTTGCCTGTTGTAACTCTGAGTAGGCTAATGTTTGATGTCTTCACATGGTTGTCTGACCTATATTCTTTAGAATTTCATTGGAAGTATATATGAAAAAATTAATAAATAAAATAAAATAATTATAATTATTATTAGTATTACTATATAGTGACGTCACGTGGTGCTGTAATGGCAACATGTAGTCCAGCTGTCTCTTGTGTTCGTGTTTGTTCATTTGAATATGTTTTGTTGTGTTGGGCTTTTGTCTTTTGTTGCTTTTCATGCACTGTATGTCTGTTGTGGGATGGGGAAGCGGGCTGGAGATTTTTCAGGGCACTCCTGCTGCTCGTTTTGATAATATTGACAAATTGTCTAGTCGGGATAATTTTGCTTGTGGTCGTCACCATGGAGACTGTCCATTGGATCTGCAGCTACAAAGTTTACCATCGCTCTTCACCTGAGTTGAAGATGTCAGGACTGATCCGGGACTGCAGACAATCTTCAAAAGGCCACCAGGGAAGGGAAAGAGAAGATAATGCGGGGGAGGAGTGAGGCGACGACTGGGAAGGCTGATACAGTTCGGTGCTCCGTGTTGACAGTGGACAGAGACTGCAACACTACGTGTACCGAGGAAAGTCGTGGAGGTGGAGTTTGTGTGTTGGACTGCTTGATAACACTGGACATCTTGGGACAGTGGGGGCTATTTTTAATCATGACGTTTGGCAGTATTCCACTTTAATTCACTTAATTAGTTTGATTAATGCAATGATTGTATTGAATGTATTTATTTGATATGTTTGTTTGTGTGTTGTGGGTCTGCCCTACTGTCTATGTCTTTTTTGTTGTTGCTGGTGAAACAGGAAATTAAAAGTTATTCTATACTATTCTATACTATGTATTATGACTAAATGGTGTGCCTGAGGCTGTATTGTGTAATATATGTACCTTCGGTGCTTGTGGTGCTGGTTCCATTTTTTTTTCTTTTTCTCAGGGCATCCAATGGGCTAAATAAAAAAGAAAAGGATAAAAAGAGAAAGAAACAATTTTCTTCTCAGACATCAAAAATGAATATATTTATTACAAACCCCAAGTTGGGACAGTATGTAAAATGCACATAAAAGCAGAAAGCAGTGATTAGTAAATTCTCTTTTACATATATTTAATTGAAAACAGTACAAAGAAAATATATTTAATGTTTTACCTTATCAACATTATTGATTTTTGTAAATATACGCTAATTCCCAATTTGATGCCTGCAACAGGTTCCAAAAAAGTTGGGACAGGGGCAAAAAAAAAGACTGGGAAGTTCAAAAAACACCTGTTTGGAACATTCCACAGGTAAACAGGTGATAATATAATGTATAAAAGGATATCAAAAGACTGTTGATATCTTATTTTCAGGTACTCTTACAAGTGATACTATAACCTCTCTGCATTTGAATGGATCTCTATGGGAATTGGGGGGTGGGACTAGATTAAGCTGCAAATTACACAGGAATAGTATCGAACCCCTGGTTGGCTAAATGGCTGAAGGGTTGTTTCTCCTGACTTATTTTCCCATAGAGTTCAATAGGAAAATGAGTCAGGAGAAACAACCCCTAAAGTGATCCATCCATATCTACTGCATATCTGGCAGCAGAGTGATGGTTTGAGGCTCATTTGATACCTCAGACTGTTGATGACTTTGTATATTTACAAAAATCAATAAAGTTGATAAGGTAAAACTTTAAATATCTTTTCTTTGTACTGTTTTCAATTAAATATATGTAAAAGAGAATTTACAAATTTTTTTTGAATTGGGGTTTGTACATTTAAGTCATTTAGTAAGGGGAATAATCACAATGGCTTCACTGGATATTTTTGAGAGTTTTCCTGCTCTGAAGGTCCATAAACAAATTATTTTTTTGTATTGCCATGCGATAATCTTACTCGACTGCAGCTGAAGGTGGTGGTGGTGGTGGTGGAGGAGGAGGAGGAGGAGGAGGGGGTGGAGAAGGGGTTGAGGCTTCTTCCTGAGATTGGCCCATTTGAGTGGGTGGGACCTCTGCCATTTTCTTCAGCCTATCTTGAAGTTGCTTCACTGTTGGGGGAGGCGGGGGAGGAGTAGAATTGCTGGGGGCTGTAATATCCGTCTTGTACATGAATAAGCAAAGGCAGTGGAATAGCAGAACATGGGGGAACATTGCATTGGACCGCACCCTCGAGTGAGGTGCATTCAGCCCTGAGCAACACAAGGGAAAATAAAAATAAAAATGAAATGACAGGCTGCGTAAGCTGTACCCTCCTCCTGCAGCTCAGTAACCGAGTGCTGGGCATCGCTCAGCTGGGTCTCCATGGCTCTCCTCTCCCCCTCGCTCCTCTCCAGCTGCGCCTCCATGGCTCTCCTCTCCCCCTCTCTCCTCTCCAGCTGGGCCCTAACGCTCTGCAGCTCCGACAGCATGCTGGTCTCCTCCAGGGCAGCCTGTGTCTGCAGCACCTGGACATACACACAGACTGAAACCAGACACACGGACACGACCGCTACACACAGTATGCACATGTACACACACGCGCACAGATATACGCACATGCGCGCATGCACCCAGATACACCACACACACACACACACACACACACACACACACACACACACACACACAGATACAAACACACACACACACACACACATACAGATACAAATATGTGTGCGCTCACACACACACACACACACACACACACACACACACACACACACACACACACACACACACACACACACACACACACACACACCTGGTTCTGATGCTGAAGGCGTATCTCCTCCAGGGCACTGCTGATGTGGGCCACCTGCTCCAGGGCCTGCTGAAGCTGAGGCCCGCTCTCTGTGCTCTGCACCAGGCTCATACTCAGCCTCTGGGCCTCTCTCTGCTTCAAGAGCATCTGTAATACAGCCAGTCAACCCATCATTAAATCAATCCCAGCAACAAAACCCCCGTATCACAGCCAGTCAACCCATCACTAAATCAATCCCAGCAACAAAACCCCCGTATCACAGCCAGTCAACCCATCACTAAATCAATCCCAGCAACAAAACCCCCGTATCACAGCCAGTCAACCCATCACTAAATCAATCCCAGCAACAAAACCCCCGTATCACAGCCAGTCAACCCATCACTAAATCAATCCCAGCCTAAAACCCCCGTATCACAACCAGTCAACCCATCACTAAATCAATCCCAGCAACAAAACCCCCGTATCACAGCCAGTCAACCCATCACTAAATCAATCCCAGCAACAAAACCCCCATATCACAGCCAGTCAACCCATCACTAAATCAATCCCAGCAACAAAACCCCCGTATCACAGCCAGTCAACCCATCGCTAAATCAATCCCAGCAACAAAACCCCCATATCACAGCCAGTCAACCCATCATTAAATCAATCCCAGCAACAAAACCCCCGTATCACAGCCAGTCAACCCATCACTAAATCAATCCCAGAACCAAAACCTATGTAATACAGCCAGTCAATCCATCACTAAATCAATACCAGAACCAAAACCCCCGTATCACAGCCAGTCAACCCATCACTAAATCAATCCCAGAACCAAAACCTATGTAATAAAGCCAGTCAACCCATCACTAAATCAATCCCAGCCCATAACCCCCGTATTACAGCCAGTCAACCCATCATTAAATCAATCCCAGCCCAAAAGCCCCATATCACAGCCAGTCAACCCATCACTAAATCAATCCCAGCAACAAAACCCCCATATCACAGCCAGTCAACCCATCACTAAATCAATCCCAGCAACAAAACCCCCATATCACAGCCAGTCAACCCATCACTAAATCAATCCCAGCAACAAAACCCCCATATCACAGCCAGCCAACCCATCACTAAATCAATCCCAGCCCATAACCCCCGTATTACAGCCAGTCAACCCATCATTAAATCAATCCCAGCCCAAAAGCCCCATATCACAGCCAGTCAACCCATCACTAAATCAATCCCAGCAACAAAACCCCCATATCACAGCCAGTCAACCCATCATTAAATCAATCCCAGCAACAAAACCCCCATATCACAGCCAGTCAACCCATCACTAAATCAATCCCAGCCCATAACCCCCGTATCACAGCCAGCCAACCCATCACTAAATCAATCCCAGTACAAAAACCCCTGTATCACAGGCAGTCAAACCATCACTAAATCAATCCCAGAACCAAAGCCCCAGTATCACAGCCAGTCAACTCATCACTACATCAATCCCAGAACCAAAGCCGCTGCCAGACAACCAGTCAATCCATCACTAAATCAATCCCAGCACCAATACCCCTGCGAGACAGCCAGTCAACCCATCACTAAATCTATCTCGGCAACCAATCACTAAATCAATCCCAGCAAAAAAACCCTGACCAGTGCCAATCAGTCCCACTCAATGTCAGCACTCATGCTAATGAATGTTTTGGTGGGTTGTAATCATATGAACGGAATGCGAGACATGGTGCTCAAAACATTAGGAATCCATTGGGGGAGATCACATGACTTTCAATACCTTTTCTGTAATTTTACTCAGGTGAAGAAAAACAACAGGTAAGATCAAGGATAATCTAAAACATCCCGGAAGGAACTGCTCCAGACTGTACCATTCCAAATTTCTAACCCCCATCTTAGTGTTTACTTAAAATACCACTAATATTTGTGCACTCAACTGCTCCCCCAATACAAACAGCAATTAAGCCAAGCAAGGTCGCAATTAGTCTGAGAAAAATGTTTGACATTCAAAAGGCAGCTGATCTGAAAATACATCTTGTTTCGCTTTTTTCTTTTTTTTCTGTAGCTTAAAAACCTTCATTATGCCACAAATGCAAAGAAGCAATGAAAGAAAGTGTTTTCAAAACAGGACAAATAGACTGAGGGGAGTAAATAAGAAAGGCTCCCCTCAATCAGGAGCACTTCCCAGTGAATTGAGAGTAAGAGGCCAAGCTGAGGGAACCACAGGGGTCCTTTTCACTCACAAAACCCCTTTAGGACTGGCCATTGTACGGGTGTCCACACACTGCCTGCATCCAGCACCCTTAAATATAGCCATCATAGGGCAGGCACAGAGTGTCAATGGTGGCAAGTCCTGAAGGCCCAAATCGCTGTTGTGGTGGCAGCCAATTAACACAGGCGGCTGAAAGGGAGACTGCTTTTGTGTCAAGTCACCCAGTAATAATTATTTTTTATAAAATGTTAGTTGCAGCGGCAGCTGTCAAAGCCGTGTTGCCCGTTTCTTCCTTTTTTTTATTCCCTCCACAAAGGCACAAATGCCGGCCCTCTCCAATCCTTTCTTTTTTTGTGTGTGTGTTTATTTGTCAAAATTACTCCCCAGCACCTCTCGTCTGAATAAAAAGGGCCCGAGTGAACGCCCACCCTGCGAATGTTTCCCGCCCCTGAATGAGGAAGTCCCCTCGCCCTGACCCTGCACATCCTCCATTCACACCGAATCCGGGGCCGCTGTACCCTCCCGTGTTCCTGGGGCAGCGGGGCGAGTTACGCCAATTAGCGAGAAGTGTGAACGGGTTTCCTTTCAGCCGCCGGGGTGCGGTGAACAAGAGGAGAAGAAGCAGAGGGGGACTGGCTCTCACCTCTCCATATTACTCTATAACGGAAGTGCTCACTTCCTCACTCTCTGAGGATATTAAAGCTCTATTGATTCAGCTATGTTGGCTAAGATCTGGGAGGTCTACATGTGAGAGACACACCCTGATCCATCTCCACGGCTGACTGGAGGAGGCTGGGGTAGCTGCTCACCGAACCGGGCTCTCGTTTTAAGAAATAAGTCCACAAGTCCATGAGTGCGTAAAACCCCATTAACCATGAAACCAACAATGTCATCAACACGCATACACACACACACACACACACACACACACACACACACACACACACACACACACACACACACACACACACACACACACACACACACACACACGCACGCACGCATACACACGCACGCACGCACGCACGCACGCACGCACGCACGCACGCACGCACGCACGCACGCACGCACACCTACCTGGTGGGCGAAGGTCTCAGCGTGCTGTCGAAGGCCCTTTTCGAGCTGCAGTCTCTGGGTGATGTCATTGAACTCCTGAGTGGCCAGCTGGGACACTGCACACACAAACCAGGCTACACTATAGACACATCCACAGACATAACTGACTTTGCGTTGTTCAAATAAAGATATCAATGACTATCTGTCACCACCTGGAATTTCTTGGACCCACAGTCACCGCTGAGAATTTCTCAGAGAAATCCATCAAAGTTCTATCCACAATTAGCCTGTTGCCTGGCTACAAGCATTTAAGCTCCAGCCATATGCTGCATTGTTCAACGGTCCTCGAGCATTGCTGGAGTGATGGATTATGACATTATTTTGTATGATTGATTATTTTAACTTGAAAACTGTGCACTAGTTTGTTGCATATGTTGTGTGTGTCGCACTTGAGGATTAAACCAACATTTTACAATTAATAACATTGATAGTCCCAATCCTGGATAGCATACACTCTCATGCATGTACTAGTGCATTTTATTTTTCCTGTTCAAATCATCAAACTACATTTCATCCCCAGGTTTGTCTCTGAAATTTCTTTATCACTCCCATTTGCTGTATCCAACAATGGATAGGCAGGCACAGAACACTGGGCATCTCTGGACAGCAGCCTCACTGAACCAGCAGGTGACGAGTTCACCGCCCCAAAGTGGTCAGTGTCAGTAGAGCATTGGTAGGTACGGTTTCCATCATGCTAACAGGAGAAATTCAGCCCACCCGCAGACAAGAAAAGACACTGGGATGAGACCTTTACAGAAAAAAATGTCTCTTTCCTGTGCCCTCTAACTCGTATTACTAAGAAAATGACACTTGTCCCTTCAGGCAGTGACCTTACCGTCAAACAGGGGGTCACGCCAAAGCAGCAGAGGGCATTTGAACCTCTGACAATGTCTCACCTCTTTTCACTTTGTGCAAAGTTCTGCTCTGCTTATTCAACCTCCTCAACAAGGCCTCCCTCTCCTCCACCTCCACAGCTAGCTGAATGAGGAGAAAAGACAGTGTCAGAAACACACACACACAGAGGAAGGGCATGCAACCTTCCTACTACTAAGTGTTGCTACCTTAAGGGTAAACACACACACACACACACACACACACACCACACACACACACAGACACAAACACACATGCAATATGCTATGTTTTTTTGTGTTCCTATGGTTACAGACTACAACCCTTGTCCTGTAGGTATTACCTGTTCTTTGAGCTCCGACTGCTCTCTTTTCAGTGTCTCCACCTGGTCAGACAGCTGTATCTTCTCCCCAAGGAGCTGGTCCAGAGAACTCTGCAGGTCTGAGACAAGGTAGGCAGCTGTTGCTTCAAGGTCTAATACTAATAGCACTGTTACCAGTATCACATTTACCACTCTTCAGTGGCCTCTGTTTCCACCCACTACAGCCCTATGAAATTCTATGTTCACTTACTCAATTAGATATTAAAGCTACCCTTGAAATACCGTTGCCTTATTCCCTTGCTCCTCATGACTAATACTCCCAAGGTTTCTGTCGCTGCTTGGGCAACCGTACCTCTGACCTGGCACTGCCATTGCAGAACAGATACGATACTGACGTCAGAGTCCTCTTCTGGCACAAGGTCATTCTGAAGGTCGAAGGTCAGAGCGTCCAGATTTTCTGGAAGCTCTGGGATCAGCGGCAGCAGGGCTTGGCTCCTTCGCTTCAGAACTTTGTTCTCCTTTGTCATCTGGCCAGAGGGGAGAGGTCACAGTGCAAGATTGCTGGGTGATGAGGACATGGGAGTGGCTCTGATGACCACATTTCCCTTCAAACCTCTGAATCACCCACAAGAGAAACACTGCAGCGAGCCACAGACCTTCACTGCGAAGGCTTCAGCGCTTTCCCGACACGAGCGCTCGATCTGGAACTGCGTCTCCAGTGCGTCCATTTCCTTCAGGAGCTGTGCAGACACTTAACAGACATACATGCGTGTACACAGTAAGAGGCATTTTGCAATTAATTGGAATGCACTGGAATGACATGCGTGTCAGTTTTACCATGTTCAATCTCAAACAGCTTTTGGGTGGCCTCATCCCTCTCCTTCTCCAGTATTTGACACTGCAGGAGAGAGGTACAGGGGGATTATGCGAGACAGATCCTACAGGACACATCATAATATTTTAAAAGGTAGAGTAGGGGGCACTCAAGAACCCTTGCCAAATATACAATTGGCCAAAATTCACGTTTGATCAAATCCATATGCTATAGCAATTTGAAACTTTTACACTAAAAAAGAAATTTGCTTGTTTGTTTTTCACCAAATTGAATTTAACATTTTAAATCAGTGATTAATATGAGAATATATTTTATCACTTGGACAATTTATCACCTGAAATTCCTCTTCATCTTCAGAGGAGGAACTGCTTTCCTCGCCTGAACCTGTCAAACACAAACAAACATTTTATGGGTATGAAAACCCCTTTTTTCCCTAATTTGGAACAGGCATTTGTTAGCTGGTCCTGTCGATGAAACATCCTCTGTCAGTTTGGGAGGATATGTGTCCGCTCAGGTGTGGGTTGCAAGCCGTTGCTTCTTTTCACTCTGTAGACCACTAAGCCAAGCTGTGTGGGCATTGCTCTGGAGAACTAAATATCATGTACAGATGGTGCAGAGTCAGCTGACCAGAGAGGTTGCTTATGTCAACTGAAATCCTGCCTCCATGTGCGATGACAGTCAGTTGGGGGGGGGGGGGGGGGGGGGGCGTGGTGGCCACAAACAGTACTTGCACCGCCTGGGCGTGATTCTCCACCGCAGGCCTGTTACTGTGCTGAGAATGAATTTTTCAGCTATTACACGCAACTCAGCAGCATCCTCCACAGTATGTGTCAATAGAACCTTTATTTATTTTAAAAAGGAAGTCAATCAGTGTGAAAGAAATGCATTAAAATGTGTTCCACCCTTCACCACTAATGCTCTAGTCACTGTGGCTTGCCACCAGTTTCTATTAACTATTAACAACCTAAGAGACTAACCCACAGGCCCATCCCGTAATTATGCACACCAAATACAATACAATGCCACAATTTACAGATTTGAATTTTCACAGGTGACATTTTTGGTTTTGGAGATGTGTGTGTGCATGTGTGCGTGTGTGTATGTACACACACATGTGTACATGTGTTTTTGAAAGGAGAAGTGAACTTCCTTCTTGGAACAATAAAGATTTGGGAAGTGAAATTGGAGAGTTTCTGTGTGGGGAGGTCTGCCTATTTCCTCCTGTTGAAGATCCTTTTCTTGAACATTTGAATGAGAATGACTTGCTAAAACATAGGATGGCAAGGTGTTATGCTGTAATGCTCAAGAACCTGGGTGTCTCAACAAAAAGATTCAAGTTGTTTTCCTTGTTGAGGATCTGTTGTACCCCTGAGCAATGCAATTACTCTGAACTGCCTTATTACATATTCAGCAGTAGCTGCATAAGCAAATATGATGCTAAACACGTATGCAAATATGCACCTATAAAGTGCCCTCTTTGAACAAATATTAAATGTTTTATTGCACTGCATTACCCTGGTGATTTATATTTGAATGTCTCTTCACCCAGTAATCCAGCACTGGAACCACCATTTTAAATCTAGCTGCAAGGCATAACACTGGCTGCTGAATGATGTCATAAACAAAAAATGAAAGAAAAGATCTTGAATTCTTCATGTTAGCAAGAACAAAAAGTCGGTTTGCGTGGACAGAAAAATATTCTGAGAATTCGTTGAACTGATATAAATATTACTACCTTACAACTTCCGGCTCATTCCAATCTAGACATGTCGCCCTTAACTACGAGTAACTTGTGTTATTCCTTCCTTCGCCTCAAACTCTTCTGTAACATTTTTGTTAATTTCAACAGCCGATGAACATAACTTTCCTGTGTAAATATGCATTTTGCAGCACACTGCGACGTGTATCACCTGAACTGGTGCCGTTCTCACCTGTAGTCCACATGGTTGAGCTGGTAAAGAGAGTTTGAGGCGCCGGCTCCAAAGACATTCTGATCCGGTCTGTCCGTTCTCGGAATAGCAAGCTCCTACTGTTCTGGACGTGACTCGCTCGCTCTCACTTTCTCTCCTCAAGTGACTCTGTATGTGCTGAAAATAAGTCTTGGCGCGCAGAAAAAGGAACTGAAATATGGCGCAGTCGCGGCCTGTTCGGTCTCATCTCACAGGGCGCTGTCCGTGAGAGGGATTCGACAGCCATTTCTTCTTACGTGTGGTGCATAGCATGATGGCATTTATGCCGCTGTCACTCAATTTCAGGTTTGATTATTTGAATCTGACCTAATCCCTTGTCATTTTCCATAAATCCTTTCTCATTTTGAAGACTGGAGGCAATGAGTTCATAATTTAATGCAGTCCCTGGGAACGCTGACCCCCCCTCCCCCATGAGCTAGGGCAAGAAGGGTTCTGCAATATATAAGAATGCTTTATTTCATACTTTCTTTCATTTCGTGCTATGTCCAGAACAGTGAGATCAGTTTATATGCAACCAAAGGGATGGACATTTTCAGCTAATTCTGTGGAGACAGTACCCCTTGATCCACGTTTGCTACCATGAGCGTCACTCCTCAGATAACTGCATCATGGGAGAAAAAGGATCTATGCTGTCAGTGCTCTTGATCGGACCTCATCTTGAGAGAGGGGTGAATGGTGAATGACATGCCGTGCACTGGAATTCCGTAAGGGAAAAAATTGCATTAGTGCACGCTATGTAGGTGATCATGTCATAATGACAGTTGACATTTTTTTAAGTAAGGAGAGGGCATGCAAGCATTTCATGGTCTATTTTAGCTCTACTGCAGTGAATGAGAAGCTTCTTTACACAGATGTGATTCCCGAAGGATTAACGAAACCTCCAGCAGGCCTGGAGTGGTGGGTTTATAAGATTAAAAAATAAGATTAAGGTTGGCAGTCGTGTCATACTATAAAGGATAGGAAATGCAGTTTATATGTGTCGTGCTTTTACCATTCGACTTTGGGATTCACATTTTTGGGTTTTTGGTATTATTACTTTCGACAAAGAGTTGACATCCGAACCCATGTGTGCAGATCATAATAGTTTAGCAGTCCATCGCCTTAATGACTCGGCCACCCTGTCATCGCTCTGCCACTTTAAAAGACAGAATGGCAAACAAGTGTAAAGGTGATTATGGTTGAGTCCAGTGACAAAAAATATAGAACAGGGTTTGCACAGGAGATGAAATTGATTAGCAAAATTAAGTGCACTTTATTAAAGTTAGTGTAACACAGAATATTTTACAGTGTTTCCACCAGAAGAGAGTAGAGAGCAAAGGTTCACAGGTGGTTGATGCACACAATGATTATATCCGTACCATACCGGTCTTTTAAAATGTGCTTTGAAAGGCAAAAGTTCTGATAAAGTGACAAGATTATGTGCAGCAAAATGATAATTTCAGGCTATGAAATGTTAGCTATAGACTAGCTCGATTGACTTCGGTAGCATTTGTATTCGGTAACATCAGGATTTGAACAGGTGATGAGAGTGACTGTACCAGAAATAAGTACACTCCACAGAACATTTTCCAGTGTTTAGACCTGAAGAAAGTAGAGAGCAAAGGTGCACAGGTGTTTACTGGTTTATTCTGTCGAAAACACCACTTCCGACGAGGATGGGCTTTGAACCCACACGTGCAGAGCACAATCGATAAGCAGTCACCCCTCAGCTGGTTTAAAAAAGCAGAATGGCAAAGAAGTGCAAAGGTAATTATGGTAGAGTCCAGTGAAGAAAAAAAATGACCCGATTTGAACAGGAGATGAAATTGACTAACAGAAATAAGTACACACCACAGAACATATTACAGCGTTTAGACCAGAAAAGGTAGCGAGCGAAGGTACACAGGTGTTTGCTGAACACATAGAACAACGTTTATTGTGTCTAAAACACCACTTTCGACAAGGATGGGATGCCAACCCACGTGTGCAGAGTACAATGGATTAGCGGTCCATTGCCTTAAAGGGATAGTTTGGAATTTTGGACATAATGTCTCAATTACGACTTACCCATGATGTAGTTGATTGATGGAAACCATTTTCAGCTATTTCCATGCTGTCCCTTCTTTTGGACATACACACGTTGCTAATGCTTAAGTTAAGCTCTATTTATAGCCGACGGAAACCAAACACAGGTGTCGGAGATAATGACCCGGAGAGATCCAAACACCGGGACGGAGGAAGAAAAAATCCGATAGAGCTTCAGACGACGCCGAACGGAAAACAATGGTAGAAACAAAAGGAGACAGCCACTTAGTGGTGAGCTTACATTTTAAACACCAAGAGGCCCGGGGGCCCTTACATTGTAAGTGCTGAGGGGTCTGGGGGGCCCTAGCGGTTAGCTCACGCTATAAGAACCCAGGGGTCTAGTGGTCAGCTTATGCTGTGCGCACTGAGGGCCCTGGCGTTCAACTTCCTTCAGAAGTCTTGGGCCACACACCGCGTGCGGCCTGAGGCTTGGAGGCCCCCTGGCAGTCCGAGGCCCCGGGGCACTGGCCCGGTCCATAATCCAGGCATGAGTCTAGGACAAGAAAGATCAGCCGTTGCAATGCTGGCTACAGACCTTTAAGCCAATTTAAAGCAAATTTTGTTCTTTGCTCAAATGTGTGTTTTATAGCACATTTAACGTGGGAGCACTCATTACGTTATGAGTCTAAGTAGCTAATTTATTAGCTACTTTTGCATAGTGCATTTCAGAGGCAAAATTTTGTCATGTGAATTTAACAGAAAATGAAGATAAATTCATATTCGAATTGATATTGAGAAGCTACATTTAGTGGCATTTTGAATTTAGTATGAGGTAGCCTATGCGTGGCCCTGAGCATATGTAAAGTTTGTTCGTATAGGCTATACGTCCGAACAAATCTCAGATACGAAAAGGTTGATGAATGCCAAAATACGGACACAATTGCTAATAAGAACGATTTACGTGCAA
This sequence comes from Synaphobranchus kaupii, assembly GCA_029718625.1. Taxonomy (NCBI): domain Eukaryota; kingdom Metazoa; phylum Chordata; class Actinopteri; order Anguilliformes; family Synaphobranchidae; genus Synaphobranchus; species Synaphobranchus kaupii. Next base: position 105,257,368 of record CM056376.1, read on the forward strand.
ATTCGTTCTACTCACGTTTCATGAAAGAGGCCCAACCCAGCTGGCATTTCAACGTTTATTCATGGGTGAATCAACGTCATGGGTCATGGTTGAATCACTGTTGAATTTGGTTTCAATTTTGAAAGGCGAATCAACGTTGATATCGCAACGTTGTTTCAACGTCTTACTTTTCAACATGGGTGAATTGAAAAGCTGTTAACCAGTCAGCTCCAGCCATGTCCCTGCTGTAACACAGCAATTTCCCCTCGGGAATTAATAAAGCACCCATCTATCTATCTATCTATCTATCTATCTATCTATCTATCTATCTATCTATCTATCTATCTATCTATCTATCTATCTATCTATCTATCTATCTATCTATCTATCTATCTATCTATCTATCTATCTATCTATCTATCTATCTATCTATCTATCTAATAAAATGCTAATAAAATTATAATAGCCTAATGATCATAATATGATTTAAAAGGCAGAACATTGTTGAAGACATTATGTTGATTCAACGTACAGATCTTGTTCAAATTTCAACGTTGATTTATAAGTATGTTGTTAACCTTTTTACAACCATTTAGCATTAAACATTGTTTCAAAGTTGAAACAACAACTGACTTTATTTCAACTACATTTCAACGTTGAAGATCGGTCACATGCCGGCTGGGAATGATTCTATCCGTACCATACCTGTCTTTTAAAATGTGTTTTGAAAGGCATAAGTTCTGTCCAAGTGGCAAGATAGGGGCAGCTATGCTATAATTTTAGGCTATGCAATTTAAGATAGACTTGTCATGGTTCTGGCAGCCTCTTTTTGTTTCTGCGGTCGTTCTCCTTCGGAGCGGCACGAGGGTGCTCTTGCCTTTATTTTCCGTAGTTCATTCCGGGTTTTCACCCTGTCTCGGTGCATTATTTCTCACACCTGTTCTAGGTTACCTGTCGGCTATAAAATATCTAAGATTCCATTTTTCGGTGCTTCGTTGTTGTCGTACTAACTACACGTTGCCGGTAGGGTATAGGCTTAGGCATTTAAAGGAGACCACTTTGCTTCATCGCCTTGCTTTGGAGTAACGCGGGACTTGCCTTTTTTTGCATTAGTGTTCCTTTAGGATTTTGTTTCACTTTTGCATTCTCTGTCCCTCGTTTCTGTTCTCCTATTCTGTTCTCGTTGAGACAGTTTTTGCTTTACCGTTTCCTTTTCTTTTATCTCTCTATGTTACTGCTCTCTGGTATTGAGAGTGAGAGATTATATTTCCTCTTTTCTATCTATACTCAAGCCTTTATGTATTTTTTGCCCTATTTTTGTGGGTTGCTATAATTTAGTTTCTGGTTTACTTATCTCAGTTTAATCCTCTCTCTTATTGAGGGTCGGATGTATTTTCTACCTGTACTCTGCATAGATTCCTCTCTGGTGCGTCTGGTCCTCCGAACCTGACTCCCCCATTATAAGACTTAGCTAGATTGACTTCGGTAGCATTTAGCCACTTATTTTCGGTGAGCTAAATAAGGTTTCTCAGTGTTCAGATATTTAGCTAACTAAATTACAAACATAGCTTTAGCTAAAGTAGTCACTGTGAATTTTGTTCATGAATGTAAAGTAGGTCAACACTAAGTTGTAGCCTAATCAACTGGCTCCTTCATTGATCTCATTTGAATTCGGCAATATGTACCGATTGGTAGTGTCTCAAAAAATGGTACCTGTTTCCGAATTTTGCACAAGCGCCCCCATGAGCCTGTACTGGGAACTACTGACTAATGCTCAGTTGTAGAGTGTAATGAGATTTCGTGAAAGATACATAGTGCGAGAGAAGCTTGTGATAGAAAAATATCCTGTGAGGTTATGTTTAGGGGTTGGGCGGGACCCTGGGACATTTTTTTATTTTATTTTTTATTATTTCTTTTATTTCAAAATTGTTAGTAACAATATGGTAGCAAAAAGGGACACTATCTTAACAGTTCGGGCATGAGCCCGAGTTACGTGAACTCCTGTGAGGTTATGTTTAGGGGTTGTGGGTGGGGTACGGGAATCATGAACTCAGGCAGGGCGTGTCTTGCCAAGAAAAGCAGTGAGACGCGTGACGTCATATACCACTACCCTCACACGTGATGTTTTTCTACCTTCTCCTCATTGTCTTTATCGTCGACAAAAAGATTGATAGACTATCAGTCACCTCAAAACCCCAACGCTCCTGCCTCAGAAAAAGATGCTTTTAAGACAAAGGCAGAATGAGGGCCGGATCTAGGGGGGGGCCAGAGGGGGCCGTGCCCCCCCAAATGTTTGCTGTGCCCCCCCAAAACTTTGACCATTGACTTAAAATAATCAATTGCTTTGATCGATCCCTAGAAAAAATCCAAGTTATTATTATTTTTTTTAACCAATATTTTGCATTCTTTCTCAGTTCAGGAGACTTAGCCAATCATAATGTTCTATTCAAAATATCAAAAAACAACAACTTGGCAATGTATTTCTGATTGGTTGGTTTGGCAGTTTAAAACTGGGAGACGGACCAATCTGCTGTCACTGTCTACATTTGTCGGTGTTTGTCTGTCACTTGAAGAGGTTAACGTTTGCCCACAGGTCTAAAAGTTATTCTCTTTAAAAGTTTATAATTAAGCCTGTGTATTTTGAGTCTTGTCTTGTTGTTTCATTTTAGTGGTTTAGTGTTATTACTGTCTGAGGGGCTTAGTGGTGGTGGTTTTACGCAACGTTAGCTAGCTAGCTACAGTACTAGTTTACGTTAGACTAGCTAACCTAGCTAGGTAACGTTAACTGTTAGCTGGCTAATTGTCACCGTTATAGCTAAAGCTAACTAACGGTTAGGTTGCTAATGTGTTTTTCTTTCTTTTCTTATTCTCTGTGCTCCACGGTTCTTCTTTCCTTTTGGTGACTGTTACCCTACTTGCTTATACGGTATTAGCCTAAATCATTATGCATCGATTTTTGATTACTAAACCAAAGCACAGTAATGTTAACACAAATGCAGCTCTAGTTGTACATACCGGTAGTTCAGAATCTTCATGCTCAGTATCGGATCCTGTGCCCGGTCCCATTTCTTAAGAAAAGGCAGTCGGGGGTGCTTCCGTGGATCTCGGCCACGATTTAAATGAAAACACACCATCTCAGCCAGTTCTAGAAGTATTTCCCAAACGGGAGTTTGGCAAAAAGGCTCGTTCTTTCAACCGAAGCTGGTATCAGTCACGATCATGGCTAGAATATTCAGTGAAACTAGATGCATGTTTCTGCTTCCCCTGTTGCAAGTTTTCAAACACAAATGACAGAGATCTAGTTTTTATCAAGACGGGGTTTATTAACTGGAAAACGGCATTAGAAAAGGACAGGGGATTATACAGGCATGCATCTAGCCATAGCCATTTGAATGCTGCACGATCATGGACAGAACTGAACATGAGAGTGGAAACTGGTGACACTATATCATGTCTCTTGGGAAAAACACAGGTTGAGAAAAACCGATACTACATCAGAAGCATAGGGGAAGTGGTGCAGTTTCCGGCTGTGAACGAACTTGCTTTTCGTGGAAGCACTGAAAGTCAGTCCGAAATAAATGATGACAGGGATATCTCTGCTGGGCTGTTCCTGAAATTGTTTGAGTACACTCTGGCTAAGGATTCCAAACTTGCTGAAATAGCAAAAAACATCCCTCAGAATGCAAAGTACACATCAAAAGGCATTCAAAATGAGATAATTAACACTCTAGCCAGTATGGTGTTGCATGAGGTGAAAAGAAAATATGATAATGCAGATACAGTAGGGTTCTGCATCAAATGTGATGGAACCAGAGACAGGTGCAATGTTGAGAATCTTTCACTTGTGATTCGGTTTGTCTGTAATTCGGTTCCTGAGGAGAATTTGATTGGTTTACTTGAGTGGGTTGGATGCAGAATATATAACAACAGAAATGCTCAAACACCTCTCCAGTGAAGGTTACAGTGCTGATAATATAATCAGCCAATGTTATGATGGCGCATCAGTCATGAGTGGGATCAGGGGTGGGGTTCAAGCATTGTTGCAGAAGCTTGGCAGGCTCATTCCTTATGTACATTGCTACAACCATCAGCTGCACCTAGCAGTGGTGCATGCCATTCAGGAAGAGCCATGCGCCAAAACATTCTTTGAACTCTCTGGCTCACTACATTCCTTCGTTCGCCATCATTATGTAGCCCAGAACTATAATGCACCCTCTCTTAAAAGGTTACTCGAGATACAGTGGACCAGTCATTATGATGTAACAAAATGTCTGGTAGACAATGAGGATGCCATCTTGAACATTTTATCAGTGATTTCTGAAGATAGTGTGGCTGCAATGGCTTTATGCACAGAGGCATTAGGGCTCCTAGTACAACTCAGGAAGCATAATTTTTTTGAAATTGGTAAATTCCTCATCAAAATTTTTGGTGTCTTGAAGCCAGCAAATTCTATTCTGCAGAATAAGGCTGTGGATCTTTGCAGTGCTGGGGAGGTTATCAGTGCCTCACTGCAAGCTTTAAAAAATATCCGAGAAGATGATTCATGGGATAATTCCGAGATATTAGACAGCCCCACTGCTACAAAAAGAAGGAGAACAATGAGCAAACAGCTCATAGACAGTTTTGTTCTCTCCACCGTTGGTCACACTGAGTCCGATTCCTCCAACACTCCCAGCCAGTCTTTGAGAAGAGCCCTCCTAAACATCTTGGACAGAGCTATTGCAGAGATTGAGGACAGGTTTTCGAGGAGAAATATTGACCTGATGAGGGCAGTAAGCTGTCTTGTTCCCCCGTCTACGTCTTTTCTAGAGTTGGCCCTATTGAAACCGCTGCAGCTACTTGCCGGTACTGATGCAACAACCAATAGTCTGAAAAATGAAATTGATGTGGCAAAATCCATATTGCTCAAGAAGTTCTCCACTGACGCGGACCTGTCAACAGTGTGTCGACATATACAGGGCTATAAGGAAGCCTTTCCAGAGCTACATGCAGTGTATGCAACTGCACTGGTGATTGGAGTATCCTTAGCATCATGTGAGAGTTCTTTCTCCACTCTGACACGTGTCCTAACACCCTTCCGCCGCACAATGCTGCATGAGAGAAAAAGGAATTTGGTGATTCTGGCACATGAAAAATTAATAACCAAGAGTATTGATTTAGATGAGTTTGTTAGGGCTTTTATAAAAACAAACAGAAGACTCATGCTTTGAGGCAATTACTTTGTGTTTTGCAGTGGGAATAGCTAGGCCTTCTTTTTTCTTTTAACCATATTGTTAGAAATCTCCAACAGTTTTAAGAGAAACCATAGCCTACAAATCTTTTTTTTTTTTTGACATTACCTTTGTTTGTAAAGTGCTTGCTGCTTTATTTCTTGAAAACAGTCCTGAGATTCGGTGTAGTGGTAGTTCAGCGTAATCACTGAATGGGTGATGTAGGCAACTGTAAGCTCCATGTTTGGGACAAAGACTTTTTTTTTCTTGATTTAGCTAAAGAGCACACTCAGATTTTATTTAAAGGGATAACCTTATTTCACTTTGGTACAACATAATTAATTTTGTGGAGCTTACCCCATTTTATTTGCATAAAGCAGCTGTCATTTGCCAGGGTGGTATACAATAGTTAGCTCTGCTGTTAGACTTCTACTTTTGCATAACATGTAAGACTGTTGTTATACTTCAAATATTATGTTAGGCTATTATAGAAAAGTGAGTTAAATGGTTTAATATTCCAACAATAGGAATGTCAGTGCCAAAAAACAGTATTGTCTGCCAAGTTTCCTTCTTTTTTTGTTGCAGAGTTGCAAACTGTGCTAACTTCATTTTTATCTGAATACAAACACGCATAATTAGGCCTCAAGAAATACAAATAATGGCCTCTCTGAACACCCCTACACACATAACATAACATAACATAACATAACATAACATAACATAACATAACATAACATAACATAACAAGGAAAGACGAGAACAGGCCATTCAGCCCAACAATGCTTGTCTATTCTTACCTCTAAACTGTACTAATAGTGTCTAACACTGAATCAAGCCGGGCCTTGAACACCCCCAGTGTTTCTGCCTCCACCACATGTTCAGGCAAGCTATTCCACGTATTGACCACTCTCTGTGTGAAAAAATATTTCCTAGTGTCTGTGAGAAATGTATTCTTTGCCAGTTTCCATTTATGCCCCCTCGTTCTGCTAACCGAGCTCAACTTGAATAATTTCCTGTAGTTCACTTTGTTGATCCCTTTAATAAATTTAAACGCCTCAATCAAATCCCCCCTAAGTCTCCTTTTACTAAGCTTGAAAAGTCCTAGCATTTCAAGCCTTTCCTCATAAAACTTATCTTTTATACCTGGGATCAATCTGGTTGCCCTTCTTTGGACCTTTTCCAGGGACTCTATATCTTTCTTGTAGTAAGGTCCCCAGAACTGCAGACAGTACTCTAAGTGTGGTCTGACAAGGCATTGTATAGTGTGAGTATGATCTCCTTAGATTTATACTCAATACTCCTGGCTATGTATCCCAGCATCCTATTAGCTTTTTTTTACCGCTACAGCACATTGACCAGACCCTGATAGGCTTTGATCGACTATTACTCCCAAGTCTTTTTCTGCATGTGCACATTCTAGTTTTGTACCCCGCATAAAGTAATCCTGCCCTATGTTTTTATTCCCCACATGTAGAACTTTACATATAGTTATATTGAATTTCATTTGCCAGGTTTCTGCCCACTTCTGGAATTTGTTTAAATCTTCTTGGATTACCTTAGTAGCTTCCAGACAGTTGGCTAAACCTCCCAGTTTTGTATCATCCGCAAATTTAACTAATGTACTTTCAAAATCCGCATCTAGGTCATTTATGTAAATGAGGAAGAGCAGTGGACCCAGAACCGAACCCTGTGGAACTCCACTTCCCACTTTACCCTGCTCAGATAAGATCCCTCCTACTACTACCCTTTGTGTTCTATCCCGTAACCAGTTCCGAACCCACTCTGAAATGCTTTTGGAAGTCTAAGTATATAATATCATATATATATCATATAATATAGGCCTTGCTCCCATCTAGACACACGTGTGTGTGGTTGCAAGGATACACACACACACACACACACACACACACACACACACACACACACACACACACACACACACACACACATTATATGCAAACGAGGGGAAAAAGCCTGGGAACTGTATGGCACACACAGTGCCCTAAATAAAAAGCTGCCCCCCCTAAATTTCTGTCTGCCCCCCCCCAATCACAGCAGTCTAGAACCGGGGCTGATGAGGCATATAAAATTTGTTCGGTCCATCAAGTATGGTATGGTTGGTAGTATCGGTTCTGGGTATCGGTACCACTTGAGCATAGTATCAGACCCAATAGCTACCTGGTACCACTATGAGCGCATCCATATCAACTATAAAATGGTTTTCACAGAAATGGAATTGACTCTACCAGAATAGACTGCACTCTATTACAGTTATCATCACAGAAATTTTGACTGTTTAGAACAGAAGAGAGTAGAGAGTGAAGGTGCACTCTTTACTCTTGATTACAGATATGACCTCGCCTACATTTTTTAAATCATGGGGCTGACCCAAATTGCCTTTTAAAAATATATTTTTTAAATGTATTTGTTTACCAGTTTCTCGCCTTAGCCTACTGGTACACAGGCTAGGCTATAGGTCTTATAAATATTACGAAATTACATTAAAAAATTACGTTAAGACAACGTCTTTTAATTCAAGCGACCAAAGATTCAACATCACTTCTCCCAATCTGCTACTCCATCTGAATTTTGAAAGAACTGAAACTCACCCAGCGCGCGACCAAACTGTTGCTTAATGTTCTTCTCTTCAATATTTATCATCACCTGATTCAATCCTTAAAATAAAAAGATAAGTATGGATATACAAACTAAGGAAATATACTACATATAAATATGCATATTTACAAAACATTAATCGGCTACAATTCTTTGCATAAAAGTATCCTAATAGGAACAACAACAGTAACAAAATCGAGAACAGCAACGTTTGAATAAAAAAATAAAATAAAACGAACTTGCGAAAATCAGCAAGTTTCAAATGAGCAACAAATGTGAGCATGCATCTTAATTAATTACCCAAATCATGAGAGGAATATTTAAAAATAGCTGTCGAACTGTATCGATTTATTCTTGGGGCGCACAAACACATCTTAAAAAGGAAATTCGTGTTTATATTAAACGCGTTTAAACAAACAGTTTAGTTTGTTCAAATGGCAAACCAAATAAGCCGAAAATAAATAAATAAATGAATTAATTAATTGGAAAGTCATTATTTTGGCATGAAGTCATGACAGCATATTTAACGTTCCCATATTGGGCAAAGTGAGCATTGTAAATAATCAAAGCAACGAATAATCTACATTTAAAAAAGGTTTAGATGTGGGTTAACGCCAATGACAACAATCAGGATAGTAACAATTACCATATTGATATGCAACACGTACGTCAATGGTCAGTGTTTTGTCTTCCTAAAATATTTATAGGCCTACTATTATTATTATTATTATTATTATTATTATTATTGTTGTTGGTGTTGTTGTTGTTCTTATTGTTATTATTATATTTATATTTATTTAAATTCCCATAAATAAGGCCATAAAACTCCCGCAGGTTTTATGAGGAATTGCTGAAAATAGCCATGTCAATAATTCTTAGCTTTGAATTAGTCTCGGCTTTGAATACAATCAAGTTATAATTTATCCAAGTCGAATTCGATAATTATTGTCTAGATGAACAACATAATTGGTGGTTAGAAGAATTTTAGAAGTAAAATTTTACTCACATTTCTTTGAATGAATGCCTGTAACTTCTATGTTATCCTTTATTGCCCAGGAAAGTTGCATACATAGGCCACACAGGCACTGAATGCAAAGTAAAAAAAGAATGGTAAGGGATATGAAGAGCAGCTAACGCCATGTGACGCCAAAAGTCGTTTAAACACGTATTATTACGTTTTTGTTTATTAATTAAATACCTTGATACATAGACAGATTACATTTCTAATATTAGATTATGAAAGTATCGGTCTTTGAAAATGTGAGGTTTGATTTGTTCTGGTAATATTTATTTTACTTTGTTCTAACAAGGTGCTATATCTGACAATAAAAGAAGAGGATGTAAAATAAAACGTACAAATATAGCGTACGACAAGGGGAGCACTCAGTTCGGTATACATACGTTTGCTTTAAAGGTAGCCTAACCCCCGGACACAAATTCAACTGGGCACAAAATTCAGTTTGATTCTAAAAACCGAACATTTTTTTAAAAGAAAAAAAAACTCGTTAAAAGGTTTTGCTTAATCTTTAAAAAAAAGTTTTAATCGCAATCACTATTTCACTATATATCAAAGCAAAATTTATTATCAGGGCTGTAATTCAAAATAAAATGCATCCTTTGTTGCAAAGAATGTAATTACAAATATAAATTTGGTCTAAGATAAAATGACTGCATTGAGGTTGTATAACTTTCAAATAGGTATCACATAGAAGGATGTACTCATGGAGGTACATATTTTCGCCACTTTCGTTGCCAGGCAATCAGTCTTGAGAATTTCAGTGTAAATTACCTGTTTCCGGAGGCTTTCATACAAAGGTACTCAATGTACTGACCAGATATTATATATATATATATATTCCCTGGTCCACACATAGAACATATGTATTTTAGCCTTCAATGATCTTATATTTTTAGAGAAAAGAATTAGACCCCCATTTGAGCTGTTTCTATAATGTGTGCTTCTGAACAATTTTCAAAATTATATATACAATGCTGCAAATCACTTAGCATTTATTTCTGAAGAATAAAAGCTAATTTTAATGTATTTCATGTTATGGCAGCTCACCAGCTTTATCCACTGGCCCTCACTGGAAACCAATAAAATAGAGACCAACAACAAAAAATTGTTAATGTCTAGCCAAGTGATCGTGCAGCTCTAACAAAAAAACATAGCTCAGAAATTTCAGCACTATTATTAACAGATTCTGTTCTGAGAAATGTTCTTTCTGTCCACCTAGCAGATCAGTTTCAATCAATGAAGAACAACCATTTCTTGGGTGCCTATAAGGAGACTTGGATTTCATCTATATAATGAAAATGGAGAACTGGCTGCATATCAGATTTTTTTGAGGGCTCAGAATTCCAGTGTTCAATGAAATGTGTTGTAAATCCTCAGGCATCTGCGAGCAGGAGTATTTCACATGCATGTGTAGCCCAGCTCTGACACTAGAGCACTGTCCAAGCAGTATATATCATGGTCATATACACACATACAAGGTATACACAGGTGAGTCTAGAATAGAGGGTTGAGCTTACCCTGCATTGTGACCTGTCTACTCTAGCAGTCCCTCTTTAATGGTGGTGTAATGGGATTTTCCTGGCTATTTGGAGTGGAGGAGTTGGTGTCCAAATGAGGGCTCCAGCAGGTCAACATGGCCATGGCCTCATAGTCAAAAAGAACACGAGACAAGAGTCTGCTAAACTTTCATTTGACCTGATGACATGAGAACCGATTTCTTTTTTACTCGGAAAACTTGGTAACAAAAGACAGGTAGAGAACCAGAACTGGAACTGGACACCAGGGATTAAGACCCATACTCTTTGAAAAAGAGGAATATTTAATGACTATAAAGTCAAAACTTCAGTTTCTTTCTGAAAAGGCAAGACTTCCTGTCATACAGTATCCCCATCATTGCACTGGGACACTGGACTTACTTGGCCTAGATGGAAGAGTCCCCATTACTGGCTCAGTAATGCTTTCTACATTCTTTCCATAACTGTGTGCTTTCCAAACCCACTTTCCCCTACAATGTGCACAAGGGGTACTGGTGTGACACATGTGATTGGTGTTACATTTCCATGCAAAATTAAACATTTGCACAATGACACAAAGGTGCATCTTCAGTGACTGAGGTCAAAAACCTCTTTTTTGTAAACACCTATACTGATAGACAAGTCCTGCACACATACATACTTAAATCATATAATGTAAAAAAAACTGTTTAAAACAGGATAAAAAACATCAAAGAAACATACAGTGATAGTATGTATTAATATGAAGAGTAGAGTTCAATTAAAAAGTGAGGAGAATGGGTTTAGAAATAAAATTAAATTATTTTTTTGTAAATCACTCGCACTGCTTCCTTGCTGGTGGCCATAGTGCTGAGGCAGTGGCTAGCCAGTGGGCCTGCCTCTAGGTGGAGCTATAGCCCTGTGTTCACTAACCTGTTGCTCTCTTTATATAAACACTTCAAAAAAAGTTTGGAAATTTGTGTTTGGTCGATCATATCTCTGTTGTCACTGTATTATTACCATTGTATCTTATATAATTGGAAAGCCTGTCCATTTCTTTTACAATGATGTCCCATTTGTAAGGATCATACATTTGTGGGATGAGCAGCACTGCTGAATATGTGGGTGGGGTCCCAAGTGAAATGTGCCAAATTTTCCTGCCAATGTCAAACAGTGTATTCTCCTGTTGGTATTGACTCTATTGTTTTGAGTTGTTTGGGGGATTGGATGTGTTTTGAATGGCACTGTTTGTGAGACTGGATGTTAACCCATGAGGAGGAGGTGCCAGTCTGTTGTGGCTGCGTATGATTCTTATACCCGCTACTGAGGCTCCTGACTGTTTGTTCAATGAATAAAGCGTAAAATTACCAATATGTCTTGTTTGTTCCTTGTTACTGATAGAGAGTTCAATCATACAATCCCCCAAACAACTCAAAACAATAGAGTCAATACCAACAGGAGAATACACTGTTTGAAAATTTGGCACATTATGGAAATTTGGAAATATGCACCCCTGGTATAGATGACTAAAAAGGGTTTGGTGAATGTTTGGTGAATTAGCTTAATCTCACACTGAAAAAATTAGAAAAATCCAACCTTTAATTGAAGTAAATGTATTATGAGAAAAAAAAAATCCCTCATCAAGAAATAATTATCCCTCATCAAAACAATATACTGTTCCAGCATAATTTACAGCTAAATCTAGTCCCACCCCTCAATTCCCATAGAGATCCATTCAAATGCAGAGACATTATATTATAGCTTGTAAGAGTACCAGAAAATAAGATATCAAGAGTCTTTTGATGTTGTTGGGTCAAGGACATCAGGAAGTCATGGCATGCAAAGGATATGTGACCAAATATTAAAAATGATTACTTTATTCTATATATAAATGCCGGGGTGCCAATAATTGTGGCACACATGGTTTTGTTAAAAATAATAATTTCTTGATGAGGGATTTTTTTTCTCATGATAAATTTACTTCAGTTAAAGGTTGGATTTTTCTAATTTTTTCAGTGTGAGATTAAGCTAATTCACCAAACGGTGAATTTTTTATAACCCTTTTTACTCATCTTTACCAGGGGTGCCAATAATAGTGGAGGGCACTGTATATGTATATATATGTGTAAGCAATAGCATGGGATCCCTACCTGTTTGCCCTAATGTTTCAGGAATCTATTTAACCCATAAGTATGATAATCTTTGTTTGTAGTGGTTCATGTGTTTGTAGTTTTAAGAGTAATGCTATATATATTTATTTTAAGCATGCATTTAATTAGAGTATTTAGAGTACTAAATCCCAGCTCTTCCAAAGAGATGTCGTCAATTATTAAGGAATGAATTCAGCAATATTTCTCAAAATATATTTACAGTATAGCATGCATGATGTGTAACATGGATTAATGGAATGATATATAGTCTAGAGCATATTGAATGACAGAATATTTCCTGTGCATGGTGCAAAATGCAAGACTTGCTTAACTTGGTCAGTCCATTTAGGACATTTTCAGGCTGCAGTAAAATGAATGCTGTGCCACTAGAATGCTCACTAGTCTGGGGGTAATGTACTTTCTGTTGCATTACAGCATAGTTACTGGCAAAACTATGGAGTGATTCCCTTATGTCCGCCTGCAACGAGATGCAGAAACTGGACTGAATGATTAATTATACTGAACCCAGAGTTGGAATATGTAATAGAAATATATATTTTTGAATTATTTGTTTTTATTTCCTCTCCCTATTCTCATTTTCATTTCATCCCCTGTGTAATTTTAGTGATGATTTTTATAATGATTTCTTTAATTTTACATCTATATTGCTATAATTTCAGCAAAATTAGATATGATTAGATATGACATAAAAGCATATGTATCAAAAAATACCAACATATAGTAAGGTCTTCCACCTAATATACACCCCATATTTCAACCCATTATGCAGACTTCATACTTAGCTTAGTTAATTAAATTAAGATATTTCACCAGCTATTTGTATTCTGAAAACAGGTTGCTAAACAGTAAAGTAACTGTAGATGTGAATTGGTCAGCTGTGTTGTGTTCACATGTACGTGCAGAGAACAGTGCATGTATTTACATTTCGAGGAAACAGCACATGGGTAAAGACAACTACAGCGCATCTCCGGACAATACAAGTCTAACAAGAAAACAATGACATAGGAGGAAACCGTCTGGGATAGCACAAAGCAGAACAAACAGACTAGCTCTGTCTCAGAATGATTTTGTGAGACAAAGCTTTCTGGGTTAGCACAGTGTGACACAGAATGCACATAGCTAACTGCTGCTTAATGGCACAAGCTATTCAGGAAGCAGAGAAGGGTGTTTTTTGTGCATATACGTATATATTTGACAAATATATATAAATATATATAATGACAAAGAAACAGCTGAGGGGCTTAAAGGACTTGTTTTAACTATGGAATTATATTAGATGAATCGGCTCCATTTACGCACACATGGGTGAATGGTCACCCACGGCCCCTTATCTTAGCTTGGAGGTGAGTGGCTCAACTGACTGCCGTTCTGCCTGGCAGCCGATGCTAGGAGAGGCTTGGTTCACAAGGTTTGCTTGGGTTCACCCAAGATCTGCACTGGTGTGGGTTCCAGCCCCATATTACAGTACATTTGGTTGAAACGCCCTGGTTGTCGCTCTCTACAGCTTTTAGTCAGTAATGTTTCCCAGTGAAACCTCCTTGATCTCGGTAAATCCCACAGAACGTCAGTGATTGGTAGAGAGCTGCCACATGATGCACAAATATAATGTTATACAGTGGAAATTTTGTATAGTATACACAAGCTAAGGTTGGCATTTTTCTTGCTGCCAGTATATCAAGTCAGTTTGTTCCTCAGGATAAAATGGTAATCCAATGCAATGCTAATTCAGCACTGTCTGTCAATGGAGGCCCAGTGAGAAGATAAAGCTCATATGACCTGTGACTCACTCTTTTACCCTTGAATGGGAAAAGCTCTAGGGCTGAAATCAGCAACAGATCTGACCAATTTATCAGACAAAGTTCATGCTTCCTCACACCAACGCCATGTCTTCACCCCCCCCCCCCCCCCCCCCCCCCGCCCCCACCATTAGCATCACCCACACACCCAAAGCTCTGAAAGACTATTCAGTCAATGACATGGGAACAGACTCATGTCAGAGATGACACTGAGCTGACTCTAAAAAGGGGTTGTCTTCTTCTGAAAGCAGGATTAAGCAGCTCTTATACTGTGCTCCTGTCTCTCCCCTACCACCCTCCTTTGCTGTGCCTCAGTTCAAGACAACTAAATAAAACCTAAATAAAAAGGATGGGCTGCCACACAACACAAAAACAAATGAGCAAAACAACAAAGATTTGCTAAAAGGATGCAGCACTGTAAAGCTACAATTGCATATTGTGCACACCACCTATTTTATGAAGCCAAAGGAACAAGCCTTGGGAATAATTAATCATTCAAACAACATGCAAATCGGCATCACACTATCGTGAAATCCAGCACTAAATAGGACTGTCTGTACTGTACAGGCCATTATAAAGTAACGCTAACTCACCAGTGAGTCTGTGGAGCTTTGTCGACCCCTGTGGCCTTTCATCCAGCCCTCTCTGTACCTCCGCTGTGAGTGCTACGCTCTCTCTCCATCCAGTTATACTTCTCTCCCAGCTGTGTGGGCCCTAATGTGACCCCCCCCCCCCCCCCCCCCACACACACACACACACACACCACACGCACCCCCCTTTTCCTGGGCTGAAGGTAGACTCTGACCTCCATTAGTTCTGACATGCAGAAGCACCAGTTCTGTAAAGGTCACGGCCTGGCACAGCAGGCCCTGTCCCGCCGCTCACACATCTGCGTGCCCCAGACCGGTACTGCCGACTGCGTCCCGTGCCCCTCCCCTCTCCCCCCACACCGACTGACCGCGCAGCTTCAAGGGCAAGCTCAGATGTGCAGGGGAGAAAAATGGCCTTTAATTGGACTGCTGTGTGGTTTGGAAAGATTGCCCCCTTTCTTTCTTTCTTTTCTCCACAAGGAAGAAGGGAGGGAGGGTGCAGGGAGGAGGAGGAGGAGAAGAGACAGAGAAACAGAATTGGAAAGACAGTGGGTGCATATGAAAGAGAGAGAGTGTATGAAGAGTGTATGTATGAGCGAGAGAGGGAGAGAGTGTGAGACAGAAAGAGTGATAGAGAGAATGAGTATGAGAGAGAGAGAAAGTGAGAGGGAGAGAGAGAATGTGTTGATTTGTGGTGATCTCAACTCAAGAACTGGTGAAGAACCAGAACAATCATCAGGGTAATAATTATATATTTAGGAATAACCTTTTTGATCTTCCTTTTCATTCACACAGGAACAATTACGACAAACAGACAAACAGAAATGGAAAGTAGCTCCTGCAACTCTGTCGAAGCCTGGGTCTGTACATTGTCAACAGTAGGTTCAGAGGGGACTCTCTAGGACGATCAACATATTCTTCACCTCTTGGCATCAGCACCGTATACTATATGATTACAGATCAGGACCCATCCTCTTTCAGAGCATTCACAGTCCAACCACTTACACCTCTGTCAGATCACAGCCAAATTACTGTGTATCTTAAAAGGACATAAACAACTAATACAAAATTACTGCCCAGTAAGCTGTACAACATAAAAAAAAATCCTACAGATGGGCCCAAAACAGCTTAGAAAAATACCAGACAGCAGCCAATTGACTCAATCGCTGACACCTTTCTGGAAAACACATACACTCACAATGAAGAAGTGTAAACCAGGCAGTGAATAATAATAATTGGCGTCAATGTCCAACCTGAAATCTTCTAAGAGAAAAACCAAAACACAAAACCATGAAAAATGGTTTGACTCAGACTGCTATAACATGAGAAAAAAACTCAAAATATCAAACCAAAAACATAGACAACCAGAAAATGCGGAATTACGCCTTGCTTATTGTCAGGCACTAACACAATACAAAAACACACTCAGAGCCAAGAAAGAACAGTACACTAAGAATAAACTCAGCATCATTGAAGAATCTACTGATTCTAATAGTTTCTGGGACAACTGGAACACATTGCACAAAAAGCAACACAATGAATTGCCCATTCAAAATGGAGACACATGGGAAAACCATTTTGAGAAATTATAACAAAAAAAGACACTAAGCCCAGAACAAAAACAATTATGTGAAAAATTGAAAAAACTTGAACTGACCATAAAAGATTACCAAAATACTTTTGACTCTCCAATAACTGAAAAAGAGTTATTTGAAAAACTTAAGGACCTGCGACCCAGAAAGGCCTGTGGTGCAGATGGCATCCTAAATGAGATGTTTAAACACACTGATGATAATTTGAAATTAGCCATCCTAAAACTCTTCAACTTGATTCTGAGTGTCTGTTACTTCCCTGATGTCTGGAACAAAGGACTCATAACACCCATAAAAGTGGAGACAAATTTGACCCAAATAACTACCTAGGCATCCGTGTGAACAGTAATCTGGGGAAGGTTTTCTGTAGTATCATAAATAAAAGACTCATAAACTTCCTTATGGAGCACAATGTCTTGAGTAAAAGCCAAATTGGATTATTACCAAATTATAGAACATCGGATCATATTTTTACCCTACACACCCTAATTGACAAACATGTTCACCAAAACAAAAGCAAAATTTATGCCTGCTTTATCGACCTTCAAAAGGCTTTTGATTCTATTTGGCATGACGGTCTTTTCCTAAAACTTATTGAAAGTGGTGTAGGGGGAAAAACTTATGACGTAATTAAATTGATGTATACAAATAATAAATGTGCTATTAAAATTGGAGATAAACAAACTAAATATTTCTGCCAGGGGCATGGTGTGGTGCAGGGATCGTCTATCTCATATTTATATAAATGAATTGGCAACACTACTTGAAAAATCTACAGCACCCGGCCTCGCCCTATATGATTCCAAAGTTAAATTCTTACTCTATGCAGATGACCTGGTTCTGCCCTCACCAACAGAAGACGGTCTACAGCAGACACTGGATCTGCTAGAGTCATTTTGTCAGACCTGGGCCCTGACAATGAACCTCAGAAAAACAAAGGTTCTTGTGTTCCAAAAAAGATCCAGACATCAGAGACCCAAAATAAACATCACTTTAGGAACAACTAAAATTGAACAAACTACAAATTACATATATTTAGGATTAAAAATCAGCTCTACAGGGAGTTTTCATTTGGCTGTGAATGAACTGAAAGAGAAAGCAAAAAGGGCTTTCTATGCTATTAAAAAGTCAATTCAAATAGAAATTCCAATTAGCATTTGGCTCAAAATTTTTAAATCAGTAATTGAACCAATTGCACTTTATGGCAGTGAGGTGTGGGGTCCACTAACACAACATGAAAAGGTTCTGTAAAGGAAAACCACAAACAATGCATGCAGGGCAGAATTAGGCCAATATCCACTACACACATAAACACATAAAAATGAGTGACCCCTTTGCTATCATTACAAAGCCTGAAATCCCAAGAGGTGAACATAAAGAAG
The DNA here is from genome assembly GCA_029718625.1 of Synaphobranchus kaupii. NCBI lineage: Eukaryota > Metazoa > Chordata > Actinopteri > Anguilliformes > Synaphobranchidae > Synaphobranchus > Synaphobranchus kaupii. Next base: position 105,275,215 of record CM056376.1, read on the forward strand.
AGTCCCCTTAGTCAACTGGTCCTGGGACTTATACTAACTATAGCAAATACTAACACTACTAATAATAACCAACCCCAGGACAGTGACATCCTTGCCCAGAGAATACGACCCAACACAATTATAACTAAACAAAAAGAAAAATACTTGACCTACTGGACAGAAATAACAAAAACCCAAAACAAACTTGATTGCTATTTGGCCCTAAACAGACTGTACACCATGGCTGATTACCTGACCATGGTGACCGATAGCAAACAGAGAAAAACCTTGACAATGTACAGACTCAGTGAGCACAGCCTGGCCATCGAAAGTGGCCGACACAGGCAGACATGGCTGCCCAGAGAGGACAGACTGGGCTCGCACTGCAATCAGGGAGTGGTGGAGACAGAACGGCACTTCCTCACAACATGTGGAAGGTACCAGGACATAAGGGAAAATTTCTACCCAAAATTTATAAAAAATATGCCCGGAATTCAGAACTTCAAATGACCAGCTAAAGCTCCCTTGTTTATTAGGGGAACATAGAAAATGCATTGCTTTAGCGGCAAAATATGTAACAGCTTGCCATAAACAGAGGGACAACCAGTGAGTATATTTGCGTATATATTTATCTGAACACTGTATGTCTAGATCTGTATTCATGTGTTCAATTGTGTTCTTTGTTCTGTGCTTTGGCAACATAAGATGCATCTTGTCATGCCAATAAAGCATTTGTCAATTGTGAATTGTGAGAGAAAGAAAAAGAGATTAGAGTAAAAAAAAGTCCTTTATTAAATTATGATTTCCAATGTACATCCACATCTCATCAAAAACAGTTTACATTATAAATTTTTTTTCTTCTTAAAACTAAATTTTCCAACAAAAGGAGTAACAAAGAAAGAGAGAGATAGAAAAAAGAGTGAGGGAGAGAGGGAGAGTAAAAGAGAGAGAATGTGATATGGAGAGAGAGAGAGACAGATGTGAGGCAGACAGTGCGAATGCTGGTCCTCCTCATATAGGCGCCTCCTCCCTGACAGGATGTAGTGTCATACACAGGGTCGGCTCAGAGCCTGAAAGTGGACATGTTGTTCCCAAAGTCATCTTCGTCCTGTTTTAGGAGAGCCAGGGGAACAGAAGGGTGCTGTTTGAAGACCCTCCCCCTTCCCCCTTCCCCCATCGAACCCTCCCCTTCTCGCTCCGCTCTACTTCCCAGCTTGGGCCACCTGTGCATTCTTGATTGCAGCCAAGTTTTTAAAACTGAGGAACACAGGTCATGTGACTGTCCAGCCACAGCCACCAACCCCCCCCCCCCCCCCCCCCCCCAAAAAAAAATAAAAACCCTGGAATAGATAATCTGGAAGTTCAGGATGGGAGGGTGGGAGGGTGGAAGGGGGTAAAAAAACAAAAATTCAGAGGTTTGTACTAAACAGGAAGAACCTCCTCAAAGGCCACAGGTTTTGAACTGTGACTCTGACTCCTTTTGTTTTTGGCTTTCATTCCTGAGTTTCATTTCCCCTGTTTTTAAAGTTTAATTTCATTGTGACCGCGAGTCTGATTGTGTGTCAAAGAATGTAAGAGTTTTTGAAAACTGGACGTGGATGGGACGACTAATTACACTATTATCAGAGGAACTTGGACGCCCCACGCCGACCCTCCTCCCGACATCCTCGGCACCCCAAGAGGAGGCATGCAGGAGGGCATCTAAAATTCCGTCAAAGTCTCTCTGAGGCCTGAATCTTTCCAAAATAAAGCCTCCTCTCCCTTCCTCTCCTCTCCTGTGCTTTCCTTCTCCCCCTCCTTCCTCCATCTTTCTCTCTCCCTTCCTCCACTCCTCCCTCCTTCTCTGCTGCCTGTAACCGCCAGGCCGGACTGCCTTCTTTTGTAGCGGCCACAATGGGAGACAGTGCCCTCTCACAGGCTATGTTACAGTCTGCCATATGAAGCAGACACTCTGCTAGAGCCCGGCTTTATCTGCTGTGACACTTCAGCTTAGTCCCCCCAGCCCTATCTGATCAGCACATCCAACTCAATTAGTCCCAATTAGTCCTGTTCTCACCCTGCCCGCCCGGGACACTGGGCCCCCTCGCAGGGAGTGGGAGCGGTGCGCACCAGTGACCCTGGAACTGCCACAGCCCCCATTGTGTGTGTCCCATCATGCTCTCTGCTGCTCACTGAGGCTCGGGCCCCTGCTGCACACCTGCCCTCTGCAAATTAGGGGAGAAAGAGGGAGAAGGAGAGAGAACAAGTTAGAGAGAGGAAGGGAGAGGGAGAAGGAGAGAAAATGAGAGAGAGAGAGAGGAGAGGGGGAGAGGACAGAGGGAGGAAGAGAGAAAAAAATGTGTGGGGGAGGTTGCCTTTAATATTCAAACTGAGCAAAAAGTTAATGATGCTTCCATTGTATGGAGCAGGGAATAAAAGGACTGAGCCACAGAGCACAGTCCCAGCTGAGCCCAGGACAGAAGCCACACAAGAGTGAAAGAAGTTTGAATAGAGTTTCTTCCTGTCCCAATGTGGAAAATAAGTCACTCTGAAAAACTACACAGCCATGGATATACGTATGTATACATGTCTTTGCAGCCTGACCATAAGAGAGGGCAGAGACACTTGTAATGTCTGTCAGCATTCTTTTGGAGTAGAAATAAAAAATCACTCACACAAACACACACACACACACACACACACACACACACACACACACACACACACACACACACACACACACACACACACACACACACACACACACACACACACACACACACACACACACACACACACACACACACACACACACACAAACACACGTACAGACCTCTCCATCCCTTCGTCAAGACCCTAACAGACCATAAACTCTCTCTCTCTCTCTCTCTCTCTCACACACCCTTCCTAGTCCATCCCCCATCTTTTTCACTCCTCCTGTAATGAAAGGCCCTCATACGCCCGCCTTCCCAGCACGCCCTAATCTCCCCTGACAGCTTCCCCCCTAATTGGTCATAACACCCAGATGGAAGAGTCCTTAATTTACTGTTCCTAATAATGGCAGGCGGCTGAAGGGGGCAGTGATGGGGGGAGTGTGTGGGGGGGGGCGGGGGAGGGGGGGTCTTGATTTGTTGGTTATAGATACAGAAGCGGTAAACACCCCAGGCTTCGGGCCTGACAGTTTGAACAGGCTTTTGTTCACACGTTTACTGAAAAGAACTGCCCCTCTCCCTCTTCTCTCCACCCCTCCTCTCCCCTTTCTCTCTCTCTCTCTCTCTCTCTCTCTCTCTCTCTCACTTTCATCCTCTTCCTCTCTCCCTCTCTCTCAGCAACACAAAAGACTTCAGAGGTGTGGGGGAACGGAAGTTTGAAGTAAACGGTAATTAGGTGTTGGTTTTCTCTTTAATGGAGTTGGGTGGGTTTGGGGTGGAGGGTGCATTCAGTGCTAGAGGACTTTGCTCCTGTGTGGCCGTAGTCCTCAAGAACATTGCTGAGTGACAGTGGGACAGGGGTGAAGACCCACCCATCCCAGGTACTAATGAGGGCAACACGGTTTGACCCCAGGACAAGCTTATTTTTTGGAAGGGAATGTCCATCTGCTTGCGCCACGGTTCTCAGTGTTGGTTGAATGGGCACTGAAGTGGTCGATGTGTCTTTAAAGCCACAGAGGTCAGCAGTGTGTCCCTGGGGTTTTCAGTGGCCAGCAAAGGAAAGGGGACTTGGTGGGTGGGAGGGAGGGTCTTGCCAGGCTGCCATTGGTCATTGGCCTTATTTTAAGCTTCTGTGATTCATAGAGCAGCTTGACAGACATGCAGAAGTGGAGGCTTTAGCCAGGCCACTGACTCCTGCACCGCCTGAAAGCAATGTAATATATAATGGCATATACTGAAAATATATATAAAATGTATCATATAACAAATATAATATATGAGCATATCATATATAAGATATGAGCAACTTTTTGTCGCTTTCAGGTATTGCATGTATTTTACACTGCTGTAAAATATGCTTATTAAGTCAACATATTTAGAATATATTGCAATATATTCCATTTCCATAAGGGCTGTTTTAGAAAATGCTATTTTGCAAATAAATGGGCCAATATATTCCATTTTCATAAGGGCTGTTTCAGAAAATGCTATTTTGCAAACAAATATCAAATAAAAATATTAGCATCATGTGATGTGAATTAAATAATTTAAGCTGGTAATGTTAGAAGTGCAAGAGTGGCTTAATGCAGCCATGCCCAGTGAAGGCATTACAGCCAAGCTAACCGAAAGAGAAATCTAGGTTGTGAAACTACAGTTACTCAGAAAAATGTAAAAACTACTTTGTAAAAAATCTATCCAAAAATTATCATTATCATGTTCCCCAGACATGACGGGTGAGTGAGCAATGCCTTCTTTTTGCACAAGGGGAGAACCACTATACAGCTCAGCGGGGAGAACCAGCAATGTGAGACAATTAACATAGTTGAACTATAGCAGAGCGTAGTGCAGCATAGGGAAAAGAGAGAGTGGAGGCGGTATTGAATATGCAGTAGATATGGATGGATTACTTGAAGGGTTGTTTCTCCTGATTTATTTTTCCATAGAGTTCAATAGGAAAATGTGTCAGGAGAAACAACCCTTAAAGTGATCCATCCATATCTACTGCATATCTGGCAGCAGAGTGATGGTTTGAGGCTCGTTTGATACCGCAGACCCTTCCCACATTTCTTTCTGACTGGCACCTGCAATCAACGATGCATTCTAGTGGTGCAGAACATGCACCTCTGCAGCAGAACTATGAAGTAACTGAGAAGCAGAAACACAGAGGAGGGTTCCGTAAAGAACCCATCAACGTTCACACTGTGTGGCCCGTCTTTACTCCTCAACACAGATAAAACTGAAAGTGGAATCTTTCTTCTAAGGGTATAAATGTGCTTTACCCTGGGAAAGATGATGGGAAATGTGATCCTTTGTGTGGTATCCTATAATGGAATGCTGGACTGGCTTTGTAAAGGAAAGCTCAGTGGTGAAGTATTTTGCCTGTGCATATGTGTGTGTATGAATACAGGCTGTTTGAATCAATATTTCCAGAATACATCAAACCTAAACTCCATGGCATTTTACAGGGCATGCACAGCAGTGGAACTCTGGTGCAGCCTGTGTACAGATCAGTCACAGCAGTGGAACTCTGGTGCAACCTGTGTACAGATCAGTCACAGCAGTGGAACTCTGGTGCAGCCTGTGTACAGATCAGTCACAGCTGTGGAACTCTGGTGCAGCCTGTGTACAGATCAGTCACAGCAGTGGAACTCTGGTGCAGCCTGTGTACAGTGTGTACACAGCAGTGGAACTCTGGTACAGCCTGTGTACAGATCAGTCACAGCTGTGGAACTCTGGTGCAGCCTGTGTACAGTGTGTACACAGCAGTGGAACTCTGGTGCAGCCTGTGTACAGTGTGTACACAGCAGTGGAACTCTGGTACAGCCTGTCTACAGATCAGTCACAGCAGTGGAACTCTGGTGCAGCCTGTGTACAGATCAGTCACAGCAGTGGAACTCTGGTGCAGCCTGTGTACAGTGTGTACACAGCAGTGGAACTCTGGTACAGCCTGTGTACAGATCAGTCACAGCAGTGGAACTGTGGTGCAGCATGTGTACAGATCAGTCACAGCTGTGGAACTCTGGTGCAGCCTGTGTACAGATCAGTCACAGCAGTGGAACTCTGGTGCAGCCTGTGTACAGTGTGTACACAGCAGTGGAACTCTGGTACAGCCTGTGTACAGATCAGTTACAGCAGTGGAACTCTGGTGCAGCCTGTGTAAAGCATGTGCATAGCTGTGGAACTCTGATGTAGAACTCTGATGCAGGCTGGCTGGTCTGTGTACAGGGCAGATAGGATTGCCATAAAATATAAAGTGATTGTTGGGGAGGAGGGGTTGGACCCTCATGCCTGCACGTTTCTTTGCACGTTTTCCTTGAACATCACATAGTCCAGACTGGAGGACGAGGGCCATGGACGGTTGTGAGAGATTGTTCTCTTATGGCGTGCATTGGGGAAGGTTAAAATAACAGGAATGAGGGCGAGGGCTAATAGTGCACCCCATCTATTGTAGACAGGCAGTCAAGGGTAGTCCCTTGCAGGGGTGACAGAGGAAAAATTGCCGGTGCATTGTGCCTCTCTGTCCTGCACTACAGCTGACTGTGTCATATAGACTTTGTGCGCAAAAGGCAGAGAGCAGACTGGGGCACACAAAAGGCAGCCATAATTGACATTTTAGCTTGCGGATACAAGCTTTCGCTATGAACATCCTTGGGCTTCAAGAATGAGTGAAATTGGAAAAGAAAATTGAGTTCAGTGGGATGGAGTTTACTGAATCATAAAGCTGTCACTATTACTGTACATGCTACAGGCATTTGCTGTACCTCATACTTACTGTAGTTTTATTTTATGTTTAGTTTATTGATATCTATACTGTGTATATGTACTGTATATAAACACACACATTTATGCGTGATATAATATACACAAATACATTACATTACATTATAGTCATTTGGCAGACGCTCTTATCCAGAGCGACGTACATAGTGCATTTTCAAACTAGGAACAAGTGCATTAAAATGACCCTAAAAGGTAAATACAAATTCAAGTACCATGGGTACATGCAAATTCAAATATGCATGGGTACATGCATACATATCTATTTAGTAAGATTTCTCACATTCTCACTCTAGAGAAGGGCAAGATTTTGAATGCCCCATGTTTTCATGGACTCACATAGTGATAATTGCTACATGCTGATGTTTCTCCAGCATTATCTGCTGCGCTGATGGAGTTTACACCAAGAATGAGCCCATTTCTTGGAAGTCTAAAAAAAAGACCTGCAGTGGCTTGTGAGCTAAAAATATTGGAGGCTGAAAGCTTATTCTGCTTTCATTTCTTTCAGTAAAATGGGCAATAAAGGATTTAATGTCACGCACTGTTTTAATCTTCTAAGTGATTTTTTATACCTTCTTGATTTTTGCATTTTCTGGGTAATCAAAATCAATATACTGCCAAGGTTCTTTATCCATTTTTACCATGTGCAAGCATATTATTTTTCACCACAAAACAAAATTGTGCAGCATTTGGCCATATCCAGAGATTAGTTGAATTCCTGGATATATTTACTGCACCCAAAACCAAGGCATGCAGAAGACAAATGATTATGGGCATACACTGCTGTTTTAATATTCATAAAATTGCATCCATATTCCATTTCTTTCCACCTGCCAATCAAAGCTGGCATGATGAGCAGATGGAACAATGATTTGCAAGTTCTGGTCAGGAATGTATTTTGTTTTATGATTAAATAGATTTTTACAAAATGCAATAATTTAAATTCGGTAGCATGACATGAACATAATAAGATGCTTCCCCAGCACAAATAAGGTAAAGGGAATTACCTGTCAATGGGAAGGGATTGGGCAGATAACTGCCACCGTTCTTAATAATGAAAAATAAACTAATAAAAAAGTGTTTCAATATTGTATACAAAATGTATTTGGCAATACAAATGCTAATTTTGTAATGCCAATAAAGCACTGAATTTGAATTTGAAACAGGTTCGAGGCAATAGCTGGTTTAAAGGAAACAGTTCAGCCCCCTCTATTTCAAGCTTGAGAGTAACCACTAAACAATATTCATCTGTTCCCCCAACCCATCATCTGTAACGGCTGTATTCTTTGGGGGCATGGTCAGCAGGTTTTTGTATAAATTACCTTTTGATTCCTAAACCTACAAGACCCCCAACCTTTTGGACTAGAATTCCCAGACACCTTTCAGCATCAACAAGGGCAGACATTGCTAATGACGTTTCGCTGAAGATTTATTCAGAAAATGGGACTGTGATGTTAACCTCTTCTTCTGGACAAAGGCAAGCTATGAGACATTGCTGAATGTGTTGCATCTTTGTGGAATTTTCCATTGACTTTGTACTTTTCCTCCCTCACTCTTGTGACTAGACCTTGGTCGAATAATTATTAGACACCAGTAAAATTCCAGCATATAATGTAGCTTTAAAAAGAAACATCTACTGTATCTAATCTTCAGAACAAAATCCTTTCACACGTCAGAACATTTTGGTTAGCAGCATCACTTTCTAAATTCTCAGAGATCAGCATTAGGTGTGTTTTCTAATTTTACCAGCATCAAAAGAGTAATGTATTTAAAATAGTTCTCCCATTAAACGTGAGGAACAAGCAATGCTATATAATTTCCTTGAAAAAAACAAACTTAATTTTTTTCAAATGCATGTTATTGCATTACTGTTGAACACAAAATGACTTTGTGCTTTTAATTCAGCAATAAACATTCATAGCAAACATACTGTAGATTAATTAATTAAAGACTATTATGCTTTTAAGTAAAAGGACTAGTCAGGTCACTAAGGACTAGTCAGGGCTTGAACTGTCCCTATCAGCCCACTAAGGACTAGTCTGGGCTTGAACTGTCCCTATCAGCCCACTAAGGACTAGTCTGGGCTTGAACTGTCCCTATCAGCCCACTAAGGACTAGCCTGAGCTTGAACTGTCCCTATCAGCCCACTAAGAACTAGTCTGGGCTTGAACTGTCCCTATCAGCCCACTAAGGACTAGCCTGGGCTTGAACTGTCCCTATCAGCCCACTAAGGACTAGTCTGGGCTTGAACTGTCCCTATCAGCCCACTAAGGACTAGTCTGGGCTTGAACTGTCCCTATCAGCCCACTAAGGACTAGCCTGAGCTTGAACTGTCCCTATCAGCCCACTAAGAACTAGTCTGGGCTTGAACTGTCCCTATCAGCCCACTAAGGACTAGTCTGGGCTTGAACTGTCCCTATCAGCCCACTAAGGACTAGCCTGGGCTTGAACTGTCCCTATCAGCCCACTAAGGACTAGTCTGGGCTTGAACTGTCCCTATCAGCCCACTAAGGACTAGCCTGGGCTTGAACTGTCCCTATCAGCCCACTAAGGACTAGTCTGGGCTTGAACTGTCCCTATCAGCCCACTAGTCTGGGCTTGAACTGTCCCTATCAGCCCACTAAGGACTAGTCTGGGCTTGAACTGTCCCTATCAGCCCACTAGTCTGGGCTTGAAAGCAAAGGCCAAACCTGCAGTCATGGCCAGTGTTTTTATTGACTGGGCCACTTGATTTTCTCAGTTCAAATTTCCTTAACAAGATTTGAGATTTCTGCAAAAGGGTCACTCCCCTCTAAAGAGATCAGGCCGGTCTCAGGAATGCAGAGGACTGTGGGGAAGTCAGTCGGCTGTGTGAACTGCGTCAAAACAACTGCCATCATTTCAGTGGCTGGTGAAGCGGGCTTGGGGGAGGAAGGGGGGGGGTTATAAGGCTCTTTAGGTTTGTCCAACTTGGGGGTCATGCTGCGATTAACCCCACGAGGACTGCCCCCCCCCCATCCCTCTTCTATTCTCATCCAGAGCCCCCCCACCCTCCTCTGACCCCTGACCCCGCGCACCTCGCTCAGCGTCACATGACCATGCAGGTGTGGAGGGGACCCCAACCAGGCCAACTCCCAATTAGTGACCCTAATTAGTGAAGAGGATCCCTGCTGGGCCATTGAGCAGAGCTTGGGAGGGCTGTTGGTGAGGGGGAAGGGGGTGGTGATGGCAGTAGTTACAGTGGTGTGTGGAGGAGAGGCCTCAGTCAGGGCCTGCATTACTCTCTTCACTGTCATTTGACGGCTTTACTTTAATCATGAGCTTGTTCCATTTCCCAATAAACTCCGAATACAACTGGCATACCCTTGGCAACACCCGCGTACAGCGTTTGCGAGGAATGACCACACAACACTGCCCGCTACCCAGAAAAAGGAAGCGGAAACCGTGTATACACATATTACAATCTTCAGAATAATATCGAGCTCACCCAAGATCCTTCATTGTAGCAGTTGGACATTGTGAAAAAGAGAAAAAGAAAACGCGCCCACAACCTCCTGGTGCATTCTCACTAATACCGCATAAACAGACGGCATCCACCACAGGCAGGTATGAATAAATCAAGCCATAAGAACGTTTGAGTGAAACCATTTCCCCCGGACGCACAATGGATATGGGCTTCCTATAACAGTGGCAGTTGTGATGCGATGGAAGAGCTGGTCTTTTATAACAGGAACAGCTGGCCCTGTGCTTAATTTTACTCTCATCTTCATCCACTGTGAACGGCGCAACTCACATCTTCTCAGAATGGGCCACCCTAACATGCCCCTACTGGGTGACACTACTGTTGTAGTTTTCAAAAATATGTAAAAAGAAATACTGATGAAACAGGCACAGGCAGACTGAGGCAGGTCAAATGCTTTTCTTTAAATCAATAATAATAATAATAAATAAAAAGAACAAATTAAATTTAACTCATTTGGTTGTTTCAACCTAATATTTTGGTGCTACATGCTCTCTGTGATATTTGATTGACTGCAGTGCTGCAAGAAATACCAAAAGAATGTGCCACTGCAAGGAAGACTAACAGTAACAACATGAAAATGTCTTACAAAAAAAAGGAGTCAAAGAAAGAGGCTGGCAACAAATTACATAGACATATATTTATATGCATATGAAGAAAAATACATATACATATTATACAATATCTTGGCTATCATAGCCAGAGCCTGAAAAACAGCTTCCTTAACCAGAACACAAAAAAAACTCTCTTTAAATAAGTGCAAATTGTTAATGAGACAAAGGAATGTAAAGCATATATAAAGATTTTTTCTTCGTTTTTTTTTTTTTTTTTTTGCTTTTAGATCACATGGAACGGACACGGAGATACTGTGCAAAGACCTATATATTTACATACAGTTTGTACTTTGTGAGTAGCTGGTGTCTGTTAATTCGACAAGGTACACATGACGTTACTGCCATGGGAACATGGCTGCGTGTAAGAAACACAGAAAATCACCGCGAGACACAATCTCATCTGACTCCACCCTTACTGAAACTGAGGATACAGTAGCACCGCAAGTAAAAAAACAAAGAGGAAGAAAAGGGAGGAAGAGTACAGAAGAAGAATTACAAGGAGACCCTGAACTTTACTCTCACAGAAAAGGAAATCCTCAGTGTTGTTACATACAAGCCAAAACTGAGGCGTGTGCATGGATCAGAGAGGAAAAAGATCCAGGGTCTATAAATTTAAATCTACATCATGGGGGAAGGAGAAAGAGCACGAGAGACAGCTTGAGAGAGAAAGAGAGATGGAAAGAACCGATGGAACTCTAAATGCTAAATGCATTTGACAGATGGAAGCAAAGGGACCCCTTGTGCTTAACCCCAACCCCTTCTCTCAGTTGTTGGAAGTCCAGTTCCATATCTCACTGAGAAAGAGGATCTCTGTCCTGTTCTATATCACACTGAGAAAGAGGATCTCTGTCCTGTTCCATATCTCACTGAGAAAGAGGATCTCTGTCCTGTTTGGTAGAAAACGTGTGGCGCGCAGTGTACCTCTCCACGATACAAATACAAGCAAGCAGCTTTAGATGTGTGTGTGTGTGGGGGGGGGGGCATCGCTGTTAGTGAATGCATTGTGGGGAGGGGGTCAGGGTAGGTAGCGCTCTGCTTAGCCGAAAGAGTAACTGAAAGCCTAACAGTAGGTCTGAGACCTGCTGTCTAATGATCACGATATTCTGTTTGGCCAGCCCCATGCTGTACATCAAAATCAGTGCTTCAAAAAAAAAAAAAAACCCTTACCATATTTCATGTGCAAAGAACATTAAAAAGTGCACTGGGGGCTGGAAAGTTGTATAAGTTTAGAGAAAGGAAAAAAAATATGTCAGCGCTTCCATGGAGATACATCGCTCGTCCCTCCTGGGTTTCAATATATCACAGCAGTGATGCATTATGGATGTTGCTTATGGAATCCAACATATTGTTCAACAACGGCACAGCTTGGCCACGGCACGGAGATGAGACCATGGCTGTTTCCATGGCGATGGGACCCGCCGTGCCGCGGCGGGGGGCCCCGCAGGCCGCGGGGAGCGCCACAGCCCTCGTACCGCTACGATCGGGTCACGCCGATCGCAGCACCCTATTGTGGTTTTTAGCGGATGACATTGAAAAAAATCCTTATTTGTGTTTGGTGTTAGCTGTGATTAGATGCAGAGGTTTGAATGGGGAGAGGAGACCTTGACTATACAGCGTGGGGTGCATGGCGAGCTTTAATGAACGTCTTTGATGTCTTTCTTTAAAAGTCCTCTTTCTGTCAATATAAACTCAACACTTGGGGGGGGGGGGGCAGAACGGGGGGACACCGAATAACACGGGGGTACAGCAAACTACACGGACAACACGGACAGAACATCGGAATTCACAGGACATAAACCACCAGGATGAACCCAAATGAAGGCGCCAGCTCAGAGCTGCATTAAAGTCTCTAACAGACTGCGCACCTTCACTTCTGACACAGAAATTCAGGTTAAAAAAGTGCAAAAAAAAAACCCGCCACTGCTTTTTAAACGCTTAGAAGATGCCTGTTTTCTTCTGATGGGGAGTGGAAGGGGGGGCAGAAAAATCTTTTTTTATTTTCGCCTTTCTCACTACAAAACCAGCATGTTTTAAAACTGCGGGTGAAAAAAATAATTACCGTACTGCATTAATGACAGGAGAAAGAAGACAGATTTAAATATGTCTGACACATGGATAGTCACAGTTCAGGATACAACATCCCACTACCTTCCATTGAGAGTAACAATTCATCAAAAAGAACAGTTTTTTTTTTAAAGAAAAAGGTTGATTTAAAAATAATGGTAAGAAGGGTAGGGGAATATCATGATAGGAAACAGTATCATGACAAGAATCATGATACTGCCCTGTGTCACGACGTGGGCACGTTGTGAGTGTATTGTGATCAGAAGCGATATGACTCAGCCAGCATATCCTCCTAAGACCTGGCAGAAAAAAAAGTTTAAGCGCTTTAATTTTTTTGACATAATATAAAGTGTCTTGGACGACAAGTGTAGGTTTCAGCGTAGTAGAACATATGGTTTGTGAGATTAAGACCTCAGACTCATGTCCCCTAAAGGGGACATAAATTAATTGCCGGGTTTTTCAGAAAATAAGCATCGTACGTGCCTAATCGAAGAGCAGCTTTATGACTCACATGGTAAGACAGACCAAAAAACAGTGTGTAACTCACAAAGTGCACTGAAATGTTGCCATTGGTTTCAAAGTTCTAAATACAGCCCAAAAACTACTGTTAGACAGAGACAAAAATGCAGAATGGCCAACATAATAAGCTGTTCCTTAAAGGTTGTATCAGCGATTTTGGGTGGAAACATAAATGATCACATTCATCTGATTTTTTCCTCACGATCCGCTAGCTGCCCGCCCCATAAGCAGGCCGTCAAAAAAACCGCGTCTCTGTAGGCAGCCTATGCTCCGAGATCGTACACAAAAACAAATGGTACTACCAACCACTCAAAACCAAAATAAACAGTATTCCAACCAATCACAATGATCTGCACAAACGCTAATACTCTTATCTCGCTGAAATCTTGACGGATTTACAAACGGTTTGGTTTCTTACAAACGTTATTAACGTGGTTATAATTCTGGATGCTTGAACACTATTTTTTAAAACATAACATAATTATTCATAAGTATGTTTGTTTGGGATTTCGCTTCAGAAGTGACGTCACCCAAAATCGCTGATACAACCTTTAATGCCGTACACATTTGGGGACGGGTTTTGAAAGGGGAATATCGGCTTTAGCGGTGCGTGCTTAGGCCAGCAGTAATATCAGTCCTTGGTTATGCTATGGCGGAAGGATAGGGGAGTCAGAAGTTCACAGCACATACCCAGGGCTGTGATTTTCCACATTATTCAGGATTCAGAACAAACATTTCTCCTCCAGAGGTGGAGCACGTGGGTATCATGAGCTTCCGGACCTTTCTGTACTCTCTGACAGGAGAGAATGTCTGGCACTAAACCCCAATACAAGTGGAACCATAGACATTTAATGGTCTGAAAAATCTGATTAATCAAGGAAGATTACATCCCTGCAAACTGACTTTCAGTGCTGGGGGGTGCCCCCCCCCCCACCCCACCCCACAGCACTGCCTTCCTGTCAGGTGACAGACTGATGGAGACCAAGCTCCACATGAACACAAGGATTCCTGGGTAATGAAGGCTTGGCTGTACCCTTTTTTTGGTGACATTTTCGGGGGTTACGATACTACAACAACAACAAAGACAGACACAAGCACACACACGTACACTGGAATGTGCACGCACACACATACACACACACACACACACACACACAAACAAACAAATAAACAAACAAACAGACAAACCTGTCAGAGGTAAGGACTGCATTTGTTTTGCTCCAGGTCAGTGTGTACCCTGGAAATCATGTGTTCTTATGTAGCACTTAATTTCCTCTTCTGTGCCATTACATTACGACACCTGGATTGAGTGCGTATTGTAGACCGTAAGACCAATCAGGTTATTAATGCGAGGTTATCACTGAGACAGACAGTTTTCTGCCCTTTCTCTGAGAGGTCTTTGGGCCCCGCCCGCATCCTTGTTTTGCACAGATTCAGAAAGATGAAAGAGGCAGCTGAGAAAAGGAAAACACAAACACAGGCACAGGCATCGTAAAGATTATTCAAAAGAATGCCGAGGAGTGAGCTTTTCTACTAAAAGAAACAAAATTAACAAAAGAAAGAACACACCAAACCACCTTCCTCACAACACATACAGACATCACTTCAAAAACAGAGAGCAGGCTGTTCTTCAGCTTCACCTGTCACCCCTTTGTGTTCTGGAGCCTGTGCATGTGCGTGTGTATGTGTGTGTGTGTGTGTGTGTGTGTGTGTATGCATGTGTGTGCGTGTGTATATGTGTGTTAAGACAGGGTTGGGGTGGGGCAAGCAGGACCACAGTCCAGCTCTCCCCCCTCCCTCTCAGCGGGGTGGGGGTGGGGTTTTAGGGGGGGGGGGGGGGGGGGGGCGTGGCTCCTTAGGACGCGCTCTTCTTTGCGCTCCGGTCCGCCTCCTTCCTCTCTATTCGTGAGTACGGCTCGAAGGCCGAGGAGCCGCACCCGTACCCCGAGGGCAGTTCGTGCGTGCCGCCCAGCAGTGGCATGGAGAAGCAGAGAGGGGGCGCTGTCAGGCGGGGGCGGGAGGGCGGGGTTCCCAGGGGAGGCAGCGAGAGCCCAAAGACGCCACCCCCGCCGCCGGGCGGGGTGCTGCTCACACTGGGGGAGGAGCTGCTGGGGCTGCCCAGGATGGAGCCGTTCCCCACGTGGTGGGCCAGGAGCGGGTTGGGGGGTACGGGGACCGACAGGAGCCTCCCCTGCTCCAGCAGCCGCAGGATGTTACAGGTGGCCAGCGACTCGGAGGTGGATGAGCTGCGCTTCTCCGTGTCCTTGGTCTGGTCCTTCTTCTGTTTGGTGCGACGATTCTGGAACCAGACTTTAACCTGCAGGAAGGGGCGGAGGAGTGAGGCAGACTTAAAACTTGGCTTGTAACTCTGAGGCTGCAGGTTCAAATCCTAGAGATGGGGCACTGCTGTTGTAGTGTAAAGTACGTAGCCGGAATTGCATCAGTAGAGTATACAGCGTTTAAATTAATAGTATGCAATAAATAAATAATTAAGTTGTGTCCATCACCCTCAAAAAGGGTGCCGGCAAATAAATAGGAAATAAATAAATACAAAAAATATGCCAATGGCCTTAAGAGCTGCAATCCTGCACAATGTGCTGCTGCTTTTTCAATCAGAAAAACTGATTTACGCCCTGAATACCCGGTGACTTCAAACGATGGCTTCAATTAAACGCTATATAAAACGGTATATAATGGGAAGGACAACCAGCAGAAGCCCTGCTTCTGTTGCAGAGACTTGACTTTACCCCATCTGTATTCTATTTCATGTTTATTGCATTCAATCTTCAGTGACTTTGTACTTAATAGCAATGTCCCTGACACTGGAAAACTCATTTTTGTTCGCCAACAGAAATGTGGAGTCGACCCACAGAAATGTGGATGACCTCTGACCCAGTGATCCATGGAAGCTCAAACTGTCAGTTTTTTTAATTCCCCAAGGTGGATTATTTCCCCCCCCCAACTAGTTGCTATCAGCTTCATACTGCTGTATTAGAGTTCTCCATGTTCAATCCACATGTGGATTGCCGTTTGCTTAGTTCCTGGGGGTCTGGAGCAGGGCAGGGGGCCGTCCCACAGCTGTCTCTGGCCGCGCCCCTGTGGTCACACGGCCACAGCCCTGCGGTCCTTGTCCCGTAGTGAGAGCACAGAAGATAGGACATGACATCACTGCCATGGCGAGTCAATGCCCACACATTTCAGTGAGCCAGGGGGGATGCGGGGGCCGCCCTGGATGCTCACCCATAGCGTATACTAATACCAGCGTGTACGTTTCGATTGGCATGTATTGTCTTGTCTGTCATGCGTTTTGATTGGCTGGCCTCGTCTGGACCATCTTCTCTCCCTTCCCCAGCTGCACGTGATTACCATCCCCCCCGACTCCCCCACGGGAGGCAGTCCAGACAGTGGGGGATTTCGCCAAAGGGGCAATGAGGATCTGATGAGCGTGGGATGGGTGGGACAATACCGGAGGGCCAAGGAGTCTGTAATCCATAAAGCACCACAGTGCACAACCAATCACAATGCATCCATAGCCTCGCTCTGGATAAGAGCATCTGCTAAAACCACACACCCATTTCTCCCAAACAGGTACACACGTCCCCCAAAGAAACAACATAATTACTTAATATTATTCATTTTCAGTGCTGCAAAGTATGAATACGGATATGCAGTGAGACATTACTGGCATAGGAAAGTGCTGGGGATCCATGCAGTTTCAGAAAGGGGGATGGGCTGTGGTTATACAATTGCACACACACCACGCACCGCGCGCGCACGCACACACACACACACACACACACACACACAACACACACACACACACACACCTGTATCCATGATAGAGGAGGCAGGTTAAAGTGCAGTGAACTTGCACTGACCTTGTTTTGACGTGTAATTAAGGTTAGCGGCAGTAGCATGTGGGGAGGGCAGGGGGGCTGGCCGAGGCAGGGCACAGATCAGCGGAGAGATCAGGATCTGCTTGCCATGGAGAGAAACCAGGCAAATGAAATATGCATACGATCCTGGACCGACTTTCCGCTCCCCCGACTGGATTGGGGCGGGGCTCCAGTGGCCGAGGAGGAACACTAACAGCGCTGTGCGCCCTCTCCAGACGGCCCTGAGTACATTTACACCAGTACTTATGTTCAAAAGATATACGATGATACGACAACAATGCACGAGTGCGCTAGCATGTACGCACGCATGTACGCACGCATGGGACTGCTGTCAATGTGACAGCTTGGCTCATTCCCAGCTGCAGCCCAAATACACATCAATCAACTCATCTCTCCTCCTCTTCCTCTCATATAATCCCAGATTAGATGCATCCATACGACGGATGGAGGGCCTGTGTGCCATCACATAATAGCATGATTTTATCAATGTTTTTGAAACGCTTAGGTTATTTGACTGAGGGAATTATACAACCTGGCCGGCTTACAGGGCTTTTAAAAACCACCAACGCGCCAACAAGGCGGCACGGACATCCTGCTCATAGCAGAACATACGCGGAGCAGATGAATGTAAAATGGAAGTATACTTAAGAGATTCTGTATGTATTAGAAAGTTATCCAATGTACGCTGTATCAAAGTTTCATAAAAAATTTGGTTAGTTTTTTAGCCATTGTTTGTCATAAAATCTTCTGAGCGTCTCTCTAAATATATTAACTGCGGACAGCCAAAGGACTCATGCCTGTGGTGTAGTTACATAACCATAAGGAATTTGCACATTTGATGAACAGCTCTCTAAAGCAGCTTTTAAAAATATGGTTCCAAGAGGCATATTTTCTATTTTCATTTGAATAGCCTACATCCAACACGTTTTATGTTTTCTTTGTGCAAAGCACACCATTTCTCACGCCAACCTTTCACAGTGCATGTCCATATTCCCCTTTCTACACCTCCACGGCTCTATTAGTAATAGCCTCTTCCTCCCCATTGTAAATTGTGTGTTCTGAACACGCTGTGTTCCTGAATGGTCGCTGGTGTTGCCATAGATGATCACTGTCAGGGACCAGGGGTCAAGGCATTACCGATGACCCTTACAGACTCTGCTTGACCTCTGGCTGACCCTGGGGCTGACCTTTGCACATTGCAACCCGCTCATTTGCCCTCTCTCTCCGGTCCAGAACAGATACGGAAACCAGCTTTTCAAAGCAGCTATACGAAGAGACAGGCCTTTGAAGCGATTGGACTGCACTGAAAAAAAATGATGAAGAAAGAGAATATGGGAGTAAATCCGTATTGCATCGCCACACTATTGGAAATAAAGCTTGTTTAATGGGATCCAGGGTTCACTGGTGGGGCAGGGATTTTACTGGGAAATCTGACATGACCTGGATCCTCCGTCTTATCTGCTCCACTCTGCTTCTCTCCAGGGGGTGGGCTGGGGTGGGGGGGGCTGAAGTACTGACCAGCTACACCTTCCCCCAAACATACACACACGCACGCACATACTGGCACACACCCACATGCACGCACACCTACCCACATACTGTATGTATACACTAGCAGCACCCACACGCATTCAGAAACATGTGTGCGCACACACACATGTATTCATAGTTGCACACATTTGTATGCACACATAAACACACACACACACACACACACACACACACACACACACACACACGAATGCACATACACAGACACACACACATACATTTCATTGTCCTCCATCCTCATGAACATAAACCTGGATCGACATCAACATCACCTCCAGAGACACATCTGCATCTATATTAGCTCAAACACACACCTGGATCTATATCATATACATCTGAATCCCCAGACTATCACCCCAGATCACATCCACAACATCTGCTTCAACACTATTTTCCCATTTCCACCCGGTCATCTACATATTAATCACAAGACACTTCCTGTCTTTCTTCTATCAGGCCTGCCGGTACCTACATGCACACGCACACACGTGCACACTCACACGCGCTCATACATGCACGCACAAGTACACGCACACACACTCATAATTGCACACGCAAGTACATGCACACAGCAACCCACACAGCTCACCACCCCCGTCCCTTTCATATCTGCATGACGGAAACGATAGGCATGTCATTTAGTGCACACGCTACGTCTGGTGCACACACAGCACTGCCATTTACATTCAGCGCAGTGATGAAATATATAAAGGATGCGGCTCTGAAATCGCAGGGAAACTGAGCATAAATGCTAACGGTACCTTCGGCCCGCAAAAATCCAAGGCATTTCACACTTCAATGCATTTTCATCCAATTGGAGCGTACCAAAAAAAGGCATTAAAATAGTTGGGATATTTGGCTCCAGTTTGGTTTTCACATTGTAATCTGAGGGAGAGGGAAGATCACGGTATAAGAACACTTGGATTGTAAAGGTTAAGTCAAATTCTGTAGTGAACAGATGGGCGAGTAACACACCTGCTCTTCATGCACCCAACACCGTCTGTGGACCCCCGTACTGCTTTCTGTGGACCCCCCCCCCCCCCCGCCTGCTTGACCCTACCCTGACCTTCTCCTTGATCGCAAACATGTGATCACAGTCGGAACCTCCAGCTGAAAGGTTATGCCCATTTATAACTGGATTCATACAGTGGCCCATTGCAGCCAATCACGGATCAAGACGGCCTTGTGATACCTGCTGCCTGTGCATTACGGAATGTGAGCGATTTCCCCAGCCGGGTCTCACCCCCCCCCCCCCCCCCAGAAACCTGCACTACAAGAGCCATGTGCTTCATTTTCATCCTCAATCCTTACCCCCCCCCCCAGCATAAATACCCACAATGACACACCTCTGCTTTGGGGTCACCAAGCAACGTTACCCGCCCCACCTCATTTCACCCACTCACCTTTTTGGGGCCCTGTGTCCGGTGCCCCATTCTCTGTTTTACTGGAACACATGCCCCGGCAGGTTTCAGCCAGGGGTCAACCCTGTCTTAAAAAATGGCTGGTAGATATGGGACCGTAATCCGCCTTAGTGGAAAGCACTTGGACTATTATTAGTCCCCTGCTCCGTGTCCTGTGATGTGGAGGTTTAGATAAGGCAATTAGGTGTGGTGTGCCGTGACTGAGAGGACTCCCATTTCCCATAATCATCACCAGGCTCCTGCTGGGGCAAGTGCCCGCTGAGGCGGGTCACCAAAAGCACAGAACAGCAAAACCCCTTAGCACACAATAAGTGAGATAGAATAAGAAGTCCTCTCCGATCGCAAACATGAGCACCATATCTTGGGTTGCTGAGCAGAAGGGCCAAAATAGTGGACCCCGATACAGACATTGGGGCCCGTGTACAGGCCCGAATGGGGCCCCTAGTACCAGCTCACTGAGGGCACAGCACAGGTCGACTGGGGCTCTAGTACCAGCTCACTGAGGGGCACAGCACAGGTCGACTGGAGCTCTAGTACCAGCTCACTGAGGGCACAGCACAGGTCGACTGGGGCTCTAGTACCAGCTCACTGAGGGCACAGCACAGGTCGACTGGAGCTCTAGTACCAGCTCACTGAGGGCACAGCACAGGTCGACTGGGGCTCTAGTACCAGCTCACTGAGGGCACAGCACAGGTCGACTGGGGCTCTAGTACCAGCTCACTGGGGCCAGAGTGAAGGTCCGAGTGGGGCTCTAGTACCAGCTCACTGGGTCCAGAGTGAAGGTCGACTGGGGCTCTAGTACCAGCTCACTGGGTCCAGAGTGAAGGTCTTGAAATGGGGGAAAAAACCAGGGATGCTCATCAACATTCTGCCCCTGCAGTGCAATGGCCACCCCTGCACCTGTGTGACAGTCCATGACCTGGGGTCAGAAAGGTCCACTGCGTGAAGGCACACCACTCACAGCTTAGAATAAATAAGCTGATCTCTGAACAGTGAGAGAGAGACAGAGAGAGAGAGACAGCAAACAGAGACAGAGAGAGGCAGAGAGCACTCGCCGTACTTGGCATGCATCCTTGGCAGATTTTGGGCCCATTGCACGTGTGATGTGAGGGCATGGTGTGTGAGCCTGACCGTCAGTTCCCGAAGATAATAGGTTGAACAAAGTAACAGACGCTTCTTTAAAAAATGGCCCCCATTCACCGGCCAATAAAGAGAGTGGGTATTCACTGCATTCCACAAACTAAATAGGCTGAGGCTCTTATAGTGTCAGGTGTTTAGATCAAAGCATTTTCCTAAGTCGCCATCAAACTAACTTTACTGGGCAAGTTTCTGTAAATGGGTTTAATTATGTCTGTGACGCTCACATCAGAAATTCCATTAGCAATCCTCAGTCTCTTCATTGGTCACAAAAGAAGAAATATGTTTACATATTTTTTTAAAAAGGAGACAGACTGACTTTTCCTTCAAACAGCTAGCAAGGATCCTAATATTGCCCTAGCAAAAGCTACAAAACTCATGCGCTATATGAATATGGGCACTACTATGCATCCACCCACTCCATATTAGAGAAGAGAATGGACTTGGCTTGCCACTGGTTTCAGTACAGGCTAATTCAACTATATAATTGCATTATGCATTGCCCAGCCAATGACTCTAGGAGTGACAGACAGCTTGCATGCAGCTGGGCCTTGGCAGCATGACTGTGGGTGTTGCAGAGTTCAGGCAACAGCAGAGAGGACTGCTGGACACTCCTGCCACCTGCACAGGCAGGTAAACTACATTACTGCTGCTGCTCCATTTTAGCACACAGACACGTGGTGTGTTTGAGAAAGCATGCCACCCACTAAACATTATTTACTGTACAAACCTAGGCTTGGGCCAGCAAAAGAATAAAATAAAAATAAATTAAAAATACATAAAATAAAAAAAAACCTTTTTAAAAAGCAGTCAGACTGCTTTATGCAAAAATGTCTGTGTTTTTATATATGCCATTTATCTGTTTTAATATATCCTAACAAATATGGATGTGCCTAACAAATATCTGATTCTCCTTTCTCCGTCGAGCCTTGAAAATGAATGCAAATTTTTAAAATGTATTCCAAATCAGATGCAAAGGGTGATTTGGTCATGGGATTTGTTTTACACCAATCATTCGTTGTGTTATTAGTTTTACGTGCGCTAAAATGTTTTGCACACAATAAAGGTCTTAGTAAATCAAGCCCTAAGAGTGCTAATAATGTACAGAGCACTAATAGCATTAGAGAAATATAAAAAATAGAAATAAAACGGGATTTAAAGCACACTCCTAGCAGGGTCCCATAAGGGGGACTGGAGGCAGGGGTATGTTCAGGGCGACTGCTGCTTTCAGTGAGGGAACAGTGGAAGAGCTTACTGTAAGCTTATTTACTCACAGCTGAGGGTAATTACACATGCCCCCCCACCAAAAAGCACACACAGCAGGCCCCACAGTACAAATACCACTCCCAAAAGCAGCATCCAAAAGCACTCCTGTTGCATTATCACAGCTCCACTGCCAGGAATTCAGACAAACTCCTCTTTTAAAGCAGGGAAAAGTTTACTGAAGTTTACTGGGAGAGAGTTGTGATGGGTCTGAGAGAGATGTGATGGGTCTGAGAGAGATGTGATGGGTCTGAGAGAGATGTGCCAGCTCTGAGAGAGATGTGATGGGTCTGAGAGAGATGTGATGGGTCTGAGAGAGATGTGATGGGTCTGAGAGAGATGTGATGGGTCTGAGAGAGATGTGATGGGTCTGAGAGAGATGTGCCAGCTCTGAGAGAGATGTGATGGGTCTGAGAGAGATGTGATGGGTCTGAGAGAGATGTGATGGGTCTGAGAGAGATGTGATGGGTCTGAGGGAGATGTGATGGGCCTGAGAGAGATGTGATGGGTCTGAGAGAGATGTGATGGGCCTGAGAGAGATGTGATGGGTCTGAGGGAGATGTGATGGGCCTGAGAGAGATGTGATGGGTCTGAGAGAGATGTGATGGGTCTGAGAGAGATGTGATGGGCCTGAGAGAGATGTGCCAGCTCTGAGAGAGATGTGATGGGCCTGAGAGAGATGTGCCAGCTCTGAGAGAGATGTGATGGGTCTGAGAGAGATGTGATGGGTCTGAGAGAGATGTGATGGGTCTGAGAGAGATGTGATGGGTCTGAGAGAGATGTGAAGGGTCTGAGAGAGATGTGATGGGCCTGAGAGAGATGTGATGGGCCTGAGAGAGATGTGCCAACTCTGAGAGAGATGTGATGGGTCTGAGAGAGATGTGATGGGTCTGAGAGAGATGTGATGGGCCTGAGAGAGATGTGATGGGCCTGAGAGAGATGTGCCAACTCTGAGAGAGATGTGATGGGTCTGAGAGAGATGTGATGGGTCTGAGAGAGATGTGATGGGTCTGAGGGAGATGTGATGGGCCTGAGAGAGATGTGAAGGGTCTGAGAGAGATGTGATGGGTCTGAGAGAGATGTGCCAACTCTGAGAGAGATGTGATGGGTCTGAGAGAGATGTGATGGGTCTGAGAGAGATGTGAAGGGCCTGAGGGAGATGTGATGGGTCTGAGAGAGATGTGATGGGCCTGAGAGAGATGTGCCAACTCTGAGAGAGATGTGATGGGTCTGAGAGAGATGTGATGGGTCTGAGAGAGATGTGATGGGTCTGAGAGAGATGTGATGGATCTGAGGGAGATGTGATGGGCCTGAGAGAGATGTGATAGGTCTGAGGGAGATGTGATGGGCCTGAGAGAGATGTGATGGGCCTGAGAGAGATATGATGGGCCTGAGAGAGATGTGATGGGCCTGAGAGAGATATGATAGGTCTGAGGGAGATGTGATGGGCCTGAGAGAGATGTGATAGGTCTGAGGGAGATGTGATGGGCCTGAGGGAGATGTGATGGGCCTGAGAGAGATATGATGGGCCTGAGAGAGATGTGAAGGTCCTGAGGGAGATGTGATAGGTCTGAGGGAGATGTGCCACAATCGGACCTCTGTCTTATCCCTTTCCTCATCCATCTGATTGCATCACATGATCGCTTTTTCAAAACGTGACACAAGATGCGATGCTGTATCAATCAATCAAACTTTATTCATACAGCACATTCCATACAATAAAACACACTCTTATTGGCTCTCCAACAGGTGATGTCAAAATTTGTTTTAGACGTTCATTTTTCGTGGGAAGGATTTGAAACAACACAATTTAAACTGTATTCCAACTGTGTTTGTGCTGCAGAGCCCACAAGTTTTTAACACCTGTACTAATTAATGATCAATGTATTTATTGATGTTGAAACTTAAAAATCTAATGTAAAAAAAGCAAAAAACCTTAAAGAACAAGGAGGGGGGTGGGGGTACCATTTTCAGAATGATCTCTTCAAGTGAAAGAGCAGGCCGACCCACATTTGATCACAGCTGGTAGCCTTTTTACCATGATTTGTGAATAATCACAAACATTTTTATAGCTGCTACACGATTATACACTTCAACCATCCCATTTTCATTAAAACCATTGCTTTTTGCCACTGATGCTTCTCAAACACTAAGATAATGTAAGGCATTAATGAGATTTTCTAGCTTAAGTCCATATAACATGGTCTGTGTTCAGGATACATGTGACAATAGGGTCATAGGTTAAAATAGAGACTGATGAAAGTATGTACTGCTGCAATGCACAAGTTGTGGTCAGTCTGTAGTAATTTTACCAAACAAGTAATTTTACCAGGCAATTTCTTTATAAGTACTCAACCTATACATTCACATATAGCCTAAAGGTTATAACTCAACCTACAAGCTAAAATAACAAAGCAAGTTTAAATAGACAGGCAAAGCCTGTTTATTTAAACTGCCTTTAAATTGACAGGAGCTCAATAAGTTTACTTTATAAAAACTAGTCAATCAGATCGTGGTCTGAGAGAAAAATGCTTTTGATCCCACCTTAACAAAGTTACTGGGCAGAATGGGTGGCTAAATCTCGATAGTGAGGAATATCAACAAACATGATGCCAAAATGGGGCACCAAAACTTTGTCCGTCTTTCTCAAAGTTGATGAATCCTCCTGTTCTGTATGCCTCTGCCCAATATGTCAAGTAGCGCTGACGCACTGCATTTCTGACAGACATGATCCACAAAACTAGCTTGGTGTTACCGCCCTACTGCCCAACCCAACTGTAATCTCATTGGTCATGTATTAAAGATGCCACCTTGTTAGGCAACATGCAGAAAAAGTTGGACGGAGCAGAGTTACTGTGGATATTCATGCCTGAACTGTGGAAGTACAGAAGGGCTCACTCACTTACAACTGTTGAGGAGAAAACACACACACACACACACACACACAAGCGGCATTTAAAGACATTTAAATGCCGCTAATTATTTTCACGAATTGAATAGCCACACATGCAAAGTGTCGTGTTGACACGGCACCTGCATTGCCCTTCAATCTTATATTTTGGGGCTTTGTGCATTAGTGCCAAAAAAGAAAAAAGATAGGAAAAAAGAAATAAAGGATGCATTTAAAAATGCAATTACAGCACCTTTGAGGAGACAAACTGGCATCATTCATGGTATTGAAATGCAAGTCATACACTGAAATACACCACCTTCTCAATGGCTCGAAAACACAGATTAAACCCTGGACCTATACCTCAATGTAACACTGTTAAACCCTGGACCTATACCTCAATGTAACACTGTTAAACCCTGGACCTATACCTCAATGTAACACTGTTAAACCCTGGACCTATACCTCAATGTAACACTGGAGATGGCTTTGGCCCTTAATGACACGTCTTATTTTTTGATGGTTGGACAAATGGAATTTTAACCCCACCTCTGTGATACCCAAATTACATTAATATCTTCATTTGACAGTATTGCGTGACCATACGTATTTCCTAAAGTACCACATACATGGCACTCCTCCAATATTAAAAAATGATGTACATTGCATTGCATGTTTTGTGCACATTTAAAGCTGCAGTAGGCAAGTTTGAAAATATACAAGGCAAAAAAACTTCCCCCTTTTGCTCTCCTCCCTTCTATCTCTCTCCTAAGCCCCTCCCACCAAATGATGCTCCAGTGCAGGTGCGGAGACAGGCAGACAGGGAGGGGTGTATTCTATGGGGAGGATATTTTGCTTGTAGATAGTTGCCCTGATTGGTAGCTACATAGCTAGCCCTGATTGGTTGGTTTT
Organism: Synaphobranchus kaupii; assembly: GCA_029718625.1. Lineage (NCBI taxonomy): Eukaryota > Metazoa > Chordata > Actinopteri > Anguilliformes > Synaphobranchidae > Synaphobranchus > Synaphobranchus kaupii. The sequence goes on from CM056376.1 coordinate 105,301,367, forward strand.
TAGAAGACCGGGTTGAGATTTTTTGACAGCCTAATACAGAGCCCAGGACACTCACAGAAACCGGATTTACTCCCAGAACATTGATAGCTGCTGGAATATAATGAGTAAATTTTATCATTTTTTATAATACTTTTATAAATAATCTTGCCTACTGCACCTTTAACTGGCAGTGTGCGGTGAGTTTCAGTTCATTTCAGTTAACAGTACTGAAATTAGCTATAAATGGTCAGATATAGAGCCAGGCTAAACAGCTAAAAATATGATCCTTCATGAGGTGACATCCTGGAGAGTTTAGTGCCATGTCATATCTGGTTAGACAGAGGGTCGTTCAAGCAAAGTGATATAAAGTAAATGATCAATATGCATTTCATAAATTAGAAAAGCCTGCAAAATAAAAAACATTTCCTCCAAAAATATTGAAATGGGGGCACTCCATCCATCTTTTTTCAGTTGGGACATCCCTAGATATTTCCAAAAAGCACGACACATCAAACAATAAATAGCAATTAAGCAATTAATAACAATTCATAGTAGACCCCTGGAAAAGGCATCTTTGATTTAGGAATGATGTGTTCTTTATCTGCTTACATAGTGTGTCCCAGTGTCCAGCCAGTAAAGGAGGCACAGTACATTGCACATGTGTGCTGGGTAACTATACACACTTCCATATGTAGTGCAGGCCTTGAAACTAGTACAGAATCCGTGAAAACTCTAAACTCCTGGATAGGTTGAATATTGAAAGTGGATAAAGCAATAGAGGTTTTGGAAGAAATGCCAGACTCAAACGTATGGTATGAATCCCCCTAGGCTGTCAAAAATCAGCTTAGAAACCAATTATATTGGCATCACCATCACTGTACTGTCTGTTGTCACAATATTAAATTGCTCATTGTCTGGATGTACACTGGTTAGTCTGAGCTCATTCAGGCCTGGCTGACTGGGGCTCCAAATGTCAATCTCAGTGGAATTTCATTAGCAACCTCACAGCTCACTGCTCAATCAATAACATTCCAGCCAATGCGGCTTGGAATACTACCCTCACATTATCTGTTTGGACAAGTTTAAAGGCACATTTTGACACGTTTCCATCAACATTCCAAACGTAATGAAAGGATGAAAAAGTACAACAGAAGGTATGACAATTGTTGAACAGGGCCACACTATAAATCTTTTTTTAATTGTTCATAACTTATTTAATGGAAAACCATGTTTTCTTTGCACAAATCATTCCATCTGATACAATTACAGAGGTCTCAACACCAGGTGGCAAAACCAATTTTGCCACAAAAAAAAAAAGAACAACTGAAACACAGGTACATACAAGGCATACAATGCAGGGATGGCTGAGTGGAGATGTGAGAATCTGAATAAATATTAGGCCCCAGGTAGGCTATAGTTACCCCATGATTAGCTGGGAGGCAGTCAGGTCTTCAACAAACTCAAAATAGGCTCCTCAAACAACCTTGCCTTTAATCTTAGCCAGGCGAAATTAAATAGCTGTGCGTCTCAAAAACTTTACCTCCCACCATCTGGCCATTTGTCGAATGGACCTGGTTCCTTTTGGTTCTGTTTTTGGTTCTGTTTTTAGGGCTCTTGGTGGGTCCTACATAAGCCTACCACCTTGTAATGATTTGATGGCTCGGAACTGGTGAGCCATGCCTTGGCTTTGCATGATTGGCTGCCTGATTGGCCACCATCAGCACAAAAAAATTGATGCATCCTGTGAGGTGTATGTTGGTTTAGCACATGGGAATATAACTGTATTGCTCTACCTCTCTTGATTTGGGTTAGTGCATATTTACACCAACAGAATCTGCATGATGTGAATATCAAGTCCTTGGAAAAGTATATATTTATTAAGTAATGTCTTTCAGGGTAAATACAGTTACCAGAATACGTTTGACATACAAGTTCAACAAGCAATGACCTAGTGAATAGAAAAAAAAGTAAAGCAGTACGATTCCACACTTCGTAAAAGCTCCTGCGTTTATTTCGATCCCCAAACCAAACCAAACCATAGTCACGCCGCGGCAAGGCTCTGTCTGCGTTCAGGGAATTTTGCAGTATGGCCCTGGGCAGCGTGTGGCACACCCTCTTGAAAATCCTTTGCGTGCTGTGGGCGCGGGTCCTCCCGCTGTTTTACGCTGGAGCATAGGAGCCACCTGCTGGGAGCTGCGGCTCTTCCTGCTGCCGATGGAGGTTGGGCTGAGCTGTGTCTAAGCTGATGTTGGTAGATTTATTGACTTTGAAAGGTATAATTCAATTTGGGTAGTTGGAATCGAACTTCACAAATGAAGCGATTCTTTGCGCGTGATCTCCTTGTAGATCAGCTGGTCCGCCCCCATACTCGCTAGTCCGTACAACAGTGATACATATACAGATAGCCTACATGGCTACAGGGTTTCAAGAGGAAATAAAGAAGGGATTGGGGGGTAGGGGGCGAGTTCAATTGTCAATTGCGCTCAAACTGAAAAGTTTGGATTCGCCCAGCCTCCCTCCAGCGCCTAAATGTGTACACGCAAACAAATATGTTACTTGGAAAACGAACGTTTAAAACACATAAAAAAACGCAAATTAAATTTAGCAAATATGTACACAACACACAATAATACTACACCATGATTTGTGTTATTGTGTATTTTTAGTTTAACCGCAGATATAGAATGTGTTATCACGCACAGTGCAATTCTACATCGCGGTCCACTCACCTGTGGCACGCGGGAATGTATTAGCACCTGCGTAATGAACGTAAAGGGCGACCAAAGAAGGGTTTTGCTGTGGTCTCACCATTAATTACTGTTCAGTTTTAATGATTCATCCGGGTATGCTGCATTTGCCTTCCAATTCGTTTATCAGCAACTGTGTTCGTTTTTTAAATGCATTTTGTTATGCATTTGTATAATTAATTTATTTGAATACACCATATAGCCCATTGTTACTAGCTTATATTGGATAACAAAGAGCGTCATATATCAAAATGAATTTCGAACACATCCCGAATTTACAAGGAAACATCACTGTAGGCTACATGTGGCAATATTCCCTATGTTGGATTAAGTAGGGTAATTCAATTAAAAATATATAAAACGAATTTAAGAACGTATTACACTGTTGTTGATACTACACATAAATATTAAGTTAGCGCACACTGCAATTGATAAAAACTAGTGTGCATAAAGCGGAAAAAATGCAATAGGCTACAGTTATAAATTCTTTAATACAGCCTAAGCATCACAAGCGTCATAGCGATAAATATCACTACGACACAAGTGTATTTTTATTTATACTTTATATATAAGTATATATTTTATTTATACTTATTTAAACTTAAAGCTATTAGGCTACGTATTCACGCAATTCTCATATTTTAGTTAGGGAAGTATGCAAGATGCAGCATTTTATTTCCAAAGAACATTTTCAAACATTTTATTTTCTTTTTCTTCTTACAAAAATGAATTAGCCTACAGAATTCCCTCTGATAAACCAAAATTAAGTTTTACGACTTTAGGCTATAGGCCTATATGCCTGCTAAATTTACATTATATATATTTTAAAAATCATTCGCAATTTTCTTATAAACATGACGTTACTATGAACATACCAATTAAATAAAAAGTGTAGGCCTACCCTATCGTCTCTAAAAAGCGAAAGTTAATACATTTCATGAAAAAACATCAAGTGAATCATTCGGATACGATCTCTACATATATTTTCAGCACCATTTAATTAGACAATACAATAGCCTATAGATTATATTTAGATTTGATACTGAGAAAATGAAATTGAGATAGATGTTTAGTAGCTAGCATTCAGAAGCCTATTTGTTCAAAAAGGACCGCCACAAGTCTTATAAAACATCTAGATCACGACTAAACGGTACTATCCAGTGAGATAATGTTTAACATGAACGAACGAATAATGTCCTACATTCAGGCATAGCACTAAACAACTGGAATTACAGCCCAAACTAAAACGGTGAAACATGTAGTGTAAAATATGGCTGAAGCGAATTCCAATTTTTCGAGAAGAATAATTGATTTATACCAGTGTAGCCTATATTTGAAGCGAATACACTCCATTACATAAAGCGTGGGCTCTTGCAGTGGTTGTGGTTTTTATTTACAGCACTAGACTTTGTGTGAGCAGAATTACGATGAGGCACACTATATGTGGTCGAATATCGTGTTCTAAGTTCTAAGCATCTAAGAGCAAGTTAATTCAAAGAGCATCTCTTTGCAGGCTGCATAGTTCCAGATGTCACAGCCAAAGTGCATTGCTTCACGGTTGCAGGCAGCTCGGTACACGCCGGTGCTCTGTGCCCTACTGACATAGGGAATTAGGTTCCCCGAGCCCTGCTGCAAGTTTGCTCAAAAATGTTCATGAACGTCTCCAGACAGACGCAGTCGATCTTCAGCATGATCACATTACCACTCGTGAACTATTTTTGTTTCAACTCGCAAAAACTATTACTGAACTCGATCGGAGAATGGAGACCGCAGCATATTAATATAGAAATGAATAGCGCTATAAGAAGTAAAAAGTGTTATAACCACCAACAACGTCTGGCCACGGCCCTATATCAGACTGATCAAATTGTTTTGCAATCTTACATGAAGCAAAATTAAATAACAAACGTTATGCCAAAAATAGACTACAATTGTTTAATGTTCTGGTATTTCAAATCCCCCCACTCAAACTCTAAAGGGGCTATATATTGTAGGCCTATATTTTCATATTTGTGATAGTCACTTAGCTAAGTGAAAAAAGTAGGCTATGCTAATATTTAATACATTTAACGTAACGGCAATTGTTCGCAGCATACGAGCGTTAGCATATTTCAAGTTTAAAAATATGTGATTTAATGTAGCTTACAATAGGCTAACGAAAGAAATAACGCATATTCGGTAGACCTATAAAGAAGAAAAACAGCACACTGTCACGACGTAGCCTAAGCTACGTGAAACCTGTCAAAATGTTGTCTTATTACTCAGTTTCAGTATTGTAACCAGTCGGCCCTATGGTTCTGGCAGCCCTAAACAACAATGTTGGTGGCCCCAAGGTGTTCCAACATTTTTAAAAAAAAACTTGAATTGTGTGGCCCAGGAATGATTGTGGCTCTATATGACTGTATGGTGTTTATGCCAGCGGCTCTGATAGAAACAGTAGGCTAAATACGTCATCACATGCGATGACAATGGCGACCAACCTATGGGTAGCAGTGATGACAAGTAGCTAGCTACCCACAACAGTCGTCCATGGACGGCTAAATTGTTTTGGAATCACGTTTTGGACGCCTATTCAACGATATTTTGCCGCATTTCTCGCACTGGCCAGTAAAATAATCAATATAAATGTAACTAACACAGCTTATAGTACGAGTCCCAGCTTCAGTAAGATGTTTTCAGAGTTTTCTAACACAGCTTCGCTGTGTAGTTAGTAACTGGCCTTCCGGGTAGGGTAGGACACAGGAATATTAAAATATGACCGAAATAAGCATGGGGGAGTGAATGTGGAGAGGCCCTAGCCCACCTAACCCAGTTGGTTCTCTGAGCACCAGTATTCATTGAGAATACTCAACTGCAGGAATAGTGCTACGAATAATCTCTTGTTTAAGTTCTGCATAACGGAAGAGGGCAAATAGGCCTACAATCACGAAGAGTAATACATTTTCACTGAGCATATAGGCACAATGTAATTAATTTTATTTATTGTTTTAAATGCGCATATTATTATAGTGCTGTCATTTTTAAAATCGCCACTAGGCCTACTATTGCAGTAGCTATTGGTGAGAACTGTGAAATAACTAAGGCCTAATAGGCTATACAATTCTGGAATTACAATTGCCCCAATCGCTAAATAAAGTCTACAGAACGATCGAGTATGCTCACGAAGACAGCAAATAACGTATTATAACTGTTTTATTGAACTGTTAATTTAGCAGATATATCACCTGGAAAATGCTTCATTTTGTGCTATTAAAGTCGGCGTATGGTTCCCCAAAGTTTTCCTAATTAAAATTGATTTCAACCAAACTTTTGTTTAGATTAATAAAATAGGCATATACGTGCTGCTCATACCCCACTACAGTAGACTACCCTATACGCAAAAAGCATATGTAACCTACTTCAGTGTTATCGGACGGAGTAGGCTATAAAACCAATAAACTGGACCCCATCGCTTGCCCACCCAGTCACTCGCACCGTCATAAAAACAGACTACATTACGCAAATTGGATAGAAATAGGCTGGTTTTGGCGAAAACGAAGGTGACGTTGGAAGAATATGAATTGGGTTTGCTAGCTGCACTTACAACTGATATTTATGGTAATTTAAAAATGTATCCTCCCAGACTGCTGAGTTCAAATGGATATGTAAATTAAAATACTTCTGAAAAGCGATAAATATTAATACATGTTTCATTAGATTTTGTTAAAGAAAAGTGGCAAAAAGCTATACGTAATTGAACTACATAGCCTACAGCAGATTCCACACTAGGCGACGCTTTCACTTGGTCAAAATACATTGCCCACTGAAACGGAACTTCTCTCAGAAAGTGAGGGAATAAATTAAATCACTGAACCATGCTGTTCATTAAAGATTTTCCACCACCTTGCACTCACATCTCGTGTTTTATAGGCTATTAGTGGATAAAACATAAGAGATGTGCTTAAATATTACTTGTATAACAAGGCTATAACAAAAAAACAATAACATTAACGCTGGTCTTCATGCTATTTACGTAGGTCAAGCAAATAAGTCTGAAATATCAAGAATAGCACGTTTTTGTAAAAATGAAAAATGACTAAAAATGGACTTTCATTCCTGCACAAGTGTTGCAACTGAAGTGTGACGTACAAAATGTGACGCACTGACATTCCCAATCCGTTTTCTTTTTCTTGAAATCAAGTGCATTCCACAATAGGCGATCACTTGGAAATCCATCTAATGCGATTCCGAACAGAACAGATTTGAGGCCACATTCGTCTTGCCACATACAGATCCTTTCCAAAAAATTAGAATATCATGGAAAAGTTTTTTTTTTTCATAATTCCATTCAAAAAGTGAAACTTTCATAGATTATAGATTCATTACACACAAAGTGAAATATGTCTAGCCTTTATTTGTTTCATTTTTCATAATTTTGGCTTACAGTTCCAGAAAACCCCCAAAACAGTATTTCAAGAAATTAGAATAGTGTGTCGAAAATCAGCATTTACTTCAGTTATTTCAGAGAATGAGTGGAGCGGCTTGACTCGAGGAATCCGACAGTTGTAGCCCATGTCCCGGATACGTCTGTACGTGGTGGTTTTTGAAGCACTGACTCGAGCCTCAGTCCACTCCCTCTGCATCTCCGCCAAATTTTGGAATCGTCTTTGCTTGACAATCCGCTGAAGCCTACGGTCATCTCTTTTGCTTGTGCACCTTCTCCTGCCACATTTTTCCCTTCCACTAAACTTTCTATTGATATGCTTGGACACTGCACTCTGTGAACAGCCAGCCTCCTTAGCGATGACCTTTTGTGGCTTACCCATCTTCTGGAGGGTGTCAATGATGGTCTTCTGGCCAATTGTCAAGTCTGCAGTCTTCCCCATACTGAACCAAACTGAGATAAACTTTGCAGGTGTTTTGAGTAAATTAGATGATAGTGTGACACTCAGTCTAAAACATTCATTCTCTGAAATAACTGACGTAAATGCTGATTTTCGACACACTATTCTAATTTCTTGAAATACTGTTTTGGGGGTTTTCTGGAGCTGTAAACCAAAATTATGAAAAATGAAACAAATAAAGGCTAGAAATATTTCACTTTGTGTGTAATGAATCTATAATCTATGAAAGTTTCACTTTTTGAATGGAATTATGGGAAAAAAACAACTTTTCCATGATATTCTAATTATTTGGAAAGGATCTGTATGCCACATAGCACTAAAAGCAGTGGTGATCTAAAAAAAAAAATGGAATTGCTAAACTTTTTGTAGTTATGCTTTTTTGGATACTGGAAAGTTAAGACTCTCTTCAATTACATCACAACATTATCATTACCACTGCACAATTCATTCCTTCACCACATGGGCTCTATCTTGGCGATCTTAGCTTTGACTAAACGCATGGCGTAAAGTGCATTTAGGGCGTGTCCAAGTCCACTTTTGCTAGTTTGAGGGCGTGTTTTTTGAGCGCTAAGCATGGCGCTTAGCCGTGCTTAACCGAGTCTCTTCATTAATTATAGGTGTGTCTTGGGCATGACATGCAATAAACCAATCAAAATGTCATATCCCATTGCCTTTAAAAGCCTACTTTTCCACCTTGGCGGATTGCTTATATGATGGCGAAACAGACATGCTCATGCGTGTTTAGTGCAATCAAGGAATAGGCTATATGGATCAATAGTATGATCAATATTATTCGGACTAACCATTATGAGTTCCCGGTAATTCCCGTGCTGTTATTTTACAAAATATATGCGGTTAAATTTCGTTAAAAGCACCTGCAACAGCTGAGAATAAGCTGCCAATGGCTTCCGTCTCACCTTAGAAACCTTAGCAGCTTGTTTAACAAAATTTCGTTTGATTATAAAAAGAAGCATTGTCAAACATCAATTCCATGAGGATGTTCTCATGGAGTTCTCGAAGTTCAAGCTTCATCCAAAGTTCATTAACTGCATTCTAATATTGATTAATAACATAAATACCGTTATTCTGCCTTAATGATGACACTAAATACAATAAAGCTGTCAAGTTGGCAACCCATAGGTTCACGCATATTTCCTTTCTTTATAATGTCCTGCTTATGGAAATGTGATCAACCTGTTTAACTGGTAGAGGAATGATTTAAAACAATCCACTTTCCCAGGAAGACCGTGAAAAGTGTGATTTACAGCAAGGGAAACAGATCTGCTCCTGCATCAAGTTAAAGCACAAATGCAGAAAATGACATTGTGAATTAATTGTGTAACGTGCTGCAAATTTGTTTTTGTTTCTAATTAGACGCTTAGTTCTCTTTAAAATCGTTTTGTTCAGTTATGGAATAACAGGTGAAATCAGCGGGGTTTTAATAAGCTGAGAGTATGCAAACCTTGTCACTGTAATTTAAAAAATATGAAGGACGAAGAATAAGATTCAAATTCAGTTAACATGTAGGCCTAGAGAGCTGTATTGTAATGACATCTGAAGTGCATTTCAGAACTCAAATGTCCGTCTATTGCAGTGGCGAGTTTTCCATTGAATGACAATTCACGTATTAGGTGTAAATTACAATTTGCGCATTATGCTTGATATAGGTGTTATCAACAAAGTTTTAAATGGATAACCATTGTCCCGTAACAAAAGATTGTCCCCCCAGAAGATTACTGGAATTATTGGCAAATATAGGCTAAGTTATAGCTTGATCCAGGATAACTGCGAATAGTCTATACATGTAACCTCACAGGTACCATCGCACATCACCTGGATGTTGATGGAGTGGGCTGAAAGCAATTTAATGTGGCATTCCCCTTTGCTGAGGGACAGGTATGTGGTCTTTGACTAATGGACCCTTTTATTATTATGCATTTTTTGATATAGCCTACACAATAATAATATTTAACATTGTAATCTTGATATTTTTAGTCATGCTTGTGCGCGCCCCTGTGTGTATCAGACAGGAGGGTGTACGCGCGTTGTGCACACGCCTATGTAGACGCACTTGCGCCATTAAAATAACATGTAAACAACTGCGACAAGACTTTAGACCAGGTTTGTGGTGGTTTTAGCGCAAGCGCTTTCTGCTGGCTCAAGATAGCAATACGTCAAAAATTATCCTGGCCACTCCTCATCTTAAGACCAACACACCCAGTTCACTTGTTATGGGCGCAAGAATACATGGTATTTAAACGACGTGAGCGCTAGGCGTTATAATGAACCCTGTGCTGGGTGTAAGATAGCAAAGACACTTGCGTTTGGGTTAGCGCCGCTTAGCGCCGGGTGTAAGATAGGGCCCCATGAGTTTATACCCATCCCTGAACGCCACACGCATCTCTTTGAGAGGACTGTTTGAACTCCACAAAGCCCTCCACCTACCCAAGCACCAAAAACGTACAAGTCAAACCTCTGCACAATTGAAACTGCATAAAAAACAGATGAAGCACACCCATGTCGTTATCTCCACACTAGGAGCAGACAGGGTGGGACGCAACTCTTACCATGTGGCTTCATTACTTTCGCAGTGAATCTGAACATTGGGGGGGGGGGGGGGCTGACTTGAATGGTTGTGAATGCAAGTGATATGCAAGCACACTATCAGCGCACTATGGTGCAATGTCCTGCATTATGCATTTGCTTAGAGATCTGCAGCTGTGCCAGCTAGGATGGGTTACACATTTTACACTTTTGTCAAGTCCCATACATACTGAAGCAATGAATGTCTACAGCCCAGTTATCAGAAGTTCAAGTATTCACGCTACATCATTATCCAATACTGAATGGGAAACTGTAGCAGAGGGATCCACCTGGCTTCTTCTTGCTGGGGTTGGGTAGGCTAAAGTTGGCTAAAGTTCACTAAGGTTACAGGTTATAATCAGTACACTCTCCTGTACTACACTGTGCAACTTAGTGTGGAAAACAACTAGAGGCTCCCAGGTAACAGAGATATTCAGTCACACACTTCAGCTGCACTGATCCCCACATGGGTGTGTTTGACATGTGTTTTAGCAGTGATTTAAGGGTACAGTTCAAGTCGTGATTCCAAAATGGAAGGGGAAACAGAACACTCCAAAAGATCATTTTTGGAACACGGTGAGGGAACACATCAAGAGATAATTTTGGAACACAGAACACTCCAAGAGAAAATTTTGGAACACAGAACACTCCAAAAGATAATTTCGGAACACAGAACACTCCAAGAGATAATTTTGGAACACAGAACACACCAAGAGATAATTTTGGAACACAGAACACTCCAAGAGATAATTTTGGAACATAGACCACTCCAAGAGATAATTTTGGAACACAGAACACTCCAAGAAATCATTTTGGAACACAGAACACTCCAAGAGATAATTGTGGAACACAGAACACTCCAAGAGATACATTTGGAACACAGAACACTCCAAGAGATCATTTTGGAACATAGATCATTTTGCAGCTGACCAGAGAAGTCAGGATGCAGGCCTTCAGCAGTGCAGTAAGAGTGTGCTTTCTCACCTGGGACTGTGAACTGGCAATTACATTTCCCCCCCATCTCAATTTTTCATTATTTTCCCCCAATTTGGAAAACCAAATTGTGTGTGTGTAAGCCTGTCCCATCACTGGAATCATTCACTGTTGATTTTTAAAGGCTCGGAGCAGTGGTCATGCCCTCATTTTCACTCCTGCAGTCAACCAGGTGGGCTGGGGATTTATTTGTCCCAGTAGCACGGACACTCTGCCAGACCGCAGGTGTTTGATCAATGAGAGGATTGGCTATTGCATGATGGGGAGTGGGGTGGGGGTGAATCACTGCATCAGACCAGTACTTTAGCTGGATGAGACACCAGAGAACCATCTTAGGTTAGTGCATTTTTGCCAGTGTGAAAGGACCTCAAAACGTAAGCAAACATGTCTTTGTTCTCATTTAGAAACTATAAGCACTTCATAAACCGTGAAATTCCTGATGACTCGTAGCCCTCGCCACCTTGGCTGCTCAGGAATGAGAAGCCCCCTGGAGTTTAGAGCTGTCCGTTAATAATGCCAGATAATTGGGCTAAAGGTATTTTTAAAAGCATCACACTTTGCAAACCAATCTTTCACTATTGCAATAGTATTTTTTTCATTTGTTGAATTACCTAAGAACCCAGTGCTTCCTTTTGTTAATTTAAAAAGGAGATCCAATAATAATTGTAACCCAAAGAAATTGATGTTTTTCTAATGCTTATAATCGCATTACATATAGCTACATTGATCTTTTTATCCATGATCTTATCTACCAGGAAAATGGGAACTGCATTCCATGGAAATAATAAACAAGGTGTTCCTTATTTTGCTGAGAAGGAACTGAGGTTTCTCAAAATAAAAAAAGCCACAAACTATGCTGTTATGCATTTCATCCTGTCAATGCAACCCTAATGTAATCACTGTAATACCACAGCATTTTGGGTCTCAAGAAGGTATACCAACAATTAATAATCTGACCGAAGCTAGCAGCTATCCTCATAACAAGGGATCTCTGACACTTGCATATTATGGCCGTATTCATTCAATATTCGATGTAGACCTAAAAATAAATAAATTAATAAGAGTTTTACAAGCACAGAAAGTTTTTACAAACAATAGAAGGAATAGTATACATTAATTATTATTAACTATTTTGTGCAGGGTTTGTGAGATTCCTGAGGACAAAATGGACACTATGTATATATTTGATGTATGAAGTGAGTCAATGTCTTGTTCTTACAAGCAAATGACAGCAGCAGTGGAATACAGCAAACAAGTCATTCAGTGTTCAGTGCCATCACTATAGAGCTGATCTTCTCTCTTCTACACATTGTTATCTTACTACAGATTATAGTAAAAAAAACTTCATGGTTATATTTCTTCAGAAAATATGAGCATTTTACTATTTATTACCAATTAAACACTACATGTATACGCTTCATATAAAAATAAGTTACCTACCAATACTACTGAACTGCTGTAAATCACTTGATTCTACACAAAAAGGACCGTAACTTCTATTGCTATTTTTGGCACTGCACAATTACAATGCTCATTCTGTTCAGTAATGTAGTCCTTGCTGGTCATATGAAAGCAGTTCAATGAAAAATTATCATGCAGAAGTTAAATCATTAAATTGTCACTGGGATGAAGCACCACAGGTCAGAATGCTTTCTCTAAAATTGACAGTATACTAATACATTACATTCCCAATACTATATTCCCTCTGTCGAATGCATCTGCTATATGTTACCTAAAATAAATAGGAACTGATCATTTAGTCCATCCCCCCTCCAAACGGAAGAGAGAGAAGTCCACAAGAACATTATACCACACCCGACAATCCGGGAATGACTTTCTTTGTCACTTCAACGTCTTTTGAATCTTTTTTTGTATTTTTTTCTCTCTCCGTTTTGGAGATGATCTGTATGTGATGTTATTTTTTGTGGAGTCTTGATTGTTGTGTGTTTTTTAAATTGAAAAAAATTAAAACAAAAGGGGAAGGGAAATCCCCCCCCAGTAATATACGTTTTAAAGATGTACAGTGAAGTGATTCATGGTAAACTGTTTTCTGAAGAAATGCTTTTATTGGAATGATTTAAAAAAAATAAAAAATAAAAGACAAATGTTGCCTAAAAAAAGAAATACTTTTTGAAAGTAAGGTATACACTGAAATGAATATTAATGTCAAGAACCAAATAGAACAATGTGCACTGGTACCATACGGAACCATTCATACGGACCCGGGTTCAAATCCCAGACGGGACCTTTCTGTGTGGAGTTTGCATGTTCTCCCCCGTGTCCGCGTGGGTTTCCTCCGGGTACTCCGGTTTCCTCCCACAATCCAAAAAAAAAAAAACATGCAGGTTTAGGCTAATTGGGGGGGCATTAACAGGGTGTTGCTGCAAAAGAGCATGTGTGCTCAGTCAACTACTCTGTATAAATAAAGGTAAAATAAAAAAAATAAAAAAAATAAGGAATAAATGTTTCCCTGTCACTTTAAGACTTGTTGAAATTTTATATAAAACTAGAAATACTGAACTCCAGTTCAGTATTTTGAGTTTTCAGCATTTTCACACAGCCGAGGTAAATTTTAATATTTTTTACTTAAATACCACTGTTACAATTGCACGATAAAGTTGAATTATTTTGCATTCACTGTTGACAACCAAACTAAAATATAGATGAATTCAGGTGAGATATCAACGTTTAGATAGCTTAGATTGCAAATACCCGCTAAAAGAAAACCAGTACATTTTATCCACTATGATGACAATGCAAATACCTGCTAAAAGAAAACCAGTACATTTTATCCACTATGATGACAATACAAATACCCGCTAAAAGAAAACCAGTACATTTTATCCACTATGATGACAATGCAAATATTATGAATATTCATGATGAACATGTGTCACTTCATGTTTTCAGACTGGGAAAAAGTTTTTTTTATTTTCAAGTGTTTTATATATTGATTCTTTCTGTTGAGCGATAAAGAAACATGGCTACATTGCTGCTGACCTTAGACAAACTTTTTTAAGAAAACCTTTTTAATAATAATAATTACAGCATAGGAACAGTAAATCTTGAATAGTCAGAATGCATCCCTGCCTATACTTTCACATTGTATTGAAAAAATGTAGGAATAGATTTTTGCATTTAAATATTAAATTCAAGGAAAGATACCAAAAATTTATAAAATGTGTACACTTTGTCCACTGCATAAAAGGGTGTGCCCTAATGTTATCTTTTTATTTATATGGCCTTTGAGATTTTGCATTGGGTTCTTTACATCATTGTTCCAGTCATATTTCACCTTTTCTTGAAAAATAAATCATCACTGTCAGTTCTGATATCTGTCTGGGAGAATAACCTTCAATCAAATTCCCCATACATTTCAGAGAATTGGGTCTTTGATATGCACCAAACACTTACAACCTTGTTGAATGCCATGCCAATCATTCATCAGGCAGTTACCATGTGACCCTTTGGCCATTAAATATCAGCTTCAAAAAAGCCATTTTATTTATTGCCACATTCACTGAATCTCCCAGAGAACAAGCATTTCCAGAGCCCAAAAAGCCAATGGTGTCAGATTCCTTCAGCTATAATTACATTTTGTAAAAAAGAAATGTAAGGTTTTTTACATTTTGAAAAATGTATGAATTTTTAACAAAACTTGCCACTGATTTGAAATAATTTTACACTACACTCACCCATTCATGAATAGGAAAAGCTGTATCAGTTTGTACTAAATATCTTGTAGAAATCTTATACAGTGAGCTGTGAGCACCATAGTTCATTGGACAGTGACACATTTTTTGTTATTTTGGTTCTGTACTCTAGCACTTTGAGTTTGAAAGGATACAATGACAATGAGGTGTTGAAGTGCAGACTGTCAGCTTTAATTTGAGGGTATTTCCATCCATATCGGATGAACCGTTTTGAAATTATAGAACCTTTTGTACATAGTCCCCCATTTTCGGGCATCAAAAAATATTGGACAGTTTAACATAATGTAGAATAAAGTAATAATTTTTAATATTTGGTTGCATATCCTTTGCATGCCATGACTTCCTGATGTCTGTGACCCAATCTAGTCCCACCCCCCAATTCCCATAGAGATCCATTCAAATGCAGAGAGGTTATAGTATCGCTTGTAGGAGTACCAGAAAATAAGATATGAAGAGTCTTTTGATATTGTTGGGTCACAGACATCAGGACGTCATGGTATGCAAAGGATATGCGACCAAATATTAAAATTTTTATTCTACATTATGTTAAACTGTCCAATATTTTTTGATGCCCAAAAATGGGGGAGACTATGTACAAGAGGTTCTATAATTTCTAAACGGTTTCATCCGATATGGATGAAAATAACCTCAAATTAAAGCTGACAGTCTGCACTTCAACCTCATTGTCATTGTATCCTTTCTATATATACGACGAACCTGACGAAGATACGCCGAAACGCGCGTCGTTCATTCTACTTTTTAATAAATCTTCTTTGCATCTAAACGCTTTTTGCCTCTGAAGGTCAGTCTTTTAACTTTTTCGTTTGAGTGTGCGGACTGAACATTGGAGCATTGCATTGTATATTTTCGCCCTGGTTTTTTCTCTTTTTTCTATATATATATATATATATATATATATATATATATATAGTATATATATATATGCTGCAAAGTTAAGTTAACATTAGTTAACTTAAACCATAGACAAGGAGTTGATGTTAGAAATGGCTGAAATTAAATCATGCCTTCTGCTAAATAAGGGATAGCAGAATATATCATGCATATTGTCATCCAATTCTGTTGTTTTGTTTCATCGGGACCAATTTAAACTTGTATTGTTTTCTTCATCAAATCTTGCTTCCCATGAAACACATTAAGCATCTTGAATCACCCACTTTATTCTACACAAGTAAACAATAGAGGGAGGTGGGTGGGTTGTACAGTTGTAGGTAATGGCTGGAAGTATTTTATGAATTCACGCATTTAAAAGCATGAACCGTCTTGTGTGCAATTTTTGGACAGATAAAATGCACTAGTCAGAGTCACTGTTAATTAATGTCTTTAAACGGGGGGCTATTTCTAAATGTTGTTCATAGGCAACAGGCCATTACACTGCAATGCAGCAAATAACACACAGCCTACCAAGGGTTGGATTATCAGGAAATAGGCCTATACATAAATATATGGTAGCAAACTTTGATTTTATTTGGGCCCATAGCACTTTTACTGCAGCATGTAAGAGTGTATGAATGTCATAATGCATCTCATAGGCCAAACCACTTATTTGTTTTACTAATTTCTTTAACACACACAAAAAAATAAAATAGATAATTCAGCCTATACGTATAATAATAAATAATAAATATGCAATACTATGTTTATGTTTCTCAATATGAAATTAAAAAAGATTAACTCACACAGTAGGCTAAGCCTGAATTTCAGCGCGGCACTTCTAAAATGGGCTAGCGCCTACATCAAAAGATTTCCGCGCAAAAACAAACAAACAAAACATATAGCTATTCTGCAGAAACATGAATGCAACACTTTTGGCCACTTTTTGTTCCATTTATTATATTTTTAAAATAGACTACTCAACTAAAATGGCTTTACAAGAAATTTAGAGTCAGTTATTATAGCATTGTATTATAAGAATGTAAGCATGAATGCGTACCCCAATTACGCCAGTTTCTCCGCGTTCATAACCGATTCTGAAGCAGTAGGCTGTCATTAGGCTATGTCATTACAATGAGATCAAATACTCTAAAGAAACTGATAGGCTACGCAATGAAAGTAGGCTACACTTAAATTATTGCACTGGTTGCTTGTTGAGTAAAACTAAAAGAATAGTTGGTCAACGAAAAAAGTGGGGTAAACAGCAGCAACAAAGGAGCTCCTATTCTGAGAAAACGTGCCCGACAGCAAATGTGTCAGTTGACGTAAACAGCGCTGCGGGTCAAACAACCAACTGTGGCAGGCATAACTACAAGTCACAGCCAGAAAAACCGCGGCAAGTAGCCTATGTGGTAATTGTTACATGTGTTGCTTAACCTGCAATCTATACGATGGTGAAGTCAAGCCGTAGTTAATGCGAAGGAACACACGTTCGTTTCTCAAATGGACTTGCAACACTGCTTTGCTAAAGGCGAGCAAAGAAGACCACGTGATGTCTTAATTCAGAAATTCTTCGAAAAATTACAACCAAGGGAATCTCCGTGTCACACCTCGAATCTAGCCTGGCTAGTAGGCTAATCGACAAAGTGGATACTAATAAATATATAAACGTATTTAAAATAGCTATATACCCGAAGATTCAATAAAATTTAAAGAAAACTAGCCTGCCCCCCCCCCCCCCCACAATTCAGCTTTGATTTTGGAAACGAGTTGATGTTTAGACATGTTTGCTATAGCCTATTGTAGGGGAATTTACATTTTTCAGTAATTGAAAAAAAGAAAAATTATATACAGACCCATTAGGATTAGCATACACACCATAGGCTATTGCTTATTACTATGTGCATGACACCCCTCCCTGGAGTCCCTGCCCCAAACTACGACTTTGAAATCCCACCACCCACATAAGCCGGAAACCCCGACACCATCACAAAAATTTAAATTCAAGACTTGAATTAATTTGAACATTAATAACATAAAGTTTATTTTCTCAAGACATTACTTTCAACACACACGCACACTAAATACATTAATGAAAGTCAGTGAATATGAACTTCATTTTAAATACTTCCCATTCTAAAGAAAAAAATACGAAAAATATTAGGCCCTCGGCCTACACAGTGCAAATCTGAACCCTATATTAAACTTTGGGGGAAAAGAACGGGAAAGTATCAAAATATCATAAAATTATAATTGCTTACAAATTAAGTAGGAAAACAATCAGCCTCTCACATAGTGTAGACCCCAAGTCATGTTGTTTAAATAAAATAAAAAACAACGTAAAATAATCAAATTACAGTTTACAAAAATATCAATAATTAAAAACCTTTTGGTGAGAAAGGCTGTCCTAAAAGGGATTCAAAATCGCATGTTTACTAGACTAATATCGTTCCCAGGGGAAGGCTGATGTGGCCCTTACCACTTATATTAAGTTTCATCTCTTGAAACATTAAAAAATGAATCAGGTATTGCATCTTTCTTCTAACCTGGGTCTCCGAGAGGTTGAGTTGTCTCGCCAGTTCTGTGCGTTCCCGGCCAACCACGTACTGACACCGCTGGAACTCGAGCTCAAGACGGTACAGCTGCTCCGCAGTAAAAGAGGTACGTGTGCGTTTTGGTCGGTCGAGGTCAAGACCCTTTGGCAGAACGATCTCCCGGATTGTCCCCTTGGCATCTGAAAGTAATTTAAAAAAACATACAAATGTTAAATGTCCAAAGAGCCACACGATATGCCTACAGTATCATAAAATGTGCACGGATACACAAAACAACAATATTACGCTATCGTGATTAAATGGCCCGAGGAATTGGGCGTGTCTATATTTTTATGTTAGGTTTTGTAATTAAGGAATTAGAACTGTCAATCCGTCCACAGTAACGTTTAAAAACAATGAGGGGAAGTAAATATGTGTAACACATTTCAATAAAATGAAACTTTATTGAATGCAACGGCAACATACGCACTTACGCAGTAAGGCACATGGTAAGGCACCACACTGAATTTAAATGGATGCCGGGGAAGAAATTGTTTCGCAAACATACATACAAGTGCAAAAAACAACAATAAATAAATACATAAATATGGGGGCGTCAATTGCAGCGCCGGATTGCTTTCGACTGTCGTACTAAGTTTCTCGTGAAGGACAGTAGCCTATGGATCATATACGAACTCTGACGAAGGACCAATCGCAGTAGCCTATCACTCACCAATCCCTTGTTTTAACCTATGGTTTTAACCAAATAACATGCATTGTCTTTTTGTCTTGAGTAAAACTGGAACCACATTTCTCATCATATCTCTTTCAGAACCAATATTAAACTCTGCTAATGTTACTGAATAAGTAGGCGTATACGTTTATAATACAACATACGCCCGAGTTACGTAGTAACAGTAAATTTTAATAAATTAATAAATAATAGAACCTTTGCTGTTCAAAAAGATGACTTTTTAAGGTTAATTATCAAAGTATGCAGTCAAAAGAAAGCGCGTAAAATACTACGTCTGATTAGCGGTTTACGTAACAGCCTAAAGTAGGCCACAAATAAAAATAAGAAAAAAGAATATAACCCAACGTCATAGGCTATTAAATAACATCATGATTAAACAATGATTTTACTTCTCGAAGTTCACAAAAGACTAAACGATGTAATACGCATAGGCTATTGGCTTTTATACGTGTGTGTAGGCTACTGAGTATTGCATGGGCCTACTCCTTAATGTAGCCTACGGAACTGTTATTTGGCAGATTATGGAAAGCGATTAACTCACTTTTCACATAGCCTAGTTTGCGCAGTAAACTAACACGAAATACGTTCTCAGGACGGAACATGTTTTGGACGTTTGTAAAAATTAATAGGTTATTCCTCACAAAAATGCAGTTCAATATCTTTGCTTGCGCTAAGACCTGAATGGAAATTTGCCCAGCCAGTCAACAGCCCATCACAGGCCAATTAAACAAATCGAAGGAGCGTAGAAATACTACTGCGTGCGGTGCTAATTTTAAGGACCCTCTGTTCAAACTTTTGGTTTGGAAAATTGGAGAATGTTATCAACATAAAGCCCATGTTAATAACAGCAAAATATGGTTCACCAGTACTATTTTCATAATTATTAGACTCAGGTGAAGTAGGCAAAATGTAAAATACATATTTTGACATTGCTTAATAACTGAAATTACTTTAATAAATATTTCGAGTTGAAGTGGACTATACCTGACTCATATCTGGACTGTTCTATGCACAAATAACCTAAAGTAAAAAAAAGTTTCTGCCAACAACAGGAAAAAGTCTGTACAGTCCTGGATTGACAGGAAAATATGACGACTAACGATTTCGAACAGTGATCTACAATATAGCATTAATATTACCAAAGCAGTTAAATCATTTGTTGGTTATTAGAACATTTCTGGAAGACGTCAAATATAATGTAGCCTACAGAAATGTAGCATCGTGTAAAACACATCTCATATTTTAAATGTAGAGATAATCTCGTATTTCCATATTTTGCAGTGACCAAACAACAGAGAAAAATTGCAGGCCTAAACTATAAAATGCATAAAGCCCCGTATTTTGAAATGCGATGTCGCCTAAGGATTAAACACAAAAATTGAAGATTATTTTAAATCGAATCAACTGTCACTATTGATTAAAATTTCTAAATAATTTAAACGATGGTAATTCTTACAATTATTTACGAAGTCAATGTTTTTATGCCCCCTTTTCACTGTAATATCATAAGGTGTGTGCCCATTGGTTGAATTGTATTTTGGTTTTTTTAATCATTCGTGTGCACGTCTCACTGTAGGCTATCATCAAAGTCCAGCTATGTGGCGACCATCACAGGTTGTTTTTCCGCATTGATGGTAGCCAATTCATACCGCAAATATTAACTTTTTTAATTTAAATATTAACAACAAAGTCGCTTTTAAACGTTAAAGTCTGGGTAGAAAGAAAGACATTTGCGGGATGTTTTTTGGGTGCTTCATATCAAATCAATTTGACCAGTAGACAGACTTGCTGACCTCTGCGTGACCCCGAGTTCTCACGAGGTATCCAGTGCATTCAGTCCTCAGCTTTAAAAACAAATAGTGATATCGAGGATTGCGGGGCTAGCTAC
Organism: Synaphobranchus kaupii; assembly: GCA_029718625.1. Lineage (NCBI taxonomy): Eukaryota > Metazoa > Chordata > Actinopteri > Anguilliformes > Synaphobranchidae > Synaphobranchus > Synaphobranchus kaupii. Next base: position 105,322,332 of record CM056376.1, read on the forward strand.
GTGTCCTGAGCAACTCTGCCAAAATCGTTCATATCCCCCTCAGCACGTCCAATCGCCCAGTCTATAGTCTTGTCCCATCATTGCTACCATTGCTGGGCGTTTATCTCCTCCCCCCCACTGTTGGAATTAAACCGAATTATGTATGCTGTTGCAAACCTCAGTGTGTATGCTGACGAGAACTGTGCGGATCTGTAGTTCCCAAATGCGTTGTTCCCTCGCTGACTTCTCCAAATGAGTGCGGGCCTTGGTGGAACGCTTGACACACATTTACTAGGAACAATATTGCATAGTATTGCCTCCCATACCAATAGGGCTACGCACCGAAATATCACTCGCCCTTGTGTAAGATTAACAATGTAAAAGCCTGGTTTATTGTTAGATTTTTGTCTTTAGGAAAATATACAAGTAAACAAACGAAATGTAATAAAATAGTGAAAAATGGCAAAATAACAACTTTTCCGAAACCATAGCAGAGGCTGTGAGTTCTGTGAGGCATTTTAATGTTCCAGGCTGAATGCAACGGCAAGGTTCAGGGGCTTCCAGCGATTTGCGTTTCACTTTGCTATTTCAAGTATAAAGGATGCAGTGCAATTTATCCAATTTCTTAGGTCATTGAGCACCATACCAAAGACAAAACACTCACCACATCAAATTCTTATGGGGGCTAGTAACCAAGGAGTTACACCCACAAATTACCGTAAAGGTATTGAACACAAAATATGTAACCCAATATATCTGACAGGAGCCTTACACCTGACCTATATGGACCTTTCTCACAATATTGACATTAAAAGTACCTCAAGAGTGACACACACATCACATGTGCATGAGTATTAGTTAATACATAATACAACACAAGAGCTATATAATTGTAATACCATATTCACTAGCTAAACTGGCATAACAAAACACGTATAAACCCGCTATATAAAAGCTATATAAAAGTTATCCATTACTAAAGCTATTTAAAATAATAAATTCAATTTATATCAAGTGTGAAAGTGTTCACTAAAATATAAGAATAGGTATGCATTAATCTCATGTTCAGCAACCATCCCAGCACTTTTTTAAACAATAAAATTCAAATGAATAAAAATAAAACATTACATTACATTACATTCATTTAGCAGACACTTTTATCCAAAGCGACGTAGGCTAGCTCTTTTATCCAAAACCAAGTAGGCTAGCTCTTAGTACAAATAGTAATGGTTTGAAATCCCTCCCACCAATTATAAAAAATAGTCATTACATTTATACTTTTAATTATTATTATTTTTTTTAATAATTTGAAATTCTTTCTGAAAGTAGGTAATAGCCAATTTTTCCAATCTGTCTATGAAACAAGGACTCTTTCATACAGTAGCTACAATCTATGGGGTGTTGATTTTAAGGTCACAATGTATAATATAAGCTAAATTACAACGCAAAAAAAAGCCTGGATTAGGAGAATTGCATTATTGTTTACTTTTAAATTAAAGTTATAGTTTACCTTACCTCACAATAAAAAGACAACAATTTACCTAAATAAAGCGCTGGTATTTATTTTAATTTACGCAGGTTTTCTTTGTTTAAGACGTGCATTTATTTCACAAAACTGAAAAGGGCAATATTTCAGTCTTAGCAAGTTCTCCCTCAGTGTCACCACACACAGTGCATTTAACTAACGTGTAAATAATATGTAGGCTACACGAAATGTTACAGGGCTAGCCTACGTAACGACAATGATAAACAATATAATACCTCTTCGAGTTCAACTTGGTGTAGTCTAGTATTTTTTATGGAAAGAAAAAGATGTGGAACATATAGGCTACTGAAAATACTTAAATAGGTCTACCATACATATTAAATTATAGCCTACACTATTGTTTAACCTGTGAACACATTGTAGGCTAGCCTACATAAACGAAATCGTCATTAGGCTATATCTTTCCATAAAATAGGATATTAGTTTTCATAAACTTTCAAACTAAAAATGTATCTTTCACCAAGACATATATCATTAAAATATATATAGAAGCTGCATTAACAAGAAACAAATCGTTAGACTATGTTTATTAGAACCTATAGCCTATTTTACATGTCGTGTGTTTACAGACTATTAAAATCAATTTTAAAAATAAAATGATTGATGATTTATTGCTCACTGCAGCAAGTGTGAGGTTATTTTGACTGTTTTTCATTATTCTTTCGACAAGTCCGATTGCACTTACCCCTTACTAGGATTCTTCTGCAGTAGTCGGGGTCCACTCCTAAAAGTTTGTCATGCCCGTCCTCGCTGGAAGAGGTCGGAGTGGATGCGGATGTCCCAGGGGTGTCGGTGGTGCTCTGCGCTGGAGACCGATTTCCAAGTTCGGTGCGGCACTTGTCCTTTCGCCCGATCGCGACAGAGCGAGTTGGATCCACAGTGGTGGTTTCTGTCCTCGGCGACAACATCGCCCATACTCGTGGCTTGATCAAACATTGAATTAATATAATTTAATCCTCTTTTTTGTTCACCGCACGCTTGAATTATATAAATCTGATTTGTTGTCTAGAATATCAGAAGATGAGGCAAATAGCTAATCGCCAATACATCCAGTCACAAACCAGCCACGGAGGTCCACGAAGGAACCGAGTATCCTTCCGAGGGCTTCGGCATGATTCTCAATCCAACGCTGAAGCAGCATGCGTAGATGGAACAGAAGATGGAGGAGGGGGCCCCTTGGACAAGCCGGAGTACCCTCCCCAGTTATAGGAACCCGATCAACCAAAAATGCACATTGTACATATGCAGGGGCAATGGATTCCAGTTCTGTCAGTAAGGCGCGCGGGGAGGTGCTTCCCTATTTAGCCACGTAGTTACAATTAAAGACAACACATCCCAGAATGAAACTTTCTCAAGCCACGGTAGAGGTGGGTTGTAGCCTAAGATTGTAGCTACTGTTAGCTACCCGCCCAGGGACTCCGTTTCAGCCGCGTTCTGATAGGACGTTCATATAACTAATCTTTTTGGAATAGCCTAACGTTACACTGTCTCTCAGCGAGGGAAAAAAACGAACTGAAAGGGGAATGAAAAAGCAGGTCACGCTTAAACAAGCCAGTTTAAATGGGGGCGGGATGGATGTCTGATTGGAATAGCCAATAACAGCCTATTTGTATAGCCTAACGTTTAATACTTAATAATCAATAAAGTAAAAATATTTAAACTAGCAGGCTGGAGAACACTGACATCAACATTAATATATCATTCTCGAACTAGCACACACGGTGCATTTTTAAATTGACTGTCTGCAACTACGTAATTTCCTGTCTGAGCAGATACGAAGGTGATTGGTAAACAAGTTCACGTTTAAAGAGAGTGAACGTATAAGACCGCATGATCATCGCTGTCCGAGTCTGGGAAACCCCAATATTAAATCTGGAAAACCATTCGATACGAGATGTACATGTAGATATGTCGGCGTAATGGGTGAAAGTAGATTCTATAAAATAGTTAAAATGTGATAGTGAGAATAAGGATTTTTTAATGTTCTGTTTTGTCGATAGGCGAGCAGACGTCCAAGTCTGTGGATCACTGAAATGCATGCTACGGGTAGGCGTATGCGTTGCCTTGCGCTGAAATCAACGAATTGAAACACGGTTAATAATAGGTTAGACTACGGCGTCGAGGCGTATTGATTAAACTATGCATGTTCCTTGCTACTCTCAATTTTGTAGAGATAGACGCAACGCAAACTGAAACAATGTGTAAATGGGTGTAGCCTAGTTTGCGGAATCGCTTTACACATAGGCTAGCCTGTATACTGTAGACTAGCCTGGCTGTAGTAGCCTAGTAGTAGTAGTAATAGTCTACTACTAGCCTACTACTACTAATAATAATACATTTAATAAGGCATGCATTGCGTCTGAAGAAATTTTTCCCAATAGCTATTGTTTATCGTGGAAATTCCTTCATATTTAAAGTAGGCTAGTCTTGAAGTGGGTCTAGAGGCGTATTACAAACTGGATACCCTGTTAAAAATGAGTGTGTCCTTTCACTGATATTTCATAAAAATGAGCATTGAAAAGGCAGCGCTCTTGTTGTGTCTTGGGTAATTGATCGAACCATTGACAACAGCCTGCAAGACGACCCAGTGAAACAGCAGTAAATGGGGATTCATAGTAAAAGTGCTATTCACAAATAGCACTGAGTTAATCGGCCTGTCGTGATACAATCGATAAGATTCTTAGAAAGAAGAAAGTTTTTTGGCAACGACTATTTTTCACACAAGCACACACATTGTAGCCTACACATATCGAAATTACAGGCATGTCCGTTTATTTATTAATTCTTTAAGTGTTTCAGACATTGCGGAAAGTGAGGTGACCACATAATCATAAGCGCGTTATCAGCTACAGCCCTAGGGAATAGTAGGCTACTTCCAAAAACCTCATGAAATTCTCTCATACAGGACCACTTAAGTAGGCCTCTGAAGTGTACACTCTCTCTCTCTCTCTCTCTCTCTCTCTCTCTCTCTCTCTCTCACACACACACACACACCTCTATTTAATTTAGGCCTATGTTTGGCTCTCTATTTAGTCAAACAAGTGTCTTGTCTCTTCAGTTTGTGAAGTGCATATACAGGAATTTTTACTTTACCAATTTTAATAGAACTAAGTGTCTCATCCTTTTTGATTTATGCATATTTGTTGGATGAGGGGGATAACGTGAACAGAGATGGGTGTAACTTCATTGATAGCGGTATACTCTGCACTATGTTGCATAATTATGAAAAGCAGCGAGAATTGTGCTTTTGTTTTTTTAACCTTGTAATTGAACATCAAGTGAATAACATGCCTCAGCCTTTATTGTTTTCATCAGTAAATGACATGCTATCAAGTTTATCATATTCCTCGGAGTTCAATAGGGGTGTGTTCTTTGGGTCCTAAATGACTGTATCCCTTTGCTATTGTTTTTTTAAAGCATATTTGTATAAGGTACAATGCCATCATGTTTATATTTTGGTGCAAAATGCATAAAGTAGAAATTTGCATTTGAGGAAGAATAAAGAGAAGATGCTCTTATTGTTATTAGATTTATTTTTAATAGCTGTGTAGAAGTGCACTGATTTACAAGTGTTCTGTTGACACACGGAAGCATAAACCTGAGTCGGACCGGTTACTCAGTCAGCCTTTATTTGTTGCGGCGCACTGCTGCAGGGCAATGCTCCGCAGAGTCCTTCCATCGGTGCTCATTCAGCTCCCCCTCGCCCTACAAGGGGCCCTCAGAGGAAGGTGCCTGTCCTGGAGGGATACCATGCTGCACAGTGCACCGGGGCAGCGGACTAGTGTAGCGGTCGGGCTCACCCTGCTCATCCGTCCCTGCCTCTAATGGGTTCTTTCCTGTCCAATCCCTGGATCGTCTAGCTGACTGCAGGCTATAGCTCCTATAGCATTCCGGCAGTCCGTTCCCTCTTCCCTTGCTGTCTGGGACCACAAGGGTTCCCTCTGCATTCTGGGATTGTCCCTCAGGTTCCTGCTCTCTGATGTGTGGGGCCACGGCAAGCGATCACTGAAAACCTTGAATGTGGAAACATTACGTCTTGTGAGAGTGCGCTTGAAAAGTCCTTGCAGGTGCATATATATTATATTAAACTTTTTTCAACTTATACTACAGAATTTCAGTCTGTTGTGGAATCAGTGATCTTCATGTTAAACAAAGGTGGTATTTTCAGTAAAGAAATGTTTCTGCTTAAGTCCATTATATATATTTTTTTTACTTTTTTTATACTTCTAAATTGCCCTTAAAGGTATTTATCTATCCTTGAATTTTGCATTATAAATTCTGCAGGAATCCTAGCATGGAGCTGGGAATGCAAGGGTATGGGTCAGGCATTAGTCTGCAGTTGAGTCTATAGAAGAGAAAGCTATAACTTGGATTTTACAGGTGCACATGGGTTCTCCTTTCATGTATATTTAAAGCTGAATAAAGGAGATCAAAACACGCATGGAGATGGATGTAAATTGGCCAGACAATCAAATCTCATCGTTGGCACCAAAGCGACCTGCTGCATGACCTGCCTGGGGGGGCTATGCCATTTCGTCCTCCCATAGAAGTCTACCTGCACAACTTTATGTGCACGCATTCCCTGCACTCATGGGCCATGTACAGGAATTGTGCATTGTCACTCCATTCTTACAGCTTGTCTGGTTGAACTCCTCCCAAAGCATGATACTTATATCGAAAGCCTTCTCAATTAGCAGGTGCAATTTGAATGGTTGTGTGGATAGATGCATCAATGGTCCTGCTGCAGGTAGGCCTTGCATCCAGAAGTTGAGATAGTTCTGTACAGGTGCGTGCTAATGACAGACTATTTTTTAATTTTATTTTTGCTATTCGGCAAAGTCTCATTATTGCATTTCATATACATGCAAGAACACGTTAAAAAATGCAACTAAAACTTGCCACACCCAGTCCCCAGTATGTTGGTGGTTCTGAAACATAATTGAATGATGGATGAACTTCACAAACTACCTGAGACACCTTTTGATCTACAGTGCCTTCCACTATTATTGGCACCCCTTTTAAAGATAATACATTTACTTCAATTTAAAGGTTGGATTTTCTCATTTTTTCAGTGTGACATTAAGCTAATTCACAAAACGATAAATTTGTTATAACCCGTTTTTACTCATCTTTACCAGGGGTGCCAATAATAGTGGAGGGCACTGTATATAGTGTCATCCTTCTCTGAAACAAATAGACTGAAAAAAATACACGAGTTTCATATGTTTTCAGAGCAAAATTTAACTAAATTGATAAGCTATCAATCACCTTATTTGAGTCTAATATTTAACATAACCGCCCTTTGTTTAAAAGTCGCGGCGAGTAAAATGGTATACGGCGTAAAAGAAAAACATCGAAAACTTGCATATGTGTACAGACTGAGCTTTACGTTCTCTGTCACACCATAGCCTATGTATTTCACAGATGTTTGATTTATTAAAATCAAAAAGCGTTTAAATAATCATGTGATTCATGATCTTGATTATCCCACGGCACGTCCTTGTCCGGCGACAAATGTTCATTCCAGGAGCCCAGTTTCCCGATAGCGATTAATCCGTCCGAAATCATTCTTATGATCTCCAAGAAGGAACTTTAAGTGCGTCATAAAGGGCGCTCCATCCTTTGGTGCTGAAAATGGATGAAGAGTCTATATAAAAATTATCGTTAGGGCAACAGTTTATATAGCTAGCCGACTGGATGTAGACCAATATAGGCCAAGGCTTAAACGGGGTTTGCAGCACACAGATGTTGTTGTATTTACGTGTCCAATACATGGGAAAACCCCGGTCATTCAATTTCATTTAAATTATTAATGAATGATGCAACACATGAAATATCTTTGATATGTTGTCATAATGAATGGAACGCAACGGTAGCCTACTCAACACAGCAAATGATGGCTATTCAGTCCATAGGCTACTCAATTAAAATAGATGGGTTCAAACTTAATCGGACCATGATTTAGCCTATGAGTCTACGAGCGTAGCCTACGCATTTAAGTATAGGCTATGCTACTATCAAGTGACATTATGGAGTTACCGTGTTGTCTCATTTTATGTAGGCTAGCAGCCGTTTATCCAGTTTGAATTTACTTTAAATTACTTTATCTATTTAAGAAATATGTATTCATTTGTTATAGGCCAACTTAAATTATTTTAGCATTTAGTTTGAAACCATGTATGAGCGGATATGCAGTGAGTTTAAATCAAGGATTCTGTTTTGCGTATATTTTTTGAGTAGGAAACAGCCGGGGAGTGCTAGAATTTGTATTCCTTCGTGTTATGTAGCCTGCCCTATGTGCTTCATTGCGTGCATTCTGAATCAAGTTCAAATTAGCGTAGCTAGCTTTTTACGTGGCAAGTTAAATTAGAAAGATTTTGGGAAACACCACCCATGAAATAGGCTATGCATCATAGCCTACAAGTGATCTACAAGACACGTATACAGCCTACGTTGCGCTAAAATGCCCGCAGCAACTTATAGGACTCAAGGCCCCAGCAGAACGGCGAGAAGTGAGAGAAAAATCCCATTGTTCATCCAGCGTGATCCATCTAAGCGGTTTGCTGGGATCTTTCCTCTCCAAATAAACGGACAAATTCTCTGAGGGATTAATATCCTACTATTCATTTCAAATTCATTAAAATGAATGTCCGAGAGAGTGTGAGAGAGAAAGACCTTTGACCTTTGATTCCCCTTTATTATTAACATTTTAAGGAGATAATTATTTCTCAAACATTTCAGAAATAAGACAAGAAATAACCCAAAAAAAACAACAGCAAAAATAAAACGCCCTCCCGCCAAAAAAATAAGGGGGGGGGGGGGGGGGGGGGGGGAGAGAGACGTCTATAACAGCGTTAATAATCAGAACACCGTTTCTGTCACTGTCAAATTGTTGAGGTCCCACACGAGACAATATCAAGTAACGCTGCATAGCCTACACATTGGGAAGATGTAGGCCTACGCAGCCTTGAAATTAGTTAACGTTCAAGGCAAATAAATCAATTGCCACTTTTTTTTGTCCTATTTTTTAGATTTTCACAATGCAATGCGCCTACACAAAGACTTAGGCTACGACTTCGTAGTTTAACTAAACAGTAAAATTTAATTTACAGCAACTATAGCTAGGCTACAGTAGGCTATGCGCCTGCATTCTCTATGTAACACGAACAAAGAGTCAAGGACAGTCGTAGCCTATAGTGATTGAATTGAAAAAATATATATTACAATATTACAATTTGGGAGTGTGCTTTTTAAATTTCCTGGCTGCACATTAGTAACAAAACAAACAACAAAAATCCAAAACCTGTCATAACAGCAGTTTTACCGCTGTTAATAACGTCTGGGACTATATTTGCTAGAGAAATTGCAACCATTTTATGAGGAATTTAATTCAGATATAGGCTATGAATTAAAATTTTAAGGAAATTCATGTAATTAAATATGTAAAATATGAGACATCAGTATTCCAGTATATCAAGTAATGTGTGTATCTGCAAAAGTTGTTATTGCGACATAGAGCATATATAGGCTAATTCAGTTTATTAGGCTAACTGGGATGATCACAATTAAAGAACATATGTGAATGTGTAGGCGAGATAATACACCATAACCTATAGACATACTTTAGACCAATTCAACAAAGAACACACAACAACGACAATATTGCCAACAGTAGCCTAATGATTAATTATTTAGGCTATTCAGAATAGCCGTGGTTAAACTAGTTTTAGGACATAAAACCGTTAAACTAGCCTAAGGGCACAGCTGAAAATATTGTAGGCCACATTCTTGCATGAAAGGTAAAACATCCAGCCCATTCAGTAGGCTATATATATTAATTGAATTAGGCATACCTGCCATATAGGCTATAATAGATTAGGGGTTAAAGAAAGCGAAAAACGTAGGCCAACAGTGACTACACCAGTGTTGCCAGATGCCTGAATTAATATCCCCCCCACCCCCCCCCGCCAAAAAAAAACAATTCCGACAATCAATTTTTTAATTGAGTCCCATACAATTTTCTCAGTTTCCCCCGATACCTCATTTTAAACTCCCCCATCTATCATTGACTCCATTGTTGTGGCTATAACTTTTACAACATGACGCGCATGTTGTAAAAGTTATAGCCTACTTTAACACTTTAAAATGAACTCACATAATGATAGAAAAAACTATTTCGGAACACATATTGTAAATAGCCCACTTAGCCAATATATTTACACAGCATTAGATAGGCTATGTATAGGCTACTTACTCCTTTCTAAGTTTCGGTATTTACCTGTAGGGCAAATTAATCTGTAATGGGGAGACGAACAACGTGGAATCACTTTGCAGCTCAGAAAGATATGTTATGAAAATATTAAAGCCCGCGTATTATAGAGAACTGCAGCCATCCCTTCACCTTTGCTTCTTGAAATCTTAAGGCGGTGATGCAAGGTAGCTTAACTTTATGTAACCTACTTGGTCCATAGCCCTAATTAGGCTACTAAGAATGAATTGCACTCACTTTTACGTCATTAACACCAATATTAAATCTTTGTTATGTAGAAAACACATTTCCGTTTGGACCCAGAATTTCAAACTACAGAATACCTTTAGTGTCATAAATATCTATCATATCTTTATGAAATTATAGATAGAAATAACCTACATCAGTTGCAACGAGGCTTACTTCTGTATAGGCTACGTTCTCCAGCTATTAGGCTATTCTTTTTATTCACCATAGGTATGCTTTATCTTGTCATTTTTTGCAAACAATACTCAAGCAAAAGTGTAGGATTAATTCAAATGCAGATATTTTAAAGGAAATATGCAATGACTAAGAAATTGAATGCAAAATTATAAGTGCATTTAGAACTCACACCCTTAAATGCAATTTAGCCTATATGTTACTTGCAAAAAGCAAACAAAGCACACAAAAGTAAAGCACAGGAAGAGTGACATCAACCCTCAAACAGAGCAACAGAGCAGATGAAAACGGTGATCTACATCATGAGATGGTGGGACACTTTGGGAGGAACAGGAGCGTTTATTGAACCGGCCCTTGTACCACCTGCTAATTGCAAAAAACTAAGACAAGAGGGCCGCCTTCACAGAAGGTGCCCTTGTTACGTCGAAGTTGTTTTATTTCGCGTTTGTAGGGGAGAGTCGCGTGTTTTTGATTGGGCAGCAAGGGCCCCGAGAACACCCGGAATAAAGAACGAGGTAACGTGTCTGGGAACGGGACGAAAGGAGGGCGCGTCGAAACCATCTCTAGCGGGACCGCCTTGCGAAAACTAAGCAGCGTTCATCGTGTTGTTCTGCAGCTGATGACCGAATAGCGGTGTGGTCACAGGTAGGAGGGTGTAGGGGGGGCCGGGGTCAGTCTGGACCGATCCTTTCGGAGGTCAGGTGCCATAGGGAATAGGCCCTCTGCTCTCAGTGCTCGTTTTGACTGGGTGTGGTAGGAATAACCAGCCCTTCACATTTCCACTTATTCTCCTGCTGTAACCCACCGACCTCTCTGTCGGATTCAACCGCCGCTTGGTATTCGCAAGAACAATTATTTACAGGGATACTTTGCCTTAAATGTACTTAAAGCTACACCAGCTGTAGCTTTCAGTTCCCTCTCCATTACACCACATACCAAATTTTGTATGAAAGATAATTATCTAAATGAAAAACAAAACGATTTTAGCTATTATAACTGTCTGCCATTTTGACAGAGAATTTGAAATGGAATGTATCTGAATTTACCTCTTTCAAAGCCTTTGATTAGGCCTTCCAAATCTATGTGAAATATGCACTGCTTTAAGCAATTTAAATGAAAGGCTTAATTGAAAGTCACGATCTGCTGTGCAGATTCACTGATTCGCCTTCAACCCTGTGAATTTATTCTGCTTCATAACCTTGTGTAGTGTGACACTAAACATTTAATTTGATCAAATCTAAACTGTAAAATCATTCTAAACAATGTGAAAAAAGCACTAATGGTACTCCAACCACAGACAAACACAAATATAAATTCTCCATGACTTCCCAATTTATATTGGTTTAAACAAAAGTACATTTTCAGTATAAGCACTGTACCTGTGGTTAAAGATCTCCAGTAAATCCCTCCATTTTGTGAGGAAGCACCTGGACTACATGATCTGGTGCGTCAGGCTGAAGAGGACAGATGAGGAAACTCAGTCTTCTGACATGTAATTTAATCCAAATTGTAACCATTTAAAGCTCTAGTCCCAGAATCATGGGAGTCATGGCACTGCAATCACATCTCTCACTGTAAAAGCCTGTAACTGCTGACAAGCAGAGAAAAAACATTTACCATTTTCCATCAATCAATCATTTTACCTTTGAAACTGTACAACAGCTATAAACCAAAATTTTGGTTTATAGGAGAAACTGCAAGTTCATGACGTTAATCAAAATTACATTGCTATACTGGCAAACCACAAGGTAAACCAATCATATCCGATGATGACATAGCTTAGTTACTTTTTTTACTGCAGAAAATAGATACTTTTCATGAAGAACATTTTCTGTGAGCACACGTTACTTTATTTCCCTGAAAACAGATTTAATCAAACATGGCCGCCGTTTACAGCCTGCCTTTCCATTCAACTTTTGTGCACTCGCTTACATGCATACTGGAACAGCCCCGGCACTAGCATCACAACCAGGACATTACTTCCTATCAGGACATGACATCATTTTTCTGCTGTGTGGCATGAACAGGGACACACACACACCTTTGCCTACATTCCACAGCCGAACATTCAATTTATTTTTTTGACATTTTTATTTTAAAAAGCTAGAATGGAAACAGGAGGAGTGTAACAGCGAACAGACTGAACACAGCAGTTATAGCAGATTTTCAGGCAGAGGGACACAATTACATAACGCTTTATGGTGCTTGTCTCCAACAGCATGCCCAATAAAGAGAGCAGCGTTTCACAGTACATTTCAACCTGGGGCGGGCAGTTATAACAGGTCACAGTCAACCCCCGCCCCCCCCAATCACATTGATCAGAGTAAACTTGTCCAGAGAGAGGGCTAAGCAGAAACACAAACAGCAGTGTATTCACAACAACATATAAACATACAAATCATTGAAAACTAAAATATTTACACCCATTTAAAAAAAGGGAAGAATCTTCTCCATTTAAGGCTAGGAAACTGAGTGCTTGCAGATTGAGAGGAGCGGTAAGCGTGCCTTCATGGGGGCCCTGGGCCTGGTCTCTGGGGACACGCACGTGCCCCATCAGACACTGGCCTGGGATCATCACTCTTTCAGTGCACATTTCACTACGGACACTGTCCGTATTTAGGCAAGTACATAAACAACAAAGAAGGAAAAATTGGTGACTTCTAGCTTCTCAGCCCTTAGCTGACAGGGGAGTTTCACACAGCCAATGTTGCCATTTAATATCTCTTAAATTTTCCGCTTTGATTTCCAAAATAGAAAGCAGTGGTGATATCATTAGTGCTGCCAGCTGTCTATTTTTGTTTATTTTCTATAATTAATTTCTAGAAATCTTTCAAACAATGGCACTGGATTACCCCCCAGTTTTTAAAACCACAGCACTCAGGAAAGTCACAACTGTACCCCAAGTTACAGATCGGTGACAGTTGGAAGAGGGTGAAATTTTCTGCGTTTCAAGTGCTGATTTTCCCCATGGAAACAGTTTACAATGCAGTAATTAAGCAGATGCTTTTAGCTAAAGCGACTTGCAAAAGTGCTTTTCACATGGGTGCACGGAAACGGGAATACGAGCCTGTAAGGGTGATTGTGGCTGGTAAGTTTCTACTCTATCAGCCACTTTGGCAGGTAACCAACCAGGTTGTATTATATTGTAAAAGGTAATATGGCTAATAAAATATTGAAAAGGGTAATTTTTAGAATTTACAAGCCACTCTGGCCAGTGGGTGAAAAAGTTAATTTCATGCCCTGGAAGGCTGTACTTGAAATCTCTATGCAAAACTACTCCACCTGCCAAGCTGAGCTCTCAATGAGACTCAATGGGAAAGAGTTGTAAGAGACTGCTTTGTCAAGGTCTTAGAAAATAACTCAGAGCTGTTGGAGACAGACAGAGGATCATACCCACCCCTGGTCCAGGGCATGGTGTGGTGGGACTACTGGCAGAGAATTCCGGTGGATGGAACAGGCACTTGCAAAGCACATTTCTCACGTGACAGGGCACAGTTATGCGCCAAACAGAACCGTAAAACAAATCTAATCAACAGAGATTTTTGTGTTTTTTGTCTGAACCAGCTGACCATTTTTAACATTTCTGATTGAATGAGACACAGTGGGAAAATGTAAATGAAAGGAAGTGTTGGGGGAGGGGGGAGTGATCTGCCAATCTCTTAGTAGCACTGCTTGTTTTTCACTCTCCCCTGCTGGCAGTAAAGAGAACTGCAGGCCGGTACTGTGAGGCATGTGCAAGGTTCCCTCACCTTGCCGATTGAGCTCGGGCGCCACCTGGTGGTCGACTGAAAATGGGGCTAGTGATTTTAAAATGGATATCAATCAGACAGAGCTTGGTGCATACAAAATTTAAGGTCAAAGCAGTGTAATTTATATACACAAACAAAACAAAAAATCTATATATCAAATTACAATGACAAGTATTATACTTTCTGCATTAATTTCCAAATGCTAACTAGAAGAAAAGGCTATGGGGAAAAAAATTCCCCAGCCACTGCCTTCTCAATTTTTGATTGGATTCATGCCAACATTGGAGGAAAAAATAATGATTGTAGATAAGCTGAAATTCCCCTCTTATGGTTATGTGTGCAAGCACTAGTGTTTCTGGAGTACTGGTGTAAGCGAGGTGTCTGCGGAAGTTTGAGAGTGCAATGTGGGCTATACATGCGTCTGCGTGTACGTGTGGGACATGGCTACTTTGTGTACTGTGAATGCAGGGGAGGGGCAGGGCTAGTCGAACCCCTGCCAGTCGCTGTGCTCCGAGTCATACTCCAGCTCTGCTCCCACACACCGCACTCCCTCCAGCAACATTGGTGTCCCGTGGTGCCGATCTACAGAAAGACCACAACAGACAGTCAAATTTGGGGAAGGGGGGGGGGGGGGGGGGGGTTATCTGACAGTCAAAGATGTGCGGCGGTCACCCCACTCGAGTGTGAAGAAGTGAGATTTCCTCTTGAAATAACTTATCAAGCAATGCCACATAAACTGTTTCCAGCACAGTAAAAATTATTTTCTTAAATTAACAGCATGGCCAGCAGAGGGCAGCATAGCACAGAGCATTGACTGAAGACAACTCCTGACGCTCTTGTCATGAGAATGGAAGGAGCTTCCTTTTTTACAATGAATTTCGTCAGAATTTGTAGCAAACAGGTTACCCACTTCTATCCCCAAATAATCCTTGAACGTTCCCAAGCCCCCAACCTGTTGCTGCTCAGGCTACGGCTCATTGGCATGGAGACGGCACCTACCCAGGACTCGGGCGTGCACCCGCACCCGCAGGCAAGTGTCCTCCTTGCTCTCGCTCACCAGCATCATCTCCTCCTGCAGCACCCCCTCCTGGTGGGCCATGTATTCACAAGTGACGCAAACGCCACCTTAAGGAGGGAGGCGGAAGGGGCAGAGAGAGACAGAGAGAAAAGAAGGAGGGAGAGAAAAGAGCAACAGACAAATATGGGGGTTAATAAAGACCAACAGGGAAACTCCCTGCTTTTTCAGGGCAACTGACCCCACTTCTTTATAGGTTAGATTAAATTAGAGCTTTATTATCCTCAAGAGGAGATTCATTTTCAGTCTGTCAAAAACAAAAACACAGGTACAGCTATACATTACGTACACAAACTGACACGTTAACAGACACAACAGCCCAGTACAGTTGTGAACCCAGGGTGCAATTAAGGGTGGTGATGGCACAGGTCAAACAAAGGAAGAAATACCTAGCTATGTGATCAGAAACAAGGGCTGACAGTGATCGAAGCATACCATAGGCGGTGTCCAAATCAGAGCCCCATCAATTGCGTCCAGTGTACTAGCATACTGTGTACGGTTTACTGCATACCGCTTAGTACATGACATGCAGTATGTAAAAAAATATCCTCCATACTATTATCAGCGAAAACCCAACTAAGTACATCATCCAGGGACTTAAAGTACACTACATTTAGAGAACATTTCCCCTACTTCCTCATCCAGTGGACTCAACTAGCATACTCAGTAGTATAGAAGGGCGTTGATTCGGACACAGCCCAAGAGTATTTCCCTCTATGGTAGCCGATACACACGGCAGAGAGGCTGGACGACCCTCTATTCTCTCAGTCCCATTTCTGAGCACTTGTACCTCTCTCCCTCGGACTCCTGGCCCACCAAATTACCTCCTTTTACATACATTCCCAACCAAATTTAGATAATTTCCCTTGACTCAATACATAGCATTTTTGTGCTCAGTTCTTTCGACCACTGATTTCTACTCAAGCCAATCTGTCAGCACTGCTACTTTTGCTCTTTTCATTTCGTACGTCGTCTCCCGACTCTGGCTCTCAGCCATCTTACCGCCAACACTGCTTCCCACACTTCTGCGGGAGGGAAACCATGGCAATCTAGACAACCGAGTGAATTAGTTTTTGTTTGTTTTAAAAATCACTCACTCTCCTACGCTTTTCTTTGTTGAGCTATCCAAAAGAGCATTTCAAAAACTACAGCATTGATATATGACTCATGGGCCATGAGTCATGACACATATTTCCACTGATCTCCTCCACATCCCTGTTCAGTCCCCCGCACTTCCTGCTGAGCACAATGCTACAATGCTCCCTCATCAACCCAGACCTGAAACCTCGCACCTTCTTTTCTCCATTTTCCAAAAAGAAGAATTGTCTGGGAAAAAGAGGACATCCCGTCAGCCTAGCAATAAGCAGGACGAACGGGCTGGACGAACCCATTAAAACGGTGCGCAAATTAGGGTCGGTTTCAACACCTCAACTCACGTCACGTGTAGAATAACTTTTATAAAATTGTTCAGTACATCGGGCTTTCCTGCACTTTCTGATCTGGGGTATCTCTGCCGTTTCTCATGCATGGTCACCCCCACAATGACCTCATGATCACACTTTCCATGTCTGCTGCTTTATTACCGTCACGCATCCCAAGACACTTTCTTTTCCTTTGTACACACTCTGTTCCTCTTACTGTCTCTCCTAAATTCTCCCTTTCTCTTCTGGGCACCTTTAATTCATGCTCTTTTCACATATGAATTTCAAGCCATCATTCAGACTTCCGCGTATGTTGGCCACCTCAAATAAAAAAAATGAAATCTGACAACTCAGGGATTGAGTCATAATCATCCGGTCAGTCATATAAGTGACATCTACACTCTCTCTTGAGGCTCCGCGTTCACCTTCAGACAACCTGAATTAATCATTATCTTAAAGAGGCTGGCTGGCTGCATTTTAATTCTGTTAATGATTAGCATCTTAGCATGCAATCATTCTGAAATATTCAGTATAGCATTTCTTAACACATTCAACCCCCCCACCACCTCTTTTAATTCACTGTGTGACAATCGGATTGTAAAATGCCACGATAAAAGCAGAAATACTGATTAATCGAGGGACAGAAAGATTGGCCGTTTTCAAACAGGGTTCACAGGAACAGAAAGATAGCCTTGTTTCTGCATTAGTGACCTAGAAAAGTTATCAGATGAACAGTGAAAAGCAGACACGGCCTCAAGCGGTTGTCCGTAATTGTCTGGGTGAAATTGATCAGATACTATAGGTGCCAGTCTTACGTCACAGTGAAAATATGCCTCCCCCCTTTCGTGTGAGAGCGTGTGCATAGCATGCAAGCATTTATGTGCAGTGTACCGATGCCATCGTGGTGCACAACAAATCTCCAACACACAATTTTAAGGCCAACTCCAACCATGGCAAATTAGGCCATTTGAGCAGCAAACACAGAACCGCTTCCAACAGCAGCGATGTCCAATCGGCTGCCTTGGCCAGTGCCGGCACCTCTAACTTTCACTCTCAAAGGCGGGCCAGCTGTTCCTGCTGCCCTGGCTTTAATACTGTGGCTCCTTGAGGACCGTGATTTGAATACCAGAGCTTTGGTCTAAAGGCAAATTGTAAGCCTAGATGGGCTGAATGTTATGAGGGGCCGTTTAGGCCATAATTCATGTTGGACCTCTCACATACATATATTCTCACTCTCACATACATATATTCTCTCTCTCACATACATATATTCTCACTCTCACATACATATATTCTCTCTCTCACATACATATATTCTCTCTCTCACATACATATATTCTCTCTCTCACTCACATATATTCTCACTCTCATACATATATTCTCACTCTCACATACATATATTCTCACTCTCATATACATATATTCTCACTCAAATACATATATAGAATGTATGTATGTGAGAGTGATAATATATGTATGTGAGAGAAAGTATATATATATATGGAAGGCACTTACATGAAACGGAAGGCACTTACATGAAACGGAAGGAAGTTAGTTTATGGAATTGTGATTGGCTCAGAAGCTGACTGGTACCATAGATATACAAACATAGATACCTCAGTTGCCCTATTCAAATCTTCACGGCCGCCAAATTAGGGCGGTCAAGATCTGTGTAAAAACAAACGGTACTGTATACAGGCACGACTTCACACCAGCGTTGCGTTGTGGGTATTATCGGCCTTTTTGCAGACACGCAAACTATAAACATTAACGGTAACGTTAGCTGTTATGTTAAGGTGACACCTTATGTTATGTTAAGTTAAGGTGTAACCACCTTGATTGTGTTGGACTCATGCAACTGATGCAAATGACCCCTGGTTTTGTCACACATGCAAACAAGAGTGGAACAGAACTGTAACCAACGGTGAAGCCTTAAAAGAAAGACTGACCACATAATTATGTTCTATGTTGTGCCTATTGAAGCACTTAATTGTTCAAGTTTTTGGGCGTTTTTAGCTCTTGGTTCTATTACTTTTAACTTATTATTTACCTTGTGCTTTCAACTTATCCCACAGGGATTTATGTGTGCAATCGTTTTTCTTAAATTACTTGAATGGAATATATTACTGGAATGTATCACTGCCACTTGTGGTAAGCGTACTACCCAGTTGCACTGTGAACTTCATTGTAGGCTACTACTACCCCAAACAAATTATATTATCCATTTTGTACATTTCATGCAAGTCATTTCTTTTTTGCTAAATAAAGACATTCAGAATTGTATTCATTGTACATCGTTTATTGCATTTCACACAACATTACACTCTAGGTACACTTGCGGTTTTCCATTAGAATCCACTATGTTCATTGTCATATTATGTAGGCTATATGCCGTGAGCACAACGGATGTGGAAATGTTTTAATATTTTTTTACGTCTTACAGCCTATACCCATGCCATAGGACGCCTCTGTTAGCTCGGCAATCTGACTTCCACCACTTTGCTTCCAAGCTGGAAAATCGCTCTCCATTTGCGATTAAAACTACATCCAAGATTTGCAGCTATGGCCTAATACGGTTATAATAATCAGAGCTACCAAGATAATAATCAAGAACCAACCTCTACTGCTTTCTAGCAGCTTTAAACAATAAAATCACCATTAGCTCTGGCAACATTTTGACAACGTATGCATAATAGTTAAAGGGCGTTTTACAAATACGTAGCTGTTCTGAGAAATTTGGAATTCAGATTAACGTGTTATGCGGACATTTATCACGTTTATAAAAAGCCAAATTTCACGAAAATTAGTTGAGAATTAAGCGAGTTACAGTCGATTTTATCGGAGGAAATCTTCATCTGTCAATACGCTACGATACCGTTTATTTACGTGGATCCTGACCGCCCGACGGTGGCCAGGCTATTTGTAGACAATTAACTCATTCCAGAATGTGGATACTTTCACACAAAAAAAGCCATGCATGATTGTTTCTTTTTACAGAACGTAGCCTACATAGCTACATTTTCAATATTTATACCATGGCTTGGCTAAATACTCGATTCTGATTGGCTGGAGGGTGGGCATTTATTTCGTTAAACCGCCCGGCAATGAAGTAGCGCCGGCAACATTTTGATCACCGTTCTAAATTAATACGCCGTCTACGTTATCTGCTGCCAGCGCCATGAGAGTCGACACTTTCTTGAATGGTATCCATAGCAACACCAACAGCTGATTAATAAAGCCGGTTATCCCATGGTATGTGTGAATACTCGATTCTGATTGGTCAATGACTGGTCGTTATTCTGTATAACCGGTCAGTCATCCGGGTCACAAGTTTAATCACAGTTCTAAATTAATGCGCTGCCTGCCTGCCTGGCCAGCTAGTACTACGCAACCTGGGAATGGCAAACATGGCCGGTCAATTCAGAGTCCAAGACGTTCTAGAAAATAAGTGGAATAAATAAAGTGAATTAATAAAGTAAACGAATGTAGCCTACCTACTTTATTTTCCTCAGTGACTAACGTTAGGCTACTGTAGCCTAATACGGCAGACGGCTACTTCGCCTCGTAGGTATGCTGCAAATAGTGGGCTAACTTTGGCTACGATAAACTTTTGTCATTGTTTTTAAGATAATGCAAATGCAATACGTGGCGAGGTAACTATATAGCTAGCCATAGTTACATTATCACGGAGTTAGCAAAGCGCATGGTGTTTATGTGCAATGCGTAGCCTAATCTTTTTCTTTTTTTTTTTTTACTGCGAGCCATAAATCCGTCTAAGGTAGAAGTTAACGTTGCCGTAGCAACAGCATACATCTGATTTATAAAAATCGGTAAACAACATTAATCTACAGATTAAAAAAAGTTTTTATTCGGCAGATATCTTAGTTACAACTACTTCAATCTAGCAAAACATTTTTGTGGTTAGAAGTGCACTATTTATTCAGTTGGAAATACGAATTTATCATAGTAGGAATTTGCATGTAAATTGACGTCGGCAACACGCTCACTGCTTGTGAATGCAAGCTAGGCTACTTCACAAAGCATGTTAATCTGTAGCCTATAGGCTATATGTAGAAAACTTTTTATCCAGCGAAAATTCTTCGATAAGTTACATCTAACAAACTCCGTAGTATTTTTTAGATGGTCCCATAGGACATCATGATGCGAATCTGCTACACACTGCGTGACCAAACCATTTTTAAAAAGCAAGACAGAGAGAGGGAGGTAATGTTGAATCTGATTGAGTTATGGTTTCATACAATTTTCTTAAATAATGTCATGACAAAAATAACCAAAATTGGTGCCAATTGTATGTTATAACCGAGAAGGAACTATTTTTCCCCCCGATAGAATCAATTATTTTCAGAACTAACGACGAGAGGGTTTGCATAGCAACGCACTTAAATAGAACTAGTAACGAGAAATAGAATTAGCAACGAGATGTTTTCTGTTCAATTAGAACTACCAACCAGCTGTTTTGCATGACAACGCAAAAACAACAAGCCCAAAGAGCTGCGGAAGTATATTTAAATTTCATCTGATTAAATCGATAAAAATCTATAAATATGAAAGTAACTATATAATCATTGTTGGTAACCATGGTATAAGCGCAATAATCAACTCCGAGGTGTGCGTTACACGGTTTTAACCGCACTCCGCTGAGGCAACCACCCTCCGCTTCGCGTCGGGTGGTTCTTCGCCTCAACGTCGTGCGGTTAAAACCGTGTAACGCACACCTCGTCGTTGATTATTGCTTACAAAATAACGCTAAATTCGCCGATTTAAAATGTTTGTCTTCGCCAGATATCTTAGTTAAAACAACTTTAATCTAGCAAAGAAGTTTTGTGGTTAGAGGTGCAGTATTTATTCAGTTTGGAAATATGAACGTAACATAGTAGGGCTTTACCTAATGTAGCTAATGTAACGCTGACGTGAGCAACGCTGGTTGCGAATGCGAACAAGTTACTTCACAAAGCACGTTAATCTGTATATTAAAAAAAACATTTTATCCAGCAAAATGTCTTAGATATGACAAGTTACATCTAACAGTAACAAACTCGATCTACAGTAGGCTATTTTTTTCAGATGTTCCCATCTCATGATGCAGATCGTGAAATGCAATTTCCTTAGCCTGGGCTGTTTAAAATAGGCTGCGTGACCAAAGCATTTTTAAAAAGCAAGACGGAGAGAGGGAGGTAAATTGAGTTGCGGTTTCATGCAATTTTCTTAAATTATCTAACTAATGACAAAAATAACCAAAATTGGTGCTAATTTTATGGTATAAAGTTGAGAAGGAACTATTTGCTTCCATATAGAATCACTTGTTTTCAGAACTACCAACGAGAGGTTTTTGCATAACTACGGACAAAATAGAACTAGTAACGAGAAATAGAAGCAGCAACGAGATGTTTTCTGTTCAAATAGAACTAGCAACGAGCAGTTTTGCATGACAACGGCAAACTACATGCCAAAATGGCCTCGGAAGGATATTTAAATTTCAGCTGATAAAGTCGATAAAAATCAATAAATATAAATGTGACTATATATAATAATTGTTGGTAACCATGGTATAAGCGCAATAATGACCTCGGAGCCGGGCATTTAACAGTTGAAATGCCCTTCGCGGAGGGAAATTGCCCTCGGCTGCGCCTCGGGCAATTTACTACCTCCGCGTCGGGCATTTAAACAGTGAAATGCCCGGCTCCTCGGTCATTATTGCTTACTTATAAAACGGGTAATTCTGACCACGCATTATGATTGGTTGAGAGGCGTTCAAAGCTGTGTCTATATTCGCGATATAGTACCCCTATGATGCAATAATACACCTGTTTACCTGGACGTAATTAATATCACTCCGCACGTCCGCAGCAAAAACTTTCTGATGCTGTGCTGGAGGCTGGAGAAATCATGTCCGTGAGTGGACATAAAATCGAAAGCTACTGGAAACCGAATCCACTACAAAGGAAATTAGCTAACGGTGGAGTGACATTCTCACTGGAGAGCCAGATTAATCTCTTTTATTCTAGTAACGATAGCAACCGTTTAGGTTTACAGCTGATTCATGAAACCGGTTAGCTAAAAAGCTAAATCTGCCGATAAAAAAAGTTTGTATTCGGCACGTTACAGCAACTTTAATGTAGCAAACCATTTTTGTGGTTAGAGGTGCAGTAGCTATTCAGTTTGGAAATACGAATTTAGTTGGAATTTAGCTAGCTAGGCTTAGTAATTAGCTAGCTGTAAACATAGCCGAAAGCAAGTTAACGTTACTTCACATCTGTATAGGCTATATATAGATAACTGTTTTAGCTAACGTTATAACTATTACATTATATTATCATTGTGATTATTATGTTATTAGCACATAACGCTAGCTATTAGTTCGTTTGCTAGCTAGCATTCCATTCCTAGCTTTGTTTGTTTTTGTGTTGCATGGCAACAGCTACACTGGGGACTATTTTCTCTGCTGTTGAAATTAAATTAATAACGTTAATTAAAAATTGTTTTATTGAAAGTGTGCCTTGTCCTTATATATTATTTACAATATAGCTGGCAACCGTTTTATAAAAGCAATAAGGTAACTCGACGACGTACAATATCGTCAATATAGTCACAGTTAAAGGGTTGCCGGCCCTCCGCGAACACCCTTTAACTGTGACTATATTGACGATATAGTACTGCGTCTCGTACCTTATTGCTTAATTATACCATGGCTTGGCTAAATACTCGATTCTGATTGGCTGGAGGGTGGGCATTTATTTCGTTAAACCGCCCGGCAATGAAGTAGCGCTGGCAACATTTTAATCACCGTTCTAAATTAATACGCCGTCTACGTTATATATCTGCTGCCAGCGCCATTAGAGTCGACACTTTCATGAATGGTATCCATAGCAACACCAACAGCTGATTAATAAAGCCGGCAAATAACGCTAAATTCGCCGATTTAAAATGTTTGTATTCGCCAAATATCTTAGTTACAACAACTTTAATCGAGCAAAGAAGTTTTGTGGTTAGAGGTGCAGTATTTATTCAGTTTGGAAATATGAACGTAACATAGTAGGGCTTACCTAATGTAATGTAACGCTGACGTGAGCAACGCTGGTTGCGAATGCGAACAAGTTACTTCACAAAGCACGTTAATCTGTATATTAAAAAAACATTTTATCCAGCGAAATGTCTTAGATATGACAAGTTACATCTAACAGTAACAAACTGTATCTACAGTAGGCTATTTTTTTCAGATGTTCCCATCTCATGATGCAGATCGTGAAATGCAATTTCCTTAGCCGTGGGCTGTTTAAAATAGGCTGCGTGACCAAAGCATTTTTAAAAAGCAAGACGGAGAGAGGGAGGTAAATTGAGTTGCGGTTTCATGCAATTTTCTTAAATTATCTAACTAATGACAAAAATAACCAAAATTGGTGCTAATTTTATGGTATAAAGTTGAGAAGGAACTATTTGCTTCCATATAGAATCAATTGTTTTCAGAACTACCAATGAGAGGTTTTTGCATAACTACGGACAAAATAGAACTAGTAACGAGAAATAGAAGCAGCAACGAGATGTTTTCTGTTCAAATAGAACTATCAACGAGCAGTTTTGCATGACAACGGCAAACTACATGCCAAAATGGCCTCGGAAGGATATTTAAATTTCAGCTGATAAAGTTGATAAAAATCAATAAATATAAATGTGACTATATATAATAATTGTTGGTAACCATGGTATAAGCGCAATAATGACCTCGGAGCCGGGCATTTAACAGTTTACCTCGGCTGCGCCTCGGGCAATTTACTACCTCCGCGTCGGGCATTTAAACTGTTAAATGCCCGGCTCCTCGGTCATTATGTAAGCAATAATCAACGACGAGGTGTGCGTTACACGGTTTTAACCGCACGACGTTGAGGCGAAGAACCACCCGACGCGAAGCGGAGGGTGGTTGCCTCAGCGGAGTGCGGTTAAAACCGTGTAACGCACACCTCGGAGTTGATTATTGCTTACATAATGACCGAGGAGCCGGGCATTTAACAGTTTAAATGCCCGACGCGGAGGTAGTAAATTGCCCGAGGCGCAGCCGAGGTAAACTGTTAAATGCCCGGCTCCGAGGTCATTATTGCGCTTATACCATGGTTACCAACAATTATTATATAGTTACTTTCATATTTATAGATTTTTATCGATTTAATCAGCTGAAATTTAAATATACTTCCGCAGCTCTTTGGGCTTGTTGTTTTTGCGTTGTCATGCAAAACAGCTGGTTGGTAGTTCTAATTGAACAGAAAACATCTCGTTGCTAATTCTATTTCTCGTTACTAGTTCTATTTAAGTGCGTTGCTATGCAAACCCTCTCGTCGTTAGTTCTGAAAATAATTGATTCTATCGGGGGAAAAATAGTTCCTTCTCGGTTATAACGTACAATTGGCACCAATTTTGGTTATTTTTGTCATGACATTATTTAAGAAAATTGTATGAAACCATAACTCAATCAGATTCAACATTACCTCCCTCTCTCTGTCTTGCTTTTTAAAAATGGTTTGGTCACGCAGTGTGTAGCAGATTCGCATCATGATGTCCTATGGGACCATCTAAAAAAAATACTACGGAGTTTGTTAGATGTAACTTATCGAAGAATTTTCGCTGGATAAAAAGTTTTCTACATATAGCCTATAGGCTACAGATTAACATGCTTTGTGAAGTAGCCTAGCTTGCATTCACAAGCAGTCAGCGTGTTGCCGACGTCAATTTACATGCAAATTCCTACTATGATAAATTCGTATTTCCAACTGAATAAATAGTGCACTTCTAACCACAAAAATGTTTTGCTAGATTGAAGTAGTTGTAACTAAGATATCTGCCGAATAAAAACTTTTTTTAATCTGTAGATTAATGTTGTTTACCGATTTTTATAAATCAGATGTATGCTGTTGCTACGGCAACGTTAACTTCTAACTTAGAGACGGATTTATGGCTCGCAGTAAAAAATAAAAAAAAAGATTAGGCTACGCATTGCACATAAACACCATGCGCTTTGCTAACTCCGTGATAATGTAACTATGGCTAGCTATATAGTTACCCTCGCCACGTATTGCATTTGCATTATCTTAAAAACAATGACAAAAGTTTATCGTAGCCAAAGTTAGCCCACTATTTGCAGCATACCTACGAGGCGAAGTAGCCGTCTGCCGTATTAGGCTACAGTAGCCTAACGTTGGAAAAGTCACTGAGGAAAATAAAATAGGTAGGCTACATTCGTTTTACTTTATTAATTCACTTTATTTATTCCACTTATTTTCTAGAACGTCTTGGACTCTGAATTGACCGGTCATGTTTGCCATTCCCAGGTTGCGTAGTACTAGCTGGCCAGGCAGGCAGCGCATTAATTTAGAACTGTGATTAAACTTGTGACCCGGATGACTGACCGGTTATACAGGAATAACGACCAGTCATTGACCAATCAGAATCGAGTATTCACACATACCATGGGATAATGCTTACTAGTAGCCTATCGCTGCAACGTTACACAGCGGCTGATGCGGCATAGATCTACGTTTTTATATCCATGGCTGGTAGGCTGTTGTCATAGTAGCTACTGTTGTCCGTGCACCATGGAGGGGGACCAGTAACGTTATTAGCCTCCAACCGGCAATCGGAGTAATGCATAAATATTACCGTCACCTGAAATAGTCAGTGCTTCTTGAGAGGCCAGCATCAGCCCTGTAGCCTAGCCTACTCAGCGCCTTCTAACACAGCTGACAGCGAGATGAGCACTATTTACACCGTAATGTTCACTCCTGAGTGTAGGCTAATGTTCACTCCTGAGTGTAGGCTAATGTCCACAGACACACATTGACTCTCGGCAGAGGAAAACGTAACAAATAACGTCAGCCTTATTACTAAGTTAATTCACTTACGCAAACAGACCAGTGAACCGTTATAATTTGGTAATCATGTACTAGCTAATGCTAAAAAATAATCACATCACTTGCTAACGTTAGCTTGTTTAATGCAAGTCTAAGTAGCCAAGGCCGTTGCTATAAGAAGCATTGCTCCCTGAACACATCAGGGCGACGGCACGGTCCTGCAGGTTCCTCCTGTACAACATCAGGAGGATTCGACCGTACCTGACCACCTACTCCACCCAGCTTCTTGTCCAGACCATGGTCACCTCACGCCTGGACTACTGCAACTCCCTTCTCGCAAGCCTACCAGCCTGTGCCATTCTGCCCCTACAACTGGTCCAGAATGCGGCTGCTCGGCTTGTGTTCAACCTCCCGAAGTTTTCGCACGTCACCCCCCTGCTGAGGTCACTCCACTGGCTGCTGGTCGTGGCCAGGATCAGGTTCAAAGTTCTGACCCTGGCCTACACTGCAGCCAAAAGGTCAGGCCCCTCCTACCTACAGGACTTAATCCAGCACTACGCTCCTGCTCGACCACTTCGCTCTGCTGCTGCAGGGCGACTTGCACTTCCCCCCCTCCGTGTTAAAGGCTTCCCGCTCGTCCCGACTGCGGAGCTTTTCCACCCTAGCTCCCCAGTGGTGGAATGAACTCCCCCACTCTGCTGCGCTCAGCTGAAACACTGTCTGTTTTTCGGCGTGGTCTGAAAACGCACTTTTTCAGACTCCACCTCGACTAAAATTATACCTATAGGGGCCATTCTATAGTAGTCGCTTCCTGTTTTCTATTTAACTTGTGTTTTTTTGGTTATTCTATAGTTCAGAATGTATAGCTGACTGTGTACTTCTCATGTTTATTACTAGGGATAGCTCCTACGCTGTGAGAAAGCTGTGCTTTGTCGGATTTGCTTTGTAGTCAAAGTCAAATTTATTTATATAGCACATTTCATACACAAAGGCAATTCAAAGTGCCTTACATAAACTCAGAACAAAACAGGCAGCAAGAGCAATGCATAGCACAAGTAAAATAGGAGCATAATACAAAGAAATCAATCACATCAGAACATGACGTTCCAATAGGCTTCTTATGATCTTGTTAGTCGCGTCAATTACCTTCATTATGCACTTACTGTACGTCGCTTTGGATAAAAGCGTCTGCCAAATGACTGTAATGTAATGTAATGATGTAATGTTGGTTAGTTAGCTAACGTTAGCAAGTGGTGTGATTATCTTTTAGCATTACTACATGGTTACGAAATGATAACGGTTAATTTGTCTGTTTGCACAGTGATTAAACTTAGTAGCAAGCTAATGTTAGTTGTTACCTTTTCCTCGACCGAGAGTCCCAGTTGCCAAAGTGTTGTGGAGTGTTATATCGTGCAGGACGGGCAGACTGTCTCCGAGCAAGTCCAAGCTGACCTGCTGAGGATTCTTAAGGTAGCTACACTGGAGTTCATGTTTACTGGGACTAATCGCGCTCTCATCTCGCTGTGAGAAGGCGCAGAATGATACAGCGCTGACCTGGCCTCAAGAGATGAGGACAATACACTGCCTGTTTTAGGCGGCGATAATATATTATGCATTACTCCGATTTCCTGTTATGTCTCTGGTCTTCCCCCTCCATGATGCGTGGGAACTGGACAAGAGCCTGTATGGCATATTATAGTAACAGTGCAGACGTAACTTGAATGGGCGAATAAGGAATCCAGTCGTTGTTTATATCTATGGTACCAGTCAGCTTCTGAGCCAATCACGATTCCATAAACTAACTTCCTTCCGTTTCATGTAAGTGCCTTCCGTTTCATGTACGTGCCTTCCATATATATATAAATACTTTCTCTCACATACATACATTCTACTCTTACATACATATATTCTCACTCTTACATATATATATATTATCACTCTCACATACATACATTCTCTTATGAGAATATATGTATGTGAGAGTGAGAATATATGTATATGAGAGTGAGAATGTATGTATGTGAGAGTGAGAATATATGTATGTGAGTGAGAATATATGTATGTGAGAGTGAGAATATATGTATGTGAGAGTGAGAATATATGTATGTGAGAGTGAGAATATATGTATGTGAGAGAGAATATATGTATGTGAGAGAGAATATATGTATGTGAGAGGTCCAACATGAATTATGGCCTAAACGGCCCCTCATAGAATGTCCTGTTCTTGTCATTATGAATTATCCTGTCCTTGTGGAACTGAAGTGTGAGAATTCATCCTTTTTTTTTTTTGTTAATTTTCTTTTTTAAAGATACTCACAATATTGAACCTTGTGCCTTTTTTGGAAATAGAGAGAAAAGGTACCACCCCACAGAAATCACTATCACTGTGTGTATTTTCTCAGTGTTCCCTGTGTGTTAAGCGTTTTATGCTGGGGTCGTAAGCGTTGTGTCGAGGGTCCAGTGATGGGTGACGTACCCTCAGGTGCCAGTTTTACATGGGTGACTCGGAGATGGGGGTTGGGCACGGGGGCGGGGCATACGTCGTGCCCCAGCGCTGGCACCTCGGGGAGGGTGAAGACGATCTCGTACTTGTGCTGGATCTTTAGGAAGCCCACCTGCACAGGCACATAGGTCAGAAGGAGCACATTAACACAATCACAATGGAGACAATTTGTATATGGTGTTACACTAAATGTAATGAGTACACTGTCATTTAAGATTACTGACAGTTTTCTCATTCGACATCGGAAAAAGGGATGTGAAACTAATTTTATGCAAACACCGTTCCTGTTTGATTCCTGTTATAAAAAGGAGGGAGGGAGGGAGAGAGTGTTGCAGAGAGAGGGACAGAGAGAGAGAGACAGAGAGAGATGAGAAAGAGAGCATGAGAGAGAACTTCTTGTGGGACCTGTTGGCTTTGAAGGAATTTCTCAAAACTGGCAGACCTCTTAGTCATAGACGTTAAAAAAAAGCAAAAAAAAAAAAAGCAGGGAAAACAGGTCAATATCTGAGCCTGTAAGAGCTCCAGTTCCATCTCCCACACAAGCTGCTCTTCCTTTCCACACTATTTCTCACTTCTTTTCCTGCATAAAATTTCATCATTACAACCTGCTTCGTTTCCCTCACGTAGACGCATGAAATTGCACTGCTTTAGCGCAAGGCTTCGTATATTGGCTCAATTACGACTGAAAGATTAGGAGCGGATTAACAGTCTGAAAGAAACAATTGCCTGATGAACAAAATACTTAGACGGTCCGCACGCCTCTGTCCTCTAAGCAAGCGCACAAGCTCGGTATGGGAAATGTGTAATTATGTTATCGATGGCAAAGTGGTGCTTGGAGAACTGAAATGACAGGAAATGTCATTCTGAAGTACCGAGTATCCGCGCTGCACTTGAATAGTCTTTCGTTTTTTATGCTGTGAATTGCCTCCATTGTGAAACACTCTCCCCTTGCCAATCAAATGACAGGAAACGCAACCGAAGCACAGGCCAGCTCTAAAATGGCATGTTTTATTCTCATTAAAATCCATTACGGGGCATCCAAGGTGACAGATTCAGCTAAAGCACTGTACAGTCCGGAATAATGCTGACCATTCCAGGGGCAGACTCTGGCTAGGAGTTCCGCACAGCGACCCACGAGTGACTCACAGGGAGCAGGCTACGCGTCAATGCTAACGGGGTCCTCCGCATCGCACCGTGCCACTTGCACCTCGTCTGGTCAGCTGGGCGTGTCCGTCTCTCACGGCTGGGCAGGAAAACGGAATCTTCTGGACCAATGACCGCGCAGCTCAGCAGGCTGACGGCGGAGCGAAAAGAAGCGATCCCTGGACCACGTGTGCTAGTGGGCGTGCTCTCAAAGTAACGGAGTACCGTGCAGGGGATGGCACAGGACTTATACGTTATGGTTCAGCTTGGTAAACACATTTTGTGTGAACACTGTTGTCCTAATAGGAAATGGTTGCCGTTTTAGCTGAATAATGGCTCCATGGCTCCAACCAAGGATGAGTCCTCCCCCGACTGGCCACTTAGATACATACACTAAGGTAACAGGCACAATAGACTGGGTCTATGGAAAACTGGGATTAGCACAGAAAAGCATGCACATGCATGTGCTAACAAACACGCACGCACGCACAGAGTTGGACATGATGAGGATTATTTTAAGACTAAATTGGCACACATGCTAAACCTTCAGTGTAGATTTGAGAGATTAGAGGAGATAAGAACGATTCTTTCCTTTGTCATGTGGTTTAAATCAATCCTAGTTAGAGAGCATCTCAGGCCAGGCAGACCTACGGTAATGATTATCATCTAGTTTTATTTCCCCTATGCAATATTAAACACAAAACAACACAGCAGGATCAAAGATTGTTTTAAAGGCTTTGCAGGAATCTATACGAATAGCTGATAAGTACTTTTCTGCCCAACGACTCATCAACATTGTAAAGGGTCAATCCATGCCAAATAGACAAACTTGGCACGACCCATTCCATTACGGTTTTCAAAGGGGAAATTGGGCTCACTATCTTGCCCGGCGTCCATCCCTATAGGGGATTTCTTGAAGCCAAATTTCAGGGGAATCATTTTTCAGGTAAAACATTTTTCAGCTAAAACATTTTTGAGCGAATCTCATGCCAGTTTCACACAGAGTGAGCCCATAAACCAGTCATCACACACAGATAATGACAGACACTTACTGTGATATGGCAGACACATGATTTCCCTGCAGTGGACAATAAAATGTTGTGCACGTAAGAGGAGCCCGTAAAATGACAAAAGCGAACTGCAAGGTCAACCACACACAGAATGGC
Source organism: Synaphobranchus kaupii (assembly GCA_029718625.1). Classification (NCBI taxonomy): domain Eukaryota; kingdom Metazoa; phylum Chordata; class Actinopteri; order Anguilliformes; family Synaphobranchidae; genus Synaphobranchus; species Synaphobranchus kaupii. Next base: position 105,353,460 of record CM056376.1, read on the forward strand.
CACAGATAATGGGCCTTAATGGGGAACAGTTCCTCCTCACTACCATACCCCACATATTACACCACCATCTTTAAAGCCACAGGTTCTGTAATGATAGAACTGCACGCAGTTCTTCCCAGTGAAACACTATCATTAATACGCTTGCAGTCGATAACCCGGATTCGGGAAACAAGCTCATACCCAGGGCCAGCAGCGACACCTCTGAACTGTGCTGTTCTCCGACTTGCCTGGTCCTCCCGAGTTACATGCAGATGCGAGTGTGTAATGCAGTCTGCTGAGTTAGTGTCCATTTCCATTGCGCAATGGAAACACTCCATCTTGGCTCAACCAATGTTAAGCTCTAAGCATGTAGATGGGTTCACTAGCTCTAGATCTAACAATATACCCTCAAACCCATCTGTTACTTGAAGCCCAATATCCTCAGTCTCCTCCTTGCACCTACTGTGGCATTTCAAGTGACTGTGGATAAAAGCGTTAAATGCCCTGCCCCCCCAAAAATGTAAATATAATGTAAATGTTCTGTCAGAGCGTGCTCACTGCCATGAGTTATATAGCATCTCGACTCCAGGTTGGGGTCACTTTACCAGCATATCCATTCCAGTGATAACCCCACCATGGTGAGCTGAGGAATGGGGCTTGCGTGAATGCATGCTCTTGGTTTATCGTGACCTACGCATAAAATAATTAGTTCCAAATATACTGCATGACCACAGAGATCGGCAGCGCAGTGACGGATGGCTACTGACCAATCATGACTCAGCAGCAGAAAAGGGGGTTGCCCTGAAACTGTTTAAGGGTGGGTGGGGGGGGGGGGCGTTGAAACTGCACGACCAAGTGCAGGTGATCAGAGGCTGCCGCTTAGCAACCAAAAACCCTCAGACAGAGTGTACTTGTAAAATTTGTAACGACACATTTGGACTATAAAATAATGCATCACAACATCCATTTAAGCAACCACTACTCAAAGCATTAGTTAAATCACAATGCTTACCATGTCATCTAATACAGCTTTGCGGTCATTAGTGTTTTCAATTTTGTCAACAGGACCATTTTATTTTACAAATTACCTTATCACTATGCAAACAGGAAACTGAATTAGGAATGTCCCCTGTGATGTCAACATCGACAGGTCCCACTTTTCTATTTTACAGAGTGTGAATAATCCGAAAACAGGACGGTATCAGTGTATATTGATGGGAAAGACTGATCGCCACAGACCGCTTTAACAGACAAAGAACAGGGGACTCGTCCCTCTAACACTACAACAGCTGCAAGCCTTAATCCTAAAATCCTCCAAAGTCCAAGCCATCATTTCCAGACTACAAGACACAATGTACTTGCGACTTGTCTTTATGAGGGCAGAATTTGCGATTGGTGGTGAATTGTGATGACATGCACTGAAAAGCAATGACACATACTCCGTGTGATGTTGCAACACTAGCCTCAGTAACTTGGCACAGGAAATTTGTACAGCAAGTCAGGTGGTGTCAAAATTGCATCACAATGATACAACTGATACAATGGCAGGTATGAGGGCATTCAGGGGTTTGTGGTCTAAACAAGCAAGAGAACACACAAGTAAAGCCGGCAGGCCGTCAGAAACTTCTGTAAGTACCTAAAATATCCTTCATTGCACACAAAAACAGTCTGGGTCAATCAAAAACATACACTAGAACTAAAATAATGTCAGTAAACTCCAGAGAGTGAATTATCCATTTGACTCTTATAAGTGGTGTGAACTTCACAAACATTAGGTCTCTGCACTTCAGGATGTAATAATAAAAAAAAAAGAATAAAAAAAGCAATACATCCCAGAAAGTGAAACCCTGAATATGGTGTTAAAACAAGAAAATGCAATGATCCTGTTGAATACTAAAACAAAAAAACAAAAGGCCAAGGTATTGAAAATCAGGTTAAAGATGTCAATGTCAAAAATTTCTATCTGAAAACCATCTGATTTTCAACATATTACTATGCTTCAATACTAGATTCCAAGTTCTTTGGACTCTCATTGGTTAAGATGACTTAACTAGCGTGAGACTCCAGGAAGTGGGAAATCGCCTCTTCTTGTACGCTTCCCACTCCACAAAAACCAACCTTGACCAGAAAGTTTCCGTCCTTTTCTGGGATCACCATGACAACGGAGTCGTGCAGCTTTTCATCAAAGTGGACGTGAGAGTGGGCAGTTGCGGGCTCTTCGGAGAAGCGCACCCCTCCTGCCTTCGATGCCGAGCCTAGGAGAGACCAAGAACATCCAGGTCACAGAGGACAACCCGTGAATTAAGACCTCGGTTACGCAACTAACCGCCACCTTCACGTGATCCCTGTACCCGTGGGATATGGAAGTGAGAGTGAGAGTGAGGAAAAAAAAACATTGACAGAAGCTTCAAGATCCCCCCCCCCCCCCCACTAGAATCAATAAAGGCAGTATTTTACCCATGGCATTGACTATGCAGAAGAGCTGAGCTACATAATTAATTTTATGTATACTCACATTTAAAATGCGGTATCCGTTCTTTTTCTATTAAATTAAATGTGCACTGGTATGAAGAACTCTTATGCAATCCATTACGAAAGGGCAAGTTAACAAATGTTTCATTTGTGACTGATTGAGTGACACAGTTCACAGTTTAACAGCAAAAGGTGATTGAGTCAGAATTAAGAAAAGGCCTACAGGGACAAATACAGGGGACCAAGGGCAGAACACAGAGGCTCCCAACAATTAGCTATTTAGTCACAAATTTGCACCCTTTTCTGAACACATCACGTTTTTACTTCTAATCAAATACCACAATCGTATGACAAAAACTGTTCATGAAATACATTTACGTGGCATTTATGCAACAATTTTAAACCACCAACACTCAAAATATGGAAATTAATAATTATAAAAAAATTAATATATAAATGAGAGCAAGGACTGAGGTGCTAGTTAAGAGGTCTAGCTTTAAAAAAATATGTATCCCCTTAAGAATGCTGCGCAAATATGAACTTTTCTGTGAGGGCTGACCTTGTCTTTTGAAATAACTCAAGAAACTGGAGTAGGGAATATGCTCTATTACACTTCAAATGGAACTTTAGTTAAGGATGGATTTGCAAAATAACATTTGTATCCCATGAACAGGAAAATACTCAATCCAGAAAATGCTGCTCTTAGTAATTTTAGTCATCATAATAAAATGGTGTAGGTTAGAATGACCTCAAGCCAAAACCTTAATGGAATTAAATTCTAATGTTACTATATCAACTTGCATACAACTGTCATATATGCAATTTATTTTTCACAAGCTTTGACTAGCATTTTGTTAGCTATATAAAACAACCCATGTTGCACTTTAATTTGTAAAGAGTCAAACAGTATGCGTAAAGACAGTAACATTTAGCTGTATGGAGAGACCATTGTTCAAGTTCAAAATAGCAAAGTTACTTTGCTCACTTGTGAAAAACATCCCCTCTGTTGCCATTAAAAGACCTGGAAAACGTCCCCAGAAGATCACTGATAATATATGTTTCATTAATCCATTATTTATTAAATAATGTCATACGCGCACACACTGACATTTGCCCTATATCAGCACGGTGAAATTATTACTTCTACAATTAGTACTTCTTAAGTCTACAGTAGCATGTACGACCATCCTGAATGTTATATTATGCAAATGTGTCTTCCCTGTAGCAGACTCTACATCAACACATGAATTTTGAGAATGGTAGTTACTGAAGGTTAAAGACTACATTGCATAACTGTGCTATGCAAATTCCTTTATCAAAATGAACTGATCTTCTTTTTTATTTATAGGAAATGAAACCCCTACACTGGCATCTGCTTTGGTTCCTATCAGATCAGAAAACCCAAACGGGTGCCTGTTCTGCAATAGGCTCTTCATATTGTGCACACAAGAGAGGCCACAAGAGAGCTCACTGCTGATTGCCTCCCACACAGCAATCTCTCTCTCTCTGTGTGTGTGTGTGTGTGTGTGTGTGTGTGTGTGTGTGTGTGTGTGTGTGTGTGTGTGTGTGTGTGTGTGGTGTGTGTGTGTGTGTGTGTGTGTGTGTGTGTGTGTGTGTGTGTGTGTGTGTGTGTGTGTGTGCGCACAGGGGCTGAATCATTCATAATCTAATTTTTAAATTAAATTATTCAATTTCAATTATACGATAATGGCCATAATTCTCCCAACAATGTTGGTGCTCGGCTGAAGTCAGCCCCATTCTTGATTTTTGATTGAGCCTGTAATAGCATCACATTTGGGTAAGTCATATCTCTGATCTTTCTTCCTCCCCCAGACAAATATTTTCTGAGAATTTCCCATAGTACCAACAAATAAATAAAATAAACCTTTGTTACCTCAACCTTTGAACTGAGCTGCATTTATCAACAAATTTACTAATTTGGTTAAAGCGTAATGCAGTAAATGTAACTAATTGATTTAACAGACACCCTATTAAGCATTATTAAGCGCTTTAGTGGCAGTTTTATTAAGCGCTTTATCAATAGGCAGCCAGAGGGAAAGGACAGTATGTTTATCGATTTTCTTCGTATCTGCAGCATTAAGAAGATCAAAACACACTTTCATGCACACCCGCTTTGATCGGGGTTACGTACATCCACATCAAACACCAAAAATTTAACAAACAGGTTGAGCATTGGGGCAACCGAGACACTGCAGGGAGAGGGAGAGGGAGAGGGAGAGGGAGAGGGAGAGGGAGAGGGAGAGGGAGAGGGAGAGGGAGAGGGAGAGGGAGAGGGAGAGGGAGAGGGAGAGGGAGAGAGAGAGAGAGAGGAGAGAGAGAGAGAGAGAGAGA
>CM056376.1:105358762-105590268 GCA_029718625.1 Synaphobranchus kaupii
GGGAGAGGGAGAGGGGAGAGGGAGAGGGAGAGGGAGAGGGAGAGGGAGAGGGAGAGGGAGAGAGAGAGAGAGAGAGAGAGAGATTCTTTTTGAATCTAAAAGCACCTTCAATTAAACTCCTTCCTTAAGTACTGGTCAAACACATACAAGAAAGTACATTTAAAAATGTAATTACATGAACTGCTCTCCCAAAACAAAATGCTCAAAAAAATAAATAAATAAATTCAAAAAGACAAAACCAGCATACCATCCTGGACTGTACAGAGCACATCCCCTATGCCCCAAATAGACAAAAAACCGTCCATGTTGCCAATCAGGCTGTAATAAGCATAGTCAACCCTGAGTCAGGCTGCCAGCATCTTTTTCCATCATCAACACAGGGTCTACTGATGCTAGACCCTGAATGTGGTTCTTTCTGGTTTTCCAGGTGGCTAATTTGGCCATTCCTGACAAAAAATTTAAAAGAACACGCACAGCCCTGTTCCTCGCCTTATACCTCGGACCTAGAATAAACAGGTAAAATGAAAACGTTTCCCCCAAACAATGTCTCTAAAAGACTAAATAAAAACCTTAATCTTAGGCACTCAATAAGTGTGACAAGACTCTAAACAGACTCATTTCTAAACAGAAAGGGCACTCTTGCCGAGTATTAGGATCCAGACGTCTGTTCGAAGCTATTGCCCCGTGTACTACCCTCCACTGAAGGTCCGCTGTCCGTTTTTCAACAGGGACTGCCAGCAGCCTTTTGGGGAAATATCTGGGCCAAGAATCTCAGTCTACCTTGACGACTTCATCCCTGCCAGCGAGCGTAAGTGTGAAACCTTAACACAGTTATGATAGATAGCTCCTTTACTTATGGTTTCAAACTTCCCCAGTTTTGGGGTTGTAAATGACAAAAAGTTCCCCTCCTCCTCCTGCCACTCCCCTATAGCAGGGAAAACGGTGAGGGATGGGAATCTGTACTCACATTCATCAACCCATTGGTCAGAAAGAGCATGATTTTCAGCAAACGCTCTTAGAGGAGCCGGCAGGGAGGCACAGACTTCCTCCACAATCCTCTGCAGCACTCTAGAGGACCTTATACCCACCATCTCACCAAGGGCCTCAACACCTGTTTGAGTGGCCTTCATCAAATGGCCCAGCATCACACAACCTGCGCTACGCAGACATGACCGCAGACTGGCCGAGGACAGAGCAATGCTGGTGATAAAACCATTGATGAACAATGGCTCCTCAAATAACCACACCCCTGGTGTTGCTTCAGGTTCACAGGTGGCTTCGAAGACCTGCCCTGCTTGTAAGACTGTCTCGTAAAAAGGAGTCAGTCCAGTCCAGTCCACGCCATCAGGCCGCAGCAGGAATAGCAGTGTCACAGTTAAGGCCGCCAGCCCTTCTCAAAAGCAGGCGAGCTGTATTCAGCCAACTTAGTTCATCATAGTATAGAAGTCTCTGTGCAGCTTGGATTCTAAAAGCCATCACCCTTGAGGCAATACCCATGAGTCTTTGTCCCCCCTCATGCACCGGTAGATACAGAGCAGCTGCCCGAATCCAGTGCTGTCCAGACCAAAAAAAGTTGACAATGATCCTCTGCATCTCTTCAATAAGGCCCTTTGGTGGAGGTAATACAATAAGTCTTTGCCATAAAGCTGAGGCAACCAAATTATTAGCAACCAGAACCCTTCCCCTACAGGACAACTGAGGTAGCAACCATTTCCATTTAGACAACCTGGCACACACTTTCTCCACTATACCCTCCCAGTTCTGTTTCTAAAATTCATCTGTGCCCAAAAATACCCCAAGGATTTTCATTCCTCTCCTTCCTCACCTAAGACCCACAGGCAGAGTGGGGACTACTTTCTCATGCCAATGCCCCACCTGCAAGGCCTCACATTTCTCCCAATTTATCTTTGCGGATGAAGCCTTCCCAAACAGATCTAGGCTTTTCTCTAAAGCCACAATATCATCCTTATCATTAATAAAAATGTTGACATCGTCCGCATAAGCAGACAACTATTGGTGGGTTCTGTGGTAGCCCTGGTAGGGGGAGCCCAGTCAGGTTATTCCTTAGCCTACATAATAAAGGTTCTATAGCCAATGAATATAGCTGTCCTGAAATGGGGCAGCCCTGTCTAATACCCCTCTGAACTGAAATAGGCCAGCTTAACCCACCTTAAGCATACACAAGGTGTCCTTATACAATAACCCTACCAAAGAAATAAAACCCTCCCCAAACCCAAATGCTTTTAAAGTAGAAAACATAAAACCATGATCAACACGATCAAAAGCCTTCTCTTGATCCAGAGATAAAATACCAATATTGTATAAATTACATACATGTAAAAGAAACAGGTTGTCCATAATAGATCTGTCTGGGAAACACCATGATTGATCCTTATGGACAAAAATTCCCAAATAGTCCTTCAGTCTGTTTGCCAATACCTTTGAAAGCAGTTTATAATCGCAACATAGGAGCCACAGGCCGAGAGAGAGAGATAAAGCCAAGAGAACAGGGAAGATTCTGACCGGTGCCTCAGCTGTTTGTTTAGAGGAAATGGCGTGCACACGTTATAATCTTATGAAGTTAGCATTACACGTTTGAATGCATTTACAGTTGTAACAGATGGATGATGAACACATGCTCCCAATGAAAGAACACATTGTCCCTTTTCAAAAAGCAACTGGGATATTTTTTCAAATTCATTTCCATCAGAGCATTATTAATTTCCATCAGAGCATCCCACTCAGATATTAGAAATGTACTGTAATATATCCAAATTTGTGGATGCTGCCATTTAAAAAAATTTGGCCAGTGACAGGATCAGAAATAACACAGCCAGGGACAGTGTATGAAGCAACCAGCTTCCATTTCCCATTTTCCATCTCCCTGTGTACTGGACCCTGTCACCAATGCAGCCGTTTATAATGAGCTTAATTACAATAAAAATCTTAACACATACTTCCATCTTGGTAGCTAGCCATCTACACAACCAACAATCCAGAACTGCTTTCTTGATAGCTAACAAAATCACAAGCAAGCTGACGAGATCAAGGGTTGCACTAACTAGGTAGATCTAGCAGTCTAAAGGATTACTTTTTAGCAGATTAAAATTACTTGCAGGCAAGTAACTAAAACACAGATAATGGCTAATCCCATCAAATTTGGCACTAGCAGGGTAGGTGGCAGGTAACCATTGAAATTACTGTACAACATTAGTTTCACAGTCCCCTTCGTTTTATGTGTCATTCACACAAAAGTACCTATTGCACCAGATTACTTCACCAATGTCACTAGGTCTAGCAAACATGCCATTCAGTAACTGAGTGAAACTACTTTTGCAGTGGTACTTCAATGGCAGTAAACATGATACAATATAATTGTCTATTCTTTCATTGTTCTCTCATTTTTAAATAATTTGCTCATCAGTGGTGATACAGCACACAATGAGGCTTTGTTTCATTCTACTGAATCAGCATTCCTTTTCTGCCTTTTAGTTTAACTTCAAAGATCCCCATACAAATAATTCACTTGCATTTTCATATTTAGGCCATGTCAAGTTAAGCAATTAAGTATTTCAGCTGCACCATATTTCATGCAGATATGCATAATACAATTTCTCAGATAAAAAAAAAAACAGGATTACATCTGAGGAGAGAGCAGTGTTATTGCATTGCTTATTGAGAACAAAACATCTGTAGATATGGAGAAAGGAGGAGGAATAGGAACACTGAGGAAATATTTAATTGGACAGTCATTCAAAGCATGGGTGGAGTGACCAGATTCAGATAAATAAAATAAAATGTCCAATGTGTTTATTTTTTTAAATGAGTAAAAGCAGCTTTGACATAATTATGACTTTCTTAGTAATGGGCTCCCCTTATGTGTGAATATTACAGGGGTCTTGTCGAACAGGCCATCTGAAATGTACATCCGATTTCTGTCATCTGTGGGATTAAGTAATCCCACATCTATGTAAACTATGCTCTTGACCTTCTGAGAGGGAAGACACGCGTTTGGCTGTACGGAGCTAAAACGGTTGCAATGCACCACTCTGACATAGCCCGTGGAACCCGGACTGCTAGGGCTCTTTGCTGGGTCATTACCACAGTGTGGGGCGATGCGTACCCCTCTGACAAGGCTGTTAATCCGCTGCTGGTCGCATTCTCTGGATCGATGCCCAGACAAAGGTCATTGTGCAGCACAAAACCTTGGAGCAATGCAGTGAGTTCCAGGACACTCGCTTCTCTAATGCATGTGCTCGTTTTCCTTCTCTCTCTCACTGGCTCCCTTTCAAGCCCTCCATCCATCTTCCCACATGTGCTTCAATTCAGTTTCTTTCTTTCCATCTCTCATTCTCCACTGCCAGCCCTACCAATAACTCAGCGTCTCATTTTCTCTCTCCCTCCCTCAATCCATCCATCCATCTCCCCCTCAGGGGCATCTACTCCGCTGTTCTCTCACTCTCCCGACCAGTCTCTTCTCTCTCATAGTGGTCGCACACAATCAAACTACCAGAGACAGAAAATATTTGATTCCCAATGTTGTCTCATTCTCAATTTCCAGATTAAAACGAAATAGCAGTGTGTCAGATGGAGCCGCACATTTTCCGTTTGTTTTTTCATTAAACGCGGATTGATCCCAGATTGATCCCGGCAGTATAAAAGGCCCGCCCCTCTCTCTCTCCTCTGTCCCTACATAGCAGCTGTTGATAGGGTGCCATACAGCAGCGCTTATGAGCTGCAGAATCTCGCTTGTGGTGCGTGTCATTTAGTGTGTGGAAACCAGCTTGAGAGGCTACAACAGGGAAACTAAAGGAGACCACTCATCTATAATTCTGCATACCCTGACGACAGGCAATTTTATTTCCCCCATTACTGCCGCAATACCTCATTTCCATGTTGTTAGCAATAAAATGAGCAACACAATTAGAATTTGAGAGCATTTTTTCAACAATAATGTATTACTTTGAAATAATCTGGTTTAATGGGTTTAACGTTAGACAAGTATCTGCGTCGGTACTTTAACAAATGGTGCTTGGCCTGGAACAGTGACGCCAGCATCCAGCATCCATCTTCACAACAGACAGAAAGATATCCCTGCTGTTCTAATGGGCTGAGTTGCTGAGGATCATCTCAGAAAGGGAGCTCAGAGACCAGACCCTGCCTGGGACTGACGTACAATGGAGGCTGGTGTAAATGCAATAAATACCCTCTCCACTTTGTGTTAACAGTGATTCCAGGTTAGTGTGTTCTCTCCATCTACTTTTGACTGACTGACTCAGACAGACAGACAGGAAAAACACTGGATTGGAAAAACATACACTGTTAAAAATTAACAGCCTCGGGTGTCTCGTGGCGTAGCCTGTAAGAGCACTGCCACAAGTTCATTGGATGAGCATGTGGACAGTGGATGTTGGCGGTTTGCAACTGGCCACGCGATCCGTCGCATGTTTCTCCCTCTCTCTCACTCTCCCTGTCTATCTACACTGTGCTGTCCAATAAAGCTGAAAAAAAAAATCATAATTAACAGTCTGGTGACTCGAAACGATTAAGCAGTGGAAAGATTTATGTATTATACAATGTTTAGCTATTTATGTGTTCCATAAGCACTTTGCACATCAGTGACAAATTACAATTTTTCCTTCATTGCACTTTATGCCCCATTTCTGTTCCGCAAAATACGCCCTATACTGCCCATCACAATCTTGAAGCTTACACCACACCAATAATACATATCATTGTGGTTTTCTGGCTGGAATTTCTCTAAGCATTTAGGCCCTGATTTACTAAGATGTTTAATGGGTGCAAAAACTTTTAGCACACGCAAAACTAATAACAGAACCAATGATTGGTGCAAAACAAATACCATGACCAGTCATTTGTCATGTTATTGGTTTTGCATATGCTAAAAGGTTTTGCACACGCTCAGGCCCTTAACCCCTTCATGCAGATGCCAAATTTGGTAAATTCTCACCCATTTAAGGGGTGCTCTATTTAAGGCTTTATAACACCAGGTGTGAGCATCACAGAGACTTGTAACAAGGCTTAAATTAAACAAGACATTTGTACCATTTACAATACTAACTTTACTTTCATAATGTAGCTCAAAATAAAGTGATACAGTTGCAAGGAAATCTTGGAAAAAATGCAAAAAACTAAAAAAAGGTTCTTTAGTTTGCAAGTAAATACTGAGAGTTACATATGTGAAACAGGTAAAACTATACACTTCCTGGATCATAAACTGTCCCTTAGCATCTCCAAATGTAACCAAAATGGATAAATTTGCACTGCTGTAAATCATAAAATAATTATATATTTAACTACAAATCAACCGTTTTGGCTAATAAAACTTTTGCATAATTTTCATGTGGAGATTACCATCTTTTCATCAGTATAGGGGGATATCTATGGGTCTAAATACCTATACACCTGTCATAAAATGAATAAAATATGTTTTCTCCATAATAAAGCATATACACATTCATACTCACTCCAAGGAAAATATCTACATTAATCTAGCACATATGCACAGTAAATTTGAATGAGTATTTTCCATTCCCTGAGGGACAAGTATTGCCCAGACAGATACTACACCATACTATGTACGATAGGATTCCAATAAAATAATATTCCATCATCAGAAAAATGCTGGCAAATGTTTTAGCTTCAGGGTAAATCAAACAAAAACATGACTGAGTCATCTATTAACGCTTACACTACAGTATGTGAAATGCACTCAAAATGTATCATGGTATCTTCTGTTCTGATGTACTCCCAAAATCCTTGTAAGCATTTTCTCTGGCCATGCTGACAAGTTAGTAAATTAGTAAAAACTTGCGAAAAGACATCCGATAAGACATTATCAGTTTCTAAGAAAACACAGTTTCTAAGGCTACTTAGCATTATATTGAATAAAAGAATCGTCAATGAAACCAGAATGAACTGGAATGAGACAGATTTGAAGAGTGTCGAGACTGAGTGGGGGGTTGCTTGTTAAATGGACTTGCTAAAGGAGAAGTGACGTGTAGAAACTCTGTATTCGGCAGAATCGTGTACTAATAACGGTAAAACATGGAGTTCATCATTTCCTCATAATTTGGTTGCAGGAGAAATTAATATCTGAGGTGAGAAATCTTTCCGCCGGTGCCATGGCCACTAGGAGATCTGCACAAAGGGGTTAATGTCTGACACTGACAGGCGTGATGTGCCAAGTAATAACCACAAACTCACTAAATAAAGCCTTTGTACAGATAGAGAGGGTATCCTAACAGCATAGGCACTTAAGAGCAAAGTTTAATGGAACTTACAAAACAGGAGCTCCGTCCTGGCTTTCAGTCATGCTTCTGTACATTATTCACTCTAATTGCAACCCTAATAACACTGCAATACTTTACACTTCTATTTTTCTTAAAAGCTCTCATTTCTGGAAGTTTCAAGTCCAAAAAAAGAAGACAGACATTTCTTGGTTTAATGCCTGGAAATTTTATTTTCTTGTATGGAGTTATACAAGTTGAACAATGGTGAAGACCTTTAGGTTGCCAGGTAAGCCAGGAAATGCATCATTACTCACTAAAAAAAAAAAAAACAAGGTCACAGTGACCTCTAACTTTGTTATGGTCATAATTTTCAGAATATATGAGCAGAAAGAAACATTCTTTATGGACAACATATTGGCCATTCCCCAAGGCACACATCTCACTCATGATAAGTGATTGCTAAATGACTGTAATTTACTGTAATTAAGTGCATCTCTGGCTAGAGACAAATGTACTTTATAAACAGCTGCTTCTTGCTACCTCCTACTGATGACAGCAGCAGCTCAGTTACATTCAGTTCTACCTTAGCAGCATTTTTCTCATTGGTCCCTCACTTTCCACACAGTTCCCTCCATAATGTTTGGGACAAAGACTAATTTTTTCTAGACTTGGCTCTGTACACAATTTTATATTTGGAGTCAAACAATTCACAAAAAAGTGATTCTCAGCTTTTATTAAAGGGTATTTTTATACATTTGGTTTCAGCATGTAGCCATTACAGCACTTTTTATACATGGCCCCTCCATTTCCCGGTGTGTGTGTGTGCGTGTGTGTGTGTAACATATCAAATCTTACTGCAGTGCCATTTTAACAAAATTATTATGTACTGTGAAAGAAAAAGTGAATGCAGTCAACCCATTTGTTATTCCTATAGGCAGAACAAAGTAGGTCAACTAGACTCTCAACCTCTTTTTGCACTCAAAAGCAAGTAGGACTGAAAGAACTTCCGCACAATAGAGGCTGATGTGACTGTGTGAAAGGAGACATGATTGGTTTAGCTGCAGGGGTAACCGATAGGCTTCCACCGTGATGGAACAATCGCTCACTGTACAGAGCAGTTGGGAAGCTCGTAAAACCAGTTTACAGCACACTTTCAGCAAATGACTGCTACACTGCTGGGACTGTAGGTACAGTATCTAACGATTTGATGTTTTTTGAATATTTACGGGGCAGCGACTCTTAGCCTGAGGCAGAGAAATCGATTTACAAAGATGTGCTCTCACCGTCCACTGGAAAGCACAAAAATAAATAAGTGAATTGAAAGACTTCAAAGCAGAAAAGATTGAGATGGAGCTCCTCAGACCAAGTGGACGAGTGTGAAGGCGAGTGGGTGAAAGGGCATGTAAATGAGAGCCTGAGGTACGTGAGGAGGAGGGGTTCTCAGGGGCATTGGGCAATAGGATAATGATCTGGAAAATGAGATTACTGTCTGAACTGTCGAAAGGAAGTGGCATTTATTACCTAGATGACAGCAAAGGCCTGGAATTGACCTGGCCAGGGCTTAGCATACCTCAGCAGCTCTCTTGCACACGCGCACACAAACACACACGCGGAAAGCCCTCACACAGGACGGTGATGTCACTGCAGTGGAAGCCTGGGGAGGCGGAGGTCCTTTGGGGATTATACACAGATCTGAGGGCTGAAAGTACAAAGGCTGTCCATGTCCCTCTCTGTACGCCAGCAATGAGCTGGAGCTTAAAGGTATGCGCTGTACCTGCAACATACAACTGCAGCTTAAAGGTATGCACTGTCCCTGCAACATACACCTGCAGCTTGAAGGCATGCGCTGTCCCTGCAACATACAACTGCAGCTTAAAGGTATGCACTGTCCCTGCAACATACACCTGCAGCTTGAAGGCATGCGCTGTCCCTGCAACATACAACTGCAGCTTAAAGGCATGCGCTGTCCCTGCAACATACAACTGCAGCTTGAAGGCATGCGCTGTCCCTGCAACATACAACTGCAGCTTGAAGGCATGCGCTGTCCCTGCAACACAAACCTGCAGCTTAAAGGCATGTGCTGTCCCTGCAACATAAACCTGCAGTTTAAAGGCATGCACTGTCCCTGCAACATACACCTGCAGCTTAAAGGCATGCACTGTCCCTGCAACACAATCCTGCATCTTAAAGGGCGGCAGTGTAGTATAATGGTTAAGGAACTGGCCTTGTAACAGAAAGGTTGCAGGTTCAATTCCCAGGTAGGACACTGCCGTTGTACCCTTGAGCAAGGTACTTAACCTGAATTGCTTCAGTATATATCCAGCTGTATAAATGGATAATAGGTAAAACATGATAAAAAAAGCTCTGGATAAGAGCGTCTGCTAAATGCCTGTAATGTAATGTAATGTAATATGTGTTGTAAAGGCATGCACTGTCCCTGCAACATACACCTGCAGCTTAAAGGCAGACACCGCCAGTTTAAATGCTGCAGGTATTATGCAAAGTATGCCATCTATGAACTGATGTTTGAGTAGGTGATTCAGCAACAGAGTCCAAGACAAATTTCCCCATGAGGACATACTTAGTGCCCTCCACTATTATTGGCACCCCTGGTAAAGATGAATAAAAAGGGTTATAAAAAATTCACCGTTTGGTGAATTAGCTTAATCTCACACTGACAAAATGAGAAAAATCCAACCTTTAATTGAAGTACATTTATTCTGAGAAAACAAAATCCCTCATCAAGAAATAATTATTCTTAACAAAACCACGTGCCACAATTATTGGCACCCCTGCATTTAATACTTTGTACAACCTCCCTTTGCGAATAAAACAGCACTGAGTCTTCTCCCGTAACATCTAATAAGGTTGGAGAATACAAAGCAAGGAATCTGAGACCATTCCTCTTTACAGAATCTCTGCAGATCATCCAGAGTCCTAGGTCCTCTCTTGCCCCCCCCCCCCCTTTCAGCTCAGCCCACAGGTTTTCGATGGGGTTTAGGTCAGGGGACTGAGATGGCCATGGCAGAAGCTTGATTTTGTGTTCAGTTAACCATTTTTGTGTTGATTTTGACGTACAGTATGTTTTGGATCATTGTCCTGCTGCAAGATCCAATGATGACCCAGTTTTAGTTTCCTGGCAGAGGCAGCCAGATTCAGATTTAAAATTTCCAGGTATTTCATGGAGTCCATGATGCCATGAACCCTAACAAGGTTCCCAGGGCCTTTGGAAGAAAAACAGCCCCACCATACTTGGGGATCAGGTTATTTTCGGTATAGCCATCCTTCTTTTTACGCCAAACCCACCTTGAGTGTTAGTTGCCGAAAAGCTTAATTTCCGTTTCATCTGACCATAGAACACGGTTCCAGTCAAAGTTCCAGTAGCGTTTAGCAAACTCCAGGCGCTTACGTTTGTGGTGAAATGACAGGAAAGGCTTTTTTCTGGCATGCCTTCCAAATAATTTGTTGGTATGGAGGTGACGTCTAATGGTAGTTTTGGAGACTTGATGACCCCAAGATGCTACTTTCCTCTCTAACTCTCCAACAGTGATCCTTGGGGATTTTTTTTGCCTCTCTTACCATCCTCCTCACTGTGCGTGGGGGCAAAATAAACTTGGATCCTCTTCGAGGCAAGTTTGTAACAGTTCCAGTTGCTTTGAACTTTTTAAGTACTAACGGTACATATGGGAATTTTCAGGTGAGTAGCTATTTTTTTATAGCCATTCCCTGACTTATGAAGCTCAACACACGTTTCCCTCATTTGATTTGCGTGTTCCCTTATCTTTCCCATGCTGATGTGTGAATAAGGGAATATGGCCTCTGTGTCACCTCATATTTATATCCCAGTGAAACAGTTCCTAAACACTCTGATCAACTTTAAAAAGTAAAATATAAATGGAAAAAATGCTTTGGTTACATTTTGTTCATAAGAATTTGTAGGGGTGCCAATAACTGTGGCACACGTGGTTTTGTTAAAAATAATTCTTTGAGCGATTTTTTTTTCTCAGAATAAATGTACTTAAATAAAAAAATTTTTTACATTTTTTCAGAGTGAGATTAAGGTAAGTCACCAAAAGGAGAATTTTTTATAACCCTTTTTACTCATCTTTACCAGGGGTGGCAATAATTGTGGAGGGCACTATCTTATCAAGCACAGGCTGTTCCTACCATAGCCGCCATGAAAATGGAGCCGTACAGTTCCATCCATCCATCCATCCATCCATCCATCCATCCATCCATCCATCCATCCATCCATCCATCCATCCATCCATCCATCCATCCATCCATCCATCCATCCATCCATCCATCCATCCATCCATCCATCCATCCATCCATCCATCCATCCATCCATCCATCCATCCATCCATCCATCCATCCATCCATCCATCCAAACCATCCATCCCTCAAACTCCCGCTGTTATACGGTAATGCCGATTAGTACAAAAGCATTGCAACAAGTATTTTTACACTGAATGTCTCCTTCAGGTCACTTGCCCTATCAGGTTAGGACTACACTACATACACTGTATTTAGAATAACTATAGACTAGCGTTATTGCCTACTCTGTTCTGGTGTTTGTAGATATCAGTTACTTGCACTTGGCATTTAGCATAAAGACATTGACATTCACTTTAAACAAATGTGAATAAATGCAAATAAAATTATTTATTTTGTTGTGCTAGAGAATCTTGCCACAGATGTTCTGCTAGACAAGGAATTAAAAATTCAGCTAAAAGATTCAAGTAATTCAAGTACTATCAAATTAACATCTGCCATGCTTTCTTGGGTGAAGACGACTAGCCACATTGAGTATTTAATATAAGATAATTTGACTGCAAGAAAATTGATTCACAAAAGATTGTATACAAATGGATAGCTTGTAACCATTTTTCTACAATGAGCAGCCCCGGTAACTATGTGCCGGAGCAGGGAAATATTCTCTAGCCCTCGGATGACTCGACAGGAAAGTGACAGGTGTGCAAGGAGGACACTCACTCTTCTTGGCTGTAGCCATGCTGATGTCAGTCTAGAGAAGACGGTACGCTGGCATTCTTACTGGGATGTCATCTCGGAAATCTGGCCACAAAATGACCACTAAAAAGAGGTAAAAAAGAAAAGAAAAAAAGAGGAAGGTGGGGGGAGATAGGGAGGGAGAGAGAGAGATTGTCTCACTGGCAGGCATGAGTTATGCTGCTCTTGTCAGAAACCAACAGGACCGGCTAGATAAAACAGACAATTCCTCAGAGACATAAAAGCCTCTGACAGCAGCTATGGGTACAGAAGTATACCCTGTGACTGAAATTTAAGGAGTAAACAAACGCTGAATCATTTTTGGAACAAACAAAATGTCCTTTTTTAACCCACCTTTCCTACATGGCAAAAAAGGACATAAAAAGACTTCTTAAAGCCGCCTTCTGGCAGGGTCCTATGTCCCTTGCTTCGTCTCCCAACAAAATAAATATGGTACAGGGCAGGCTAATGTTTCATGAATGAAGCATGCTGACAGTTATAGTACAACTGCCTAAATCCACACAATCCTGCACACCAGCAGTTCCTAAACATTCCATAATGCACGCAACGAGTACATACATTTTCTCTGACTCAAAATGCAGCCGAATATATGTTCAAATGAGAAATTAAAATGTTGAAAACGCATGCATAGGCACTGCAACTCAACATGTAACCTGTAACACATGCAACATGTAGACCATTTAATTTGCTGTGAATGTCTATAAATATTGTATAAAGCTATTTTGTTCACATACATCTCACAACCTACCTCAACCCATTAAATTATATTACATTACAATCTCTTATCCAGGGTAACTTACAAAATGTGGGGAGCATCATTGCTAGTCTCAGGGATACAAAAACACGATATCACCAAGGCACAGAAGGCCCATTTATAATTAATAAGCGTAAAAATAACTAGGGTTGCAAAGGGGCGGAATATTTCCGGTAAATTTCCGGAAACTTTCTGGAAATTTACCATGGGAAGTTAAGCTTGGGAATTTTGGAAATTGACCAAATTTTTTTTGTTGCAAAAATTTGCCTATAACATGGAACTTAAATTTAGTTGGAAAATACACAACTGCAATTCTAGATCTTGCAGCATGCTTTGGTTAAACCAACCAAATTTAATGTGAATTCAGTTGAATTTCAACCCTGCACTGTGCATTATTCCATAGAGTACTCAAGTGACTACGTCACACTGGTTTCGGAAGTGACTTCCCCATACATTTAGACCATAGACATTAACTAAAACTTTTAAACAATTTCTAGGGATTATGTCTTACCATCAATTTCCTGGATTGTTCAATATAACAAAATATGTACCTTTTCTGGACCAGCTTTTTACGTTTTAGTATTTTTTTGTGATGGGACAGCACTGGCACTGTTTAAAAACTCGATGTTCCATAATTCCCTCTGGACGGATCAATGAAGTAAAGTGGCCGAATTAGCAAGGTGGTACTATGCACTGCCAAAAATGTCCAGGCGAGATGATGATATCTGATTGGTCGAGAACCACCCATGCGTTGCAGTCGATTGCAGTAATGGATATGTAGTCTGTTAAAGTGGACTACAAACCGGACTACAAATCATTAATCATTACTTTAAAAAATATATATATATAATTGGAACATGAAATGTATCCTCATATCCTGATACCACACAGGTTAATCTAGGAAAGCTTCGGCTCCTTCTAATCAGATTTCCAGAAATTGCCGAAGTCCATTCTATCTGTCATAGGGAATTTACTTCCTATACCAAAACTCCGCCCACGTCTGATGTACTCACTTGAGTACTCTATTACATGTGCAGTGCATTCTTTTATCACATGCACAGATAATAACCTGCACACTACTGCAGGGTCCTCTGCATGCACTGTGCATTCTTCCATCACATGTACAGTGCATTCTTCAATCACATGCAAAAATAATTCCCAGCATCCTGCACACTACAGCAAGGCTATTGAGGCCACACTACTGCATTTGAGCCCGAGGACTACATCCATTTTGAATTAGAGTTGGGCGATATGTCAAAGTTTTCCTACCGGCCACCGTAACCTCTGCAACCGGTCATTGCCAATGTATTCGTCCCGCGGGGAGGGGGATGCTCCACATCGTGGCCTATTTTTTCCACAACAAGCCATCGCAATTTTTGGCAGTTTTTTGGTTTTAAACCTGATGAAAATGGAAATCCTAAAGATCCAAACGAAGTAATTTGCTGTATTTGCGGAAGAGTAGTGCCGGCAAAAGACTCAAACACGACCAATTTGCACGAGCATTTGCGGACAGCCTACATCATCCAGCCGAGAAAATAACTGCTTCAAATCACAAGCTGCTATTCAAAATTATATATACACGTAACATTTGCTTTTATTTAAGCAAAAGTGTTAAACTGATATTTGAATGAAGGTTTTTTTCAGGTGTAGGCCTATGTCTAATTTCAGCAAAGAGATGCAATTTGTTTGGGTTTATTTTCATGTGTTCTTTATTTTTTCATTGTGTGATACTTTGTGTGGGATTTTTGTAAACACATATTTATTCTGTATTCAAAATAAATCTTCCTTTAGCATATCCTCTGACATCTGCCGTCTTTCTTTACTAATCTTTACTGAAAGAATAGCCTATGCCTGCTCTTCTTCAAATAAACAAAATAAATATCATTGTTTACACAATTTGAAAATAACTCCGCTGGTAAATTTTTAAGGTTTAAAAAAAACATTCAATTAAAAGATGCCAAAATTATTAATTCCATGCTTCTTTCTTACTGTCGCTGTTACTCCAGCAAAGCGTCTTGTCGGCTTGTGCTTTTCAGCATCTAGTTGAACTGCGCGCAGGGCTATACGTGTAGAGCAGCGTCTCATTCAGCAGATAATGTTCGTGCATGTGTGGTTCAACTTTTTGGACAAACAGACTGACAGACACACAGAGTGATTTATACCAGCTGTGGGTCGCAGAAATAATAATAAAAATAAACATTAAATAGTCAAAAAACCGGCAAAAAAATAAATCCACCAGCGATGCACTCAGCCCATCGCCGATACCCGATGGATTCTTCCAATTGCCCAACCCTATTTTGAATCAATTTTTTTGGGGGTGAGGGGTTAGGAAATACATTTCTTTTATTCAACATTCCTTTTATTCAACATTCATGTTTTTTGTTCAATGAAAGAATCCATTAAAGTTCTACTCACAAACTTTTGCATGGATGTCTGCTTATGCCAAAACGTTTATATGTCTGCATATGACGAGGTAAACACAGCTAGTACAAGTATTGCCATTTCCAGTTCATTTCCGTTAATTCCCATATATTCCCGTTAATTCCCATGGAAAGTTTCCACCTTTGAATATTCCCAGAATTTTGCAACCCTACTCAAAACCCACAGGTGGGTACCAATAGACAATTTTGGAAACAAGGCTCTGGACTTCATATATGCATGCAAACACCCAGTATCCTCCACTGCAGTGGTCCCCAACCCTGTTCCCGGAGATCTACTGTCCTGTAGGTTTTTACTCCAACCCTAACAAAGCAAACCTTATTCAACAGCTAGACAGTTGAGCTGATAATTGACTCTTCGTTAAACCTCTCGTCCAAGCGGCGATAGTCCAATCATAGCCTAGCAACCGTTACTAGGCAGCGGACATCCATCAAGATTTCCTAGTTGTAGGCTAGTTTGTCATCATGGTCAAACGGTGAGCTTGGGGAACCTACAAAACTGACACTCCTTATCCAAAGAGTTTGGAGGAGGATGTCATTTTTCTCCCCGTTTCCAAAACCCAAATCAAACACGGAAAAGTGTAGGCTGTGGATAAAACTATGTGGGTGACCTCATTCACAATTCACAATTGAATGCCTCGGAGATTACGAAGCACATCTAACGTTATGTTTGCTCCAAGGTAAAAAGTTTAGTTAACATCAACGTTACCCTTATTATGGTGTTAATAGCTACCGTTACCATAACTGAAAAAAAACTAGCTACACAATGGTAGCCAATTGACTTAATATATCGAAATAAAAATCGATTTCAACTGTTTTCAATGGTCAAACAATGCAACGTGAATCACCTCCTTTAGCTTTGGCTATCCATAACGGACATCAGCTGTTATAGATACTGTTTAGCTCTATCTAAAAAGGGACACAATAAATTCAACTTTAAAAAAAGGAAAGAAAATCACTGTTCTCTAACAAACATGTTATTCCTGCACTTTGTTAGTGGGAAGCCAAGTCCCGAGTACCCAAACACTCGTTGCTGCTGTCTCTGGAACTAACGGTACTGCTGCTGATAGTGGAGCTGCAGTTACATGCCGACCAGCTCCAACTAAAAGGTTGATAAGCTAAAAACATGAATAATGTAATAACCACTAAATAGACAAAGTATTGGAACATTTAATAGATTTGTGAAATAATCTCAAACTCTAGTTTGAGCCATTTCATTTGAAACAGTAAATTTAATCTCATCTCAAATGTAAATTGACAGAATTTTTTATTTACTACAATGTCCACTTCCGTAGCATGAAATCAATACTAATACTATACAGTTGTAGCTAACGTCATTAGGCATTTCAAAGCCAAAGCGAGCACATCTAACGTTAGCTGGCTAGTTACCACTTAGCTAACATTACTGTGCTGAAACTAGACTTATTTGGACATTTAGTTAGCTTACTAAATCATATAAAAGACCATATGTAACATTAAGTGTTTGCAGATATATTTTTTAAAACGTTAGCTAACGTTGAATAACGTTACCAGACTCCCATCTCGTAAACAAACCGATGATAATAATGTTGTCTTCATGAATGAGATAAGGTTTGTTATTTGATGCATAGCCAAGCCAGATACTCCCTCTGATGCCGTCACGGTTTTAATAGCTATTATACCATGGTATGGGTGAATACTCAATTCTGATTGGCCAATGACGTTTTCAACAGAGGAGACCCTAAAATTAGAGATTTATTTTTGGTTTAACACAACCCAAGTTGAAAGGAAGACAGAGGCTGCATTCGAATAGTCAAATTTGAGCAAGGAAGGATCCTTTAGATCGCATGAACCGGAAATAGTTTCCGGGCAGCCATGCTAAGGACCGTTCGAATTTCTTATATCGAGAAGGAAAGGAGCGTCAGAATTCCTTTTATCTGTCCTTTCACAAAGGATGCTCTGGACTATCCTTTTCAAAAGGAAGGTAGTATTCGCGCCCCACAATGCAATGGCGCCAGTGTTTTCATAAGCATCTGAGTTTTCCGGAACCTACCGAATTCAAACAAGGCGAACATCTGAGAAATGCCATAAATCTAAATGTGAATAGCTAGTATTGTTGGTTAGTATTGGCTTCTAATAGAAAGTAAACAAACAATGACACAATCAGACAATACACCGAATTTATTAAGACGCCATTTATCGTGAAACTGGAAATATAGAGGGGCAACATTTAATTTCAATGTGCATTTCAATATCTACTAGTGTTGTCACGATACCAAAATTTTGACTTCGATACCGATACCAGGTTTAGTATCATGATACTCGATACTGAAACGGTACTTGAAACTGAAACGATACTGATTCGATACTCGGTACCTCTACTGAAATGACCTTAACCCTATTTACTTTGGCCCTTCAGAGGCAATTTCCTCCTCGTTTCTACTAGTTTTATTTAAATGTCAATATCTAAATAAATATTCCCTGCACATCCATGGTTTTAAGTTCGAACTGAAGAAGAAGCTGTATCATTCAGAAATTTGCTACAGAATACATTTATTTCAGAATAGTCACATACAGTACAGTGTTTCCCCTAGATTTTTTTTCAGGCCGGGTGGTAGGCCCCTCGAAACTACCAGTGTTGTTGCGCGTACACGGTGTCATCAAACGCGCATGCGGGGCCGAGGTAGTATCATCGCGCAGGTCGGGGGTACGGAGAGTCGTCGCACACATGGGGAGGGTGTTGGTAACAAAGTGGTACATTTCTCCATTCTGAGCTAAAATAACATTTGCTCACAAAGTCGTATGGTAAATAAATATTAGTTATTTATAATATTAATAAACTTAAAACAGAACTTATATACAATAAACCCCCCTTAGCTTCACAAATGATATTCAGAACTATACAACTTAAACCCAGGACAAGGAGTTTGTTTCTACCGGTTTTTAAGGACTGTTTCTGGATCAGCTATCTTTGCAGCACTGTAGAGCTGCTTTTGAGACTCCTCCATATTGCTGATCCATAATCAGTCCTTAAAAACAGGCAGAATCAAACTCCTGCCTCTGCAGTATTAGCTTTTACTCTACACTAAAATGTAAGAGTTCCGGACGAAAGTGCGCCATTTTGCGTAGAGGCGGAAACTATAATTACACCCTCATAATATCAGCGCTGCCACTGAAAATTTAATTAGGCCTAACGGGAAACCGAAGCTGTTTTGGCAAGGGTTTTTCCAGATGCTATTTTGATCATTCCAGCATTCTGCGGTAAGGGAAATATTGCAGCTACATAAAAGAAAAAGAAAAAAAAGATTATATTAAAAAAAAGAATAATATAAAAAAAATTTTTAAAGTACCGAACGTCGGAAAATTCTAATACCGAACCATTTTTTTTTTTTAAGTATCGAAAAAGTACCGAGGTTTCGGTGTACCGTGCAACACTAATATCTACACAGGATTCTAGAATCAAGAACAAAAAATATGGCTTGAATGTAGATTTTTTTTTCATGGAGTAACTGGCTTTCTCGTGGCACAATGCCTACATACCATAACGGTTTTGTCCACCACCCTTCTTCCGTCATCATTATGTGTTACAGGGAAGCCAAAATGCTCCCATACATACGACTTAAATGATGCGGGAGGCCTCAAGTTCTTCCGCTCCTCTACTTTTTTTCTTTTTATTCTTCGCTTTTTCAATATGCCCCGTTCACGTGAACACACAACTGCTTTTTTAAAATAATCAAATCACTGCAACTCTGCATTGAGATTTAGGGAATCATTACTTTAAAAAGTAGTAAAACTGTATAAAACAGTGGCAGTAAAACTGTATTTCACACTATGATGGTTAAAAACATTGCAATTAATCCGCGGTTCACATGTGTGCTGAACCGTGAGGGGGAAATCAACTACGGTCCGTTACACCACTACTGTTGGCCTAATATGATAGTCCAGTAATAAGTTTTTTGTACTGCAGCTGCACTATAAATTTAAAATGTATGTTGTATTGATGCCAGACATATGCTTTGATTAAGGGAAAACTGCTGTAGTTTTGTTATATTTTATTGCTGCTAATTTGCCTGTCCTTGGTTTTAAATTGACAGAAAAAATGGATATTGGAATTTTTATTTCTTTTGTATCAGCAGCAAAGTTCATTAAAAGACGTATTTTTGAATGAAGTATTCATCTTTATTGTTAGTTAGCACATGCCTAAAACATCCTCAAGCTAAATTTAAAAGCTGATAGCTAAATAAGAGCCATTGAGTAATTGCGCGATTCATAATTTGAATAGTCGATTATCCGTTTCAATAATTGATAGATTAATCGACTATCAAAATAGTCGTTAGTTGCAGCCCTAGTGATAATGCCGCCGCTGCCAACATTTTGGTCAACCGAGACATTCGTTGCTCCTGTAGTTCTGCATATCATCCTCAGATTTTGCACACTTGTGGACAGGGAGTTTATGATCCAGGAAATGTATAACGGGATTTACCCATTTCACTTATGTAGCTTTCAGTATTTTGTTGAAAACTAAAAAACGATATATTTTTTTGCATTTTTCCAAAGTTTCTTTGCATTTGTGCCACTTTATTTTGACTTAAATTATGAAAATAAACAAATCTAAGTTTGTATTGTAAATGGTACACCCGTCTTGTTTCATTTAAGCCATTGACCATTTTTCTGTGATGCTCACACCTGGAGTTATAAAAGCTTAAACAGAGCACCCCCTAAATAGGTGAGAATTGACCAAATTTTCCATCTGCGCCAAGGGGTTAAATGTGCAATGTTTAATCTTTTTTTGTTTTGTTACTGCGAGTCAGATCCGTCTCTTCTATGTAGCCTAACTATAAATTACCGTAGCAACAGCATAGGCTACAGCTGAGCTATAAAATAGGTCAATAACATTAATCTGCCGATAAAAAAAGTTTGTATTCTGTATTCTACTTTAATCTAGCAAAACATTTTGTGGTTAGAGGTGAAGTATTTATTCAGTTTTATGCAGATATGAGCAAAGCAGGTTGTCTGACAAAGCTACACATGCCATAATTACATTGCAAAAAATGTCTGTCTTAACAAGTGTTTTAGTCTTGAGACTTAAAACAAGCTAATATTTTCCACTTTTGAGGGGGAAAAAATATGATTTTAAATTACTTTTTACTTGACAAGTGGTGACGTGTTCTATCATAATCAGTCGGAAGTCGCAATTTAAAAATATAGTTTTGAAGCTTTTAAACGTAGCAGCACGACAGCCATAGCTTCGCGTCGTTTTGTCTTGCCATCCTTCACCATTAGTCACACAATCACATCGGCTGCTTTCAAGGCGACAAATTAATTTGGTTTAATCTGATTTTACTTGAAAAATATCTTGGCTTTCATGAAATGCGTGTTTTAATGTCAAATGCATTGCGAAAATATAGCTTTGAAGCTTTCAAGAGTCATATCACAAGCTAGCACTGGTCCTTTGCTTAGCCTACAAACTGGCTCCAAACTATATGCAGACACACAATAACATCAGCTACTTTCGCAGCGACAAGCTAATGTAAGTTATTCGGTTTAATCTCATTTTACACAAAAAATGTCTTGGCTTTCATGATCTGTGTGTGGTAATGTCATATTCAGTTTAAAAATATAATTTTGAAGCATTTAAACGTAACATGACAAAACACCGGAGTTCGGTTATGAGACCCAGCTCTATCCAGAAACGTTAACACATACATAGCTAGCTAGTAACTTTCGTGGCTAAACTTTGAAGGCGTTTTTCTCAAACACGGTTTGATAGCATTCCAAATGTAACGCGACATAACTCGCTTGATATTTGGATTAGAGAGATCATTTTGGTATCATTAGAAAGCTTAGGCTACATTTTCCTCCTTCGTGTAGTATATAAAGCCCAAAATGTGTTTGGGGGTCAGTGCGACTGATTGTGATAGAGCAGGTCACTACAACGGTCCATATCAACATTTTGACGAACTGTGCAGCCGCTCAGCCGCAGGTATAATGGTCAAGAGACGGCGCACACGTTTGACTCCGGAGCATGTCGACATGCTAATATTTTTGAACAAAAACATGTAAGTTAGACTACCTAAGTTATCTAGCTGTCAGCCCACGATTGTTTGCGGCTTGTGTTTAAACTGAGTTAAATGGAAAAAAGAAAAGAAAAAAACAATGCTTTGATATTTTTGTTATTTGCAATTTAACGCATCTTTTTATTTATTTTATTTATCTGAATTCATATACCTTAAGGTTATTCTATACTTTTTGTTGCTTAATGGTAAAAGTAATACAATAAACATTATTTCTTGATCTGAACTGTAGCATAGACTACTGTCATTTCTTTCTTCTGCCTACACCCCCCCCCCCCCCTTCCCTTCAAACGAGTAACCGAATACTATTCAAATAGAGAAAGTGAGTAATTGAATACCAAATTATTTGTTATTTACATCCCTAGGACATTGGTTTCAAAATGAGCCATCACATGCCTCTCAAGCTGGCAGGCTGCATCTGGCACATGCCTGGTGTGGAGGATGACACCACTGGAAAAAACAGAGACATCAGCTCTCTGTGCAATGAAAGACACCATTCTCTGCTCCTGATGCCCATTTGGGGACAGACAGGGGGAACAGATGCAAGCGCACTCCAGTCCCAGCATGCCTTGGAGATTATCAATGGCAGCTACAGATGTTGCACTATTCATTAATGACTGGATGGAGTCTCCGACACACTGCGCAGCATAGCGGCACGCGTTATTCAGTGTTTTCCCAACTACTGCCCACAGGGCACTATCAGAGTGTGTTTCAGCTGCAAAATCACTTTGTTGTGTAGGTCATTATCTATAAAGTTAATTCACCTTCAAACCTGAAGGAATGATCCCATGATTCTTATTACACCCACCCCCCCCCCCCCCCACTCCCTAACTGAATGGTATTTCAATCAACTGTGAAATTGCTATGAGACACCGTGACCTTTGGAAGGAAATTCAGATTGCACATTTTCAATCATTCAGTCCGGATGGAACAAAGAAAATGTCTCAAATGTAACCAATCCAATAATTGGTTTAAACAACAGAAAACAGTTCTGTTCTCGATCAACATGCAGGCCCACCCCATAACCTCCTTCCCCCTCTCTTGCTTTCTCTGATCAGGCCATTCAAACCCACTTGAGGACTGGGCCGAGTTGGCTTTGAAGTGCCTGAGAAAATAGACAACTGACTCAGAAAACTCTGGGAGTGACATTAAAATCTCATACATACTACTGGAACCCAACCCACTCTACGGAGGGAATGATAAACAGAACCGCATTATTTCCTTCACGGGTTCCGCGTTGAACCTGTTAAAGCTACACCGCAGGTCCGGAGAATTTTCTGCAGCACAGCAACCAGAAGCCTTACCACACCGCGCACAGAGATAGTGGCAGGAGTATTTACAGCTTCATTTATTTGCAGGATAGCAGGCCATTTGCAAGGTATGGCTACCTACCGGGGGAAATGACTTACTGTCTTGTCAACTGGGCGAATGTCACCCGGCGTAAAGCAAGGGGAAGAGATGACAAACTCAGTTCCAAAGGAGGCTCGGCCTTAGCTGAGGTTACATCTGTTGCGGGAATATGCAGATATGCTGTAGTCACAGAGTCAAGAGAACTCGTGCCCGCCCTACAGGACACACACCAGATGACATGGCTCAACCAGTGTGTAGTTTCACTGACAGTTGTGTTCCCATATCCAGCTCAGGTTTTACGTGCAAGGTAACGTTACACATCTTTCAAAGGAAATTTCAGTAACGTTAAAGACCAGACGCTGTCGGAGATGGAAACGGGCGCAGCGTTGCTAACCACCCAGACCCCATCGTCTTCGGCTTAGCTACCGTAGTTGACAGGTTAACTCTTAGCTACGTCTAACGTTAGCTAGCTAAACACAATCTGTACGTTAACGTTTCAAATTCGCAATGCTCAAAAATACACTTTGAAGTCTAACGTTAGCTCATTTTAAGTGGTTGGTTTTCAGTCTTACTACGGAGAAAATTAGCTGATCAACGAGATAAAAGCTAACGTTAGTTACAACTAGATAGCTAACGTTAAGTTACCCAGCAAACAAAACTTTTATCAGATGGAACCGCTTAACGTTAGTTCCGGAGAGCAAGTTGCCGATGGCAGCCGACTTAATTTAACTCACGTAGCTAGCTAACGTTACTTGGCTTTTCACTTTCGTGACATTTAAATGTAACGTTAGACCAGTCAGTCAACAAGTTGAGGTAAGTTATCGTAATTAAATGCTAAACAGGTAGTTATATAACACATCTGGTTTTTAAACTCCACTCGGTTTTAGTAGCTAACGTAGTAAGTTACTCGTTGTCAGCTAGCGTTAACGTAGCCAACTAATGTTAGCTGGAGTGCCAAGTTAATACTGAGTTGCCAGGTTAAGTGCCCAGGACATCAGCGTTTTCAATTAATTGAACTAGTTCTGAAATGCTTGCCTGCTGGTTCGTGTGGTACGACTTGCTGTGATATGAATAGCAACATGCTTTATACTAGTTTGGCATGTTAACTAGCGCTAGTTAGCCTTCATTGTACACTGCAAGCCAATCAAACGATAGGCGGCTTGCAAAAAGGCAGTCAACATAGCTGGTAAAAGTCATATTTTAAGCCAATTTGACACCATCCTCATCAGTCATCTCGACGATTTTATGGGCGCTAAATCCAATGAAATGCACCTAACGTTACGTGGTACCAACGCTTACCTGAATTTGATTGTTTCAGTACGCGTGGTTCATGCTATGCCCCGTCAAGAATCGTTTCCAGCGCAGTCTAGGGTAACAGTGCAGTGACTGCCCGTGCCCGATGTTCATGCAGAAAACAAACACTTTTAACTCCGCCCCACTCAATGACGCATTCCCAGTCCAGAAACAAACTGACCACGCTTGGAGCCAAAATGGCGCCTGAAGCCTAAGCCTAACATCTTGAAGCTGTTATGAAAAAAACAGCCTTATTTCATTTTTGTTTAATGCTTAATCTCATTAATAATTATTTGTTATCACACCGTAGCGACATGTAACACCGACTGAATAAAACATTACTGGAGACAGTCAACTCTGGTTACATAAGTTTGGCCACAATGCAGAAAGTTCATTGCCTCCTGCGATTAAACTGCTGCTGCAATATGAGCACCACAAACTGTAAAACCATGAACTATATGAAGATACAAATGCTAAATGTTTAATAATCATACAATATATAAACCAGACCACTCTTAAATTTTGGAATTAATAAATGAATACCACCCACTGCTAATAATAACTGAACCAATCACTAACTTTACAGGACTTCAACTGGAACAGCTAGGCCTCATCTGTGAGACGCCTGTAAATGGTTAACCAAGGCACTGTTGTGTGTTCTACTTCACATTTTACATGTACACATTTACAGCTTCCCCCAATCCTAATAAACTTGTTTCTGGTGTCCTACATCTGGCCCACTCATAGTCTCATACCCAATCATTTTCAGGAGTCAACATGCACAATCATGGCAAAAATGGGTCATTCTCACTCCTGTTTATCTCACTGCCTGATATGTAGCTAATCACAGTGACTGGTCAGATCCTGTGGAGCTGTTGGCTTGATGTATTGGAGTCCCTAGATCAGGGGTTCCCAAACCGGTCCTGGGGGACCCCTGTGTATGCTGGTTTTCGTTGCAACCACAGTTGCAATCCCAGAATTTTAACAAGCTGTTAATTTTTCTTAATTAGGTGCTTTTCATGTTTGGAGGAATTATTCGCCCTCTTAAGACTCATTATGTCAGAAATAGCTATGCATGCCATGTAGAACAAACTCCCCATGTTCACGTTGTGTTTATTCCACCTGCTTAAGGTAGCTGGCCCAATTACAGTGAACAAGCTACGGACTAACTGCAAACAATTCAAAATAAACTAAGCTACCGAGTGACTCCAATCTGTTCAATTAACAGCTGAAAGCAATGAAAAAAGATACGCTTATCTGAGTCCGAGTGTAGCCTAGACAATCCACGACGCAGCAATTATGCACTCTGTTACTGAAGTGTGACTTCAAAACCGAAGTAAGTACCGAACTGTGACTTTTGTGTACTGTTACACCCCTAATAAATAGCCTATTTAATATACATATTAGGAAAATAGTTCGCGTTTTTGCGTGAGGAATGTTTCGGTCCTAAGCTAAAATAAGAGTTTACCTGGAAGCCTGCCCACATGGCCTGGCCATGTCAAGCAAATGAGCAGGAATCGCCCATTCATGACGTTTACACCATTTTAGCTGTTTCTGGCTTTAAAAATGGCGGCGTGATGTCAACAGTGTAACATTCAAAACATTAACAAAAAAACACTTTGCAAACGACTTATGAGGTAGGAAATACATTCAATATGTTTATTAGACCATAAGGACATACAATGTTTTTTGGGGAGAAAATTTTAATGTAAACAAAGAACGAGTTGTTTACAATGAAACTACATAGTATACCTTTAAGTCACATTCATTCCGATCTGACTGTTCAGACTGTGGTCGCTTTGACACAATCGGTTGTGTATCGGAATCTAATACCACATTCAGAAGTGGCCCAAATAAGAATGGGAAATGTCAGATTCAATGTGATTTTCGCTGCTCACACTTCCATAAAAAAATCAGGTCTGTGTCACATTTGTGTAAAAAATCGGATCTGGGCCACTTTTTACCTGCAGTGTGAACGTAGCCATAGAGAGTTATTCTTCTACAACGTCTTACTTTGGTATCTTTAGCTAACTTGCCTGCATTATGCCAAGGAGTCAGAGATGTATCGTTCCTGGCTCTGTTAGCTTTCATAATCTGCCGAGAGACGGAATGTATCGATAAGTTAGGTAATGCAAGGCAGTCTATTGTGTGTGAGTTTAGCCCATACAGTCTATGGTTTAGCCCCGTTTGGTCCAGAGAACTGGTAACTTAGCTAGCTAGTTATCTTAGCTATCATTTATGAATAATGTTAGCTAATAAATTACAACAATTCTCTCCGGACCAAGTGGATGAGGGCGCAACAACCAGCCATGTTAAATATACAAACGTTACTGTGTGACTGGGTTTTGCTGTGTATTTGAATGTATTTAATAGTAACGTTACTTTAGGCAGACAAACAAGCTAAATTAGCTAGGTAAGGTTAGCTCTACCATTCGGTTACATCCCCGGTCCTCTCCTCGTGAAGACGCTGCTCAACCAATACAGCCGGGGCGGCGGCTGCTGCTGCCAGTGGCTCGAATGAATACGGCTGTATTGCCAGAGCAACATCTTTGCGAGGAGAGTCTTCCACCACTAATTAATCCTTTCAAACTCCTCCACCTCAAAACTCCCTGCAGTACTGCTGTCACTCTTGTCGCTAGCCATTTTGTTGTTTGTTTAGTAGTGAGGAGAGAGCATATTGAGTTCAGTGGGGCTGAGTCAGTTCACCAAGACACACCCTTTCACTCCTTGACTGTATGAATATTCATAATATGACTACGTGGCATCATCGTCATATGACCACACCTACTCACGAGTTCCAGTTCAAATTGAAGTGGTAAAAAGGCCTTAGAAAAGGCTCTGCAGGATCTCTTTAAAGCACAACTGAACTTTGGTAGAACTTTGGGTTGTGTAGTTACCTGGCCATGGTATGAGTCCACAATATGGTGGCGAAATATGTTCGTTAGTTGCTCTGTGCTCCCCTGGGGTGATAATCCAGAATAGGGTATTTGTCGCTCTCCATTCACTTCTATAGGCCAGCTAAAATGGTCTCAAATTGACACTTCTAGCATACGAACACGAACAAAGCGGATTCTGTAAATACAAACAATAACCAGTTGTACATATAATAATATTTTTTTTAATTAAATGGCCCTTTCCTGGCTTTTTCATATTTAATTTGGAACGTAGATCCGGTAGGTAATTCTTGCACCAGAAACAGCGTTAATGCGCCGATGCGTTAGAAACCACTCATTGGTCCAAATTTCCACAGAAGCAAGCGTTCCTGGTAGTATATATCTATGGTAAATAAACAGACCTGCCGACATTGTGCTATTCTTTCCTGGTAGCTTGCTAACAACATTAAAGGAAATAGTACTTTTATAAATAATTTTAATTACACACAAAAAACAAATACGTACGAGGACTGGTTATTGCTTGTATTGACAGAATCCGCTTCATTTGCGTTCGTATACGTGCTAGAAGTGTCATTTTGAGACTGTTTTATCTGCGCTATAGAAGTGAATGGAGAGTGACAAATACCCTATTCTGGATTATCACCCCAGGGGAGCACAGAGCAACTAACGAACATATTTCGCCACCATATTTTGGACTCATATCATGGCCAGGTAACTACACAACCCAAAGTTCTACCAAAGTTCAGTTGTGCTTTAAGTTGTTTATTGGCTAAAGAATCCACACACCTTTTTCCCCAGGCTCTTTATTCATTCTTCATTGGCTGCTGATACTGATAGGAAGGAAACAACTAATACAACAGACACTGCAGCCTTCCAGAACATGGGATTGACAATCCTGCCATAAATGGACTCCACCCCTTCAGTTCAAGTATTTAAATTGTGAGCTGGAAACAAGCTGTGACACTGAATAATGTGTTTCCAAAATGTGAGGAATACTTCACTGAGTAACACAGTTAATATTTCATTGACCTGAAAAAGAACCATTTGCATAACATACTAGTTTACCAAGAATTCTGGATTGATTTCAAGGTTCAAGTCTCTGATTGAGGCTTGAAGTCTTTTTTCCAAAACAGCTGCTTTAATCAGCTAAACCACAATGTCTTACATTGTCAGTATAAACAAGCCAAATCTCACCCCAGAAAGGACACATTTCTTTGCTTTTCTCAAAGTTTATGATTTCTTGCATGTTATACATAAGAATGTAAGAATACACAATGAGGAGAACAAGTAATTCAGCTGATCTAGGCTGGCCATTTACCTACACGTACAAACTAAGGAGTATGCAGCACTGCACCAAGCCTGGACTTTAACACTGCTATGGTCTTTACAAACACTACATGACCTGGCAAGGTGTTCCACACACTGAAAACCGTACAGTATGTAAATAAATTATTCCTTATATTCTTGAGGAATTTGTCTTTTGCTAATTTCCACCTATTTCGCCTTGTTCCTACTAACATAACTCAACCGGAAAAATCTATTGTTTGTCACTCAAAACCGTAAAATCCCCCTTAACCTCCTTTTACTAAACCATAGAGGGTTTGCTGAGGAACGCACTCAACATGAAGGTTATCCCATAGCTCAGAGGTACAGATACCTCACCAAACAGACTTGAGTGAACCAAGAGTTGCCTTGATAGTGAAGTCTTAGATAATTGTTTTACAATTATTCACTATACTTCTGTGCAGGTCCTATGGTGCAGTTGGTTCGAGAGATCGTCCTTCTATGACGGTGCACTGTGGAGCCATACTGAGATTATCAGTTTGAGCCTTACCTGGTGCGGTTTGCTTTTCAGCAGTGTGTGGATGTTATCTCAAGCAGTACATGTGTAAGTATGCATGTGGAGGGAACTGTGTGTGTTTGTGTGACCTTATCGACCAAAAAAACCCCCAAAAACAAACAAAAATCAATCTTTACGAGAAACAGGTTTGCCTAACTGCTGATAGAACTTTCAGTGTTTACTGTTAATCAATGATTTACTCCAACACTGGTTTCAAACTCTTTCTCATGCACAGAAGGTATTGAGAACCCATAACCTGCAGTTTATTCTCTTCTAAAGGTGGCTTGGGAAAAGAAAATCATGATTCTGTGCTCCTTACGATGTGCATGTCTTGTGGTGTTGGGCATAAATCATTTCCTGTCTGTGGATGCGTTTTATGATCAGTGGAAACCAAATGAAAGCAGGTAATGAAGACTTCTCTCCATTCTGATTTATTGGTAATAGAGTAAGCGAATACTTTTTGCAAATTCTAAGTCAAATTACAACAATAAGGGAAGTAGATTATTTCCTAATCAAAGTAGATGTGTTGTCTTTGACAGGGCTCAGAACTCAACGGTAAGAATTGCCAGAGGCATAAATACACCAGCTCCTGTTAATTGCAAGATGAAGTCCTGGTCAGCATGGACATCCTGCTCGCCATGTAAAGACAAAATGGTAATACTAACTAACTTGTGGTGTCTAGAATACGCCTACATACCACCATACTTATGTGTGAAATTTAGCTTCAGTTGTGTGGGCCAATAAATTATATTTCATAACGGGCACCTCTCCTCTGTATTCTTTCAACAGCATTGCTCTCTTAACACTGTAGGTGGTTTTCCAGAGGATATTATCTCAGCTGTTAAAATTAAATTGGTTTTTCATCAGTGGCTGATGCTAAATGTGGATTTTATGGTGTCACCCTCTTTGAGTGCTGTGTTATGTCCTATTTCCATTAGTGAGTTTTATAACTTCTTAAACCGGACTGAAAAATTCTTGAATTTCGACGTGTTAAAATTGCTGTATGTATTTATAAGCTGTACCACTTTTTACTTGCCAATAAAAAACAATAGTTAAAACAAGACTAGGTCAACCTAGTGCATGCCGGGTGCTGGAGGTCTTGCCCCGGAGATGCCTAGCGCAATAAGTAACGTTAGGCTATGTTAGAAAATTACATTGATACGTTGTTTCCTAAAGATATTTTGGCAAAAGAAACCAAACAGTAGGCTACTCGAGTGCTGTCCTTATGCGGTTACAGAGTGGACAAATGATAGGCTACAACTCAGTGGCCTCCGGTCATTCCCTGACATCCTCAAATCCCTCGGTAAGGAACCATGTCAATGTCAACTAGCCTACATTATGATCCAGTGGCGTACCTGTAACCTATAACCTTACCTTATATACGGATATTAGTGTCAACTTGGCCTGTTTCCATTTTTAGTTCTTAATTATCAAGCAACTTAACTGAATAATAAATATCAATGAATGCTTTTCTGTGCTAGCACTTTCTTTGTGTCATAAAATGTGTAGCTGACTTATTAGCCTATATGTAGCCTATTGATAGCTGGTGCGCTGGAAAAAGTGGGGTATAGGCTACAGCATTATGGTGCAGTCACACTTGCAGAAAATTGTGCGAATATTTGCTTTGCGTTTCGCTTTTTGCAGAGATACAGGATATGATGTCATAGTTTGAGCACTGAGTTTTGGAACTGAGTTTGAGCGAGTGGTAGCCATTTTTCCGATACCACTTGGCTGCTAAATTAAACAAAAGTTTCTTTGACAAGTTTAAATTAGTTTTTAGGAACAGTTAACGAACATTTCTGTAGAAAGTTCTGTTAAAAGTTAACTGACGATTCCAGCTAATAGTTTTTTTCATTGTAATTATGGTGCGGTCACACTTGCAGAAAATTGTGCGAATATTTGCTTCGCCTACTATTCACTTCCATTCAAAACCGTGCGAAGGGCGAATAAACGGCATCATTTCCGGCTGTGAAGCAAATTTGCAGGCGCTGTGTCTGAATCAAGGGGCCAAAACGGATCTTTGTGTTTTAATCTAATGTCGCTGATTACATCTTAATTACATATTAATGGTTACATATTAATTAATGTCTTGACACAAACCGCAATGTCAGGTACATTGTATACTGTACATTCAAATACTTGTACTCAAAACGTTCAGACAGTTTTGCATACTTCCGGGTAGGATAGGAGTAGTAGTGGGGGAGAAGAGGAAGGGAGGTGGGGAGTGAAGAATATTGGGACGCAACCATAGACTGTATAAAAATATGGACAAAGCCACTGTGACGTCACCCATTGCC
This sequence comes from Synaphobranchus kaupii, assembly GCA_029718625.1. Lineage (NCBI taxonomy): Eukaryota > Metazoa > Chordata > Actinopteri > Anguilliformes > Synaphobranchidae > Synaphobranchus > Synaphobranchus kaupii. The sequence continues at coordinate 105,389,966 of CM056376.1, forward strand.
TTTCCACAGCCTCGTAAAAACTGAATTGAAGCTCGGAAGTCTTTTTCGCTGCCCGTTTGTACAAACTGCGCCTGCTCCGTGGGGCCGAAGAGGACTCAACCTGTCCCTCTGATTGGTCCTGGCAGTGAGAACCATATAGAACCTATCTATGCCAGTGATCCCAGGACTCAACCTGTACCTCTGATTGGTCCTGAACAAATGTTAATACCCTGTCCTAACGACACAATATTTTAAAAAATCAGCACATGCACAGGCATTAGATGAAGGAAAGGCACCTATTGCAATTACATTTTTTTGTGTAAAAAATGTATTGACTGAGTATTTTGACCACATTGCTGCCATTGACTTACATGGGGAAAGACCTATACTGGAGCCAACCGCAGTGGCGCTAGTGAGCAACAGCACCAGGAAGTGAGCTTCAGAACGAAAGCCCAGTCTTGGCCCCTTGGACGCAACCCGGGCTTTCGTTTTAAAGCTCACTTCCTGGTTGGGTTGGGAGTGGCCATAGTGCCGTTGCTCACTAGCGCCACTGCAGTTGGCTCCAGTATAGGTCTTTCACCATGTAAAGTCAATGGCAGCAATGTCAAAATACTAAGTCAATAATTTTTTTCCACAAGAAAATGTAGTCGCAATATGTGCTTTTCCTTCGTCTAATGCTTCTCCATGTGCCGATTTTTTTAATTATTGTGTCGTTTGGACAGGGTATTAACATTTGTTCAGGACCAATCAGAGGGACAGGTTGAGTCCTGGGTACACTGCCAAAGATAGATTCAATAGAGTACTCAAGTGAGTACGTCAGTCGTGGGCGGAGTCTGGTTTCGGAAGTAAATTCCCTATGGAAGAATAGAATGGGCTTCGGAGACTATCGACTATTTCTTGAAATCTGATTTATAGAATGAGCCGAAACGTTCCTGGATTAGCCTGTGTGGTACAAGGATATAGACCATATATCGCATGTTCCAATTTATATTTTTTAAAGTAATGCATTAATCATTGTAGTTCGACTTGTAGTCCACTTTAACGGACTGCATATCCAGTACTGCAACGCACGGGTGGTTCTCGACCAATAAGATATCATCATCTCGTCTGTCTGCTCTGTGGCAGATGGGAGTAGGCTTGTGCCGCTCAAGACAAGCTAACGTTAGCTTGCTAAGTAGAGAAGCCCGCCCGACAAGGTCAGAAACTATGCTACGGTTAACCTCATGAAGCAATTCTAGCTTTAAGTCCTTCAAGCTAGCTAGCTAACGTTAGAAAAAAGTGTTTAAAAACGGAGCTGTGTGCTACTGCTGGTTAACGTTATATGAAAACGTCTGGAGATAAGGCTGCTCGTTCGGAGGGAATTATGGGACGTGTAGTGCCAGCGCTGGGATGTTCACAAAAAAAATACTAAAACGTAAAATATACTCGAAGCTGGTACAGCAAAAAAAACGACATAGTTTGCGAAAGGGCGTTATATTGAACAATCCGGGAAATTGACGGTAAGACATAATCAGTAGAAATGGTTTAAAAGTAAGCTTTAGTTAATGTCTACGCTCTAAATGAATGGGGAATTTACTTCCGAAACCAGCGTGACGTAGTACTCTATACTGACTGAGCTTTGAATCGCCTGGAAGCTTATCGAACGTACAAGGGATGCGCTGCCTGCTAGCGTGGTTCAACGTCGCTCTTTGAGCCGGCTCTTTTAGGTGAACGTTGGGAGCCGGCTCGCATATCTGAAGAGCCGATTTGTTTTGTAAATTAACACAAGACAAGTGCTTGTGGTCTTGGTGGAACTTTTCAAGACATAAAAATGCCCTACTTTCAATGCACACGTGTAATAGCGTCTTACTGTTTTTACATTTATTTAAATAGTTTTCATCACAAACAAAATGCAAAATAATGTTATTTTGGTAATTAAAAGGTAGAGTAAGATTCCTTTGAACAATTTAAGTGATAGATGTGCACAAACACCAATCATAGGTCAAAATATCGCTAACTTTGGCCGATTTTGAAAAACCGGAAATGCTACTGAATGAAGAGCCGTTTGGGAGCCGAAAGAGCTTATTGGTGAGCTGAGCCAAATGATCTGACTCACTGAAAAGAGCCGGAATGCCCATCACTAGTGGTTCAGCCTTCCACGTGACTTGTCTCCACATTCGCTGCGCTGTTGCTCAAAGCCTGAGGTGAAGTTACAAGATGTCAAAGAAGTCAGCTGTGTGGAAACATTTTGATATTACCGCTGACAATCCAAAAAAGGTTGAATGCCAAATATGCCAGCAGAAATTGGCATACCATGGTGGATATATTATTCCCATATTGCACAATTTTATATGGGAATAGCCTACACTCGGCTTTAGACTTTTTTCCCCCATACCATACGCGGTATGTAGGCTACGTGAACACACATAACTGTGAAGTTATGCACATAACTGTGAAGACTGCGGCTTATATTTATCTTTTAAATTTATTTAGGCCTATGTTTCATGATGTGTACATTGCGAAGGATGTAGCGCGATACTGCCGACGATGTTCCAAGTCCGTCTCGGTAAGTCTGCCATCTGTTGAATAAAATGTTATGTATACAGACTGTAATATTGCATGTTAATATATCTGTAGGCTCTGCACTTACTATTGGTTATAACAAGAAACTTATGTTGCAAACGAACACCCCACAGTTTCAATCCTGCAGCCACTGAGAAGGGTACATAACCATCCATGATTGGAGGTTCCATGTTTGTCTGGAGACATGACTAAAAACAAACAGGAACACCGCCACAACATTTTCAGATGTGATACAGTTGACTATACTTTAAATGCTTGATGACGGTAAATATGGGACGCTAATAGGCTAATATGGTAGCTGTAAGGGAATGGCACACTATTTAATCAAAAATTAATGTAATTAATTAATTTGCTTTAATGTATTTTTAAATGATCATTTTTAATATTTGGTCGCATATCCTTTGCATGCTGTTACTTCCTGAAGTCTGTGACCCATCAACATCAAAAGACTCTTGACATCTTATTTTCAGGTACTGTTACAAGCGATACTATAACCTCTCTGCATTTGAATGGATCTCTATGGGAATTTGGGGGTGAGACTAGATAAATTATGCTGGAACAGTATGGAATACATGGTTGGTAAAATTGCTGTGAGTCATCAAAGGACTGCGGTATCAAACGAGCCTCAAACCATCACTCTGCTGCCAGATATGCAGTAGATATGGATGGATCATTTTAAGGGTTGTTTCTCCTGACAAATTTTCTTATTGAACTCTATGGAAAAATAAGTCAGGAGAAGAAACCCTTGAAGTTATCCATCCATATGTATCGTATTTCTGGCAGCAGAGTGATGGTTTAAGGCTTGTTTGATACATCAGAGTCAGACCCTTGAGTAGCTAACCAGCCAATCGTTAGCTCTGGTGGTCTAGCCAGAAGCTAGATTTTGATTGGAGCCAAGTTGTGTTCCCAGCATTATTTCTCTGGAATGAACCGTATGTTTTTCTTCTCTTGGTGAGTAAACAAAGGTTCTCAATTGCCCTTTATGCTTACCTCAGTATATCCAATTCCTTTGGTTGAAGGTCTTTGAATTTCTCTTTGGCATCATACACTCTGATTTGCTGGGCAGCGCCATCAAGTACCTGCCAAAGCATAATTACACCATAACATAGAAGTAGATACAGGGGGTGGACAAAATATCGAATGAATAAAGAATGGTTCCAAGAACATGAGGATGACGTCAAATGCCTTCCATGGCCTTCTAAGTCACTGTATTTCTGGCAGCAGAGTGATGGTTTAAGGCTTGTTTGATACATCAGACCCTTGATGACTTGGTGACTTGGTGCCATTTGGCCAACCATGTGTTCCATACTGTTCCAGTGTAATTTACAGCTAAATCTAGTCCCACCCCCAATTCCCATAGAGATCCATTCAAATGCAGAGAGGTTATATCGCTTGTAAGAGTATCAGAAAATAAGATATCAAGAGTCTTTTGATGTTGATGGGACACAGACTTCAGGCATTTTTCCTATTTGTTTTTTGTTGTTGTTGGGTGTTGGGGGGGGGGGGTCCATGGGTAGACTTTGACCATTTATTTTGGATTCCTCATATTATAATCACCTCCACCCCCCCTCTTCGGAGGACAGCTTTATTTATAGATTTATATTGACTGAGATTCAGAGAAAAGAAAAGAAAATTTAAAAAAAGCCACTCCGATTCCCACCCCCCACCCCTCATCAAACACCTTGTTACACTGATACCAAAACAAGCAAACCAATAGAAATAACAGACATATATTATACAGTCATTCACACACAGACACACAGTCACACTTACTGGAGACAACCCATGCACAAACAATCAACATAGACAGTTTGGCTAACAAACATTAGGATGAATATACAAAATAGAAAAAAAAAAAATTGGAATAAGGTTGACAAACGACAAACACATAGTGGGGACATCAACGATAGAAAACATCGACCAAATATGCAACTGAAGAAAACTGGAGAAAATATTGTTAGAAACAATAAGACAGTAATACAAAATAAAACAAAATAAGCAAATAATCAAACTTAATGGGGAGGCGGCACGGTGGTGTAGTGGTTAGCACTGTCGCCTCACAGCAAGAAGGTACCGAGTTTGAATCCCGGCCGAGGGCCTTTCTGTGTGGAGTTTGCATGTTCTCCCCGTGTCCGCGTGGGTTTCCTCCGGGTACTCCGGTTTCCTCCCACAGTCCAAAGACATGCAGGTTAGGCTAATTGGAGACTCAAAATTGCCCATAGGTATGAGTGTGTGAGTGAATGGTGTGTGTGCCCTGTGATGGATTGGCGGCCTGTCCAGGGTGTATTCCTGCCTCTCGCCCAATGCATGCTGGGATAGGCTCCAGCACCCCCCGTGACCCTGACCACGAATAAGCGGGTTAATGGATAATGGATGGATGGATGGATGAGTCGTTTGGGGGGGGGGGGGGTGGTGTATAACGTGTGGCAGTAATGTGTGTTGTGTAATGGTGTGTTGGGTGTAATGGGTCAATGTGAATGCATGTGTGATAATTGTATTTTGTGTGGATTAATGTACTTCGTGGCATGAACTCAGCGGGAGATTGAGAGTGATTCGAGGATAAAGGACCAGGTTTCTGAGAAATGTTGGCTTTGTTTTTTTTATTGCTGCTGTTAGTTGTTCCATAGAGATGTAGTCGATGAGCAGATTTATCCATTGAGTTATTGAGATTTTTTTCCTGCTTTTCCAGTTGAGTAAAATTACTTTCTTGGCAATAGTTAAGAAGACTAGAAGACTTTCAGAGTGCTTGGGTGGTGGTTGCATAGAGGAGGTATCACCTAGCAGGCATAGAGATGCAGAGTTTGGAATGCTGTACCCCAATAATAAAGAAAGTTTTGTTGTGATTTCTGACCAGAAGTGTTGAATAGGTGGAAATTCCCATCAAGCGTGGAGGTAATCGTCAGTGGAATTGCGGGTGCAATGTATACATGTGTCGGAGCTTGCAAAACCCATTTTAACCATTTTATGTTGTGTGATATGTGCTCTGTGAATAATCTTGAATTGGATGAGTCGTGTTTTGGGGTTGTTAGTCATAAGGAAAGTATTTGTACAGATTTGCTTCCAGAAGCTGTCGTCAGTATAGATATGGAGATCTTTTTCCCAATCTTTAGTTGGAACTGATGGAGTGGAGTCTATATTGGCTATGAGTTTGTATAATTTAGATAAGATTTTTGTTTTTGATTTGGATACAATTTTTAGGTGTTCAAGTGTTGTAATCATTATCAGGAAGCAGTTTGTTACAAATAGGATGTTGGGTACTTGTTGGACCGTACCAAAATACAATGCTCTATTTGGGTGCCTCAATCATAAATCAAATCAAATTATATTTCTACAAAATAATGTTACATTAATTCTTATCTTAACTACATGGAACATTTCAGAACAACTGAGATGTTAGGTGTCGAAATCCACTATTTTGTGAAATGACATGACACAATGGTCATTTAATGAAAAAAGCTGAGGTAAAATTCTTTTGAAATTAAGTTGAATGTCCTTCCCCTTCCCTGTCCAGTGATGGACATGCAGAATAAAATAATAATACATCTATCATTTACAAATTAAGTGAATCTATTGAGTGAAAATATTGACAACATTTTAAAATCACTTCATTTGTTAACTAAGTGTGTCCCAGACTTGGCATAGTTCTTCTGATTGTTGCTAGGGCATGTCCAGGCTGTTCCTCGAAGATTGCTGATAGAATTTACTGCAAAAGACAATCGCAGCAATCAGTAAGCATTCCAATAAACTGAAATGAAGATTAGGAATTATTTAATTATTGATAATACATCCTCATGTTGGCCTTCACAACCTCGTCTCCCACAGTAAACGGACAGTCACTGTTTTCTTTGTGTCTTGACCAATGTTGGAAAACTACTCTGAATGCGTAGTTGTACAAACTATCAATTATTACACACTGAGAGTAGTTGAACTACAGCCAAGCTACCCTAAAGAAAAATACAGTTTGCAAAACTAAAATTACTCAAAAAATGTAGTTAAAACTACTTAGTAAAATACTTATCATGAACTTGAACAAAATGGAATACAAACTTTCCCCTGATAATAATAATAATAAAAATACATTTTATTTAGAATGCGCCTTTCAAGAAACCCAAGGACACAATAACAGGATTAAATAGCAAGAAACAGGAATAAAATTAAAATCAAGATTAAGTGCTGTGCAATGGCAGTGATGGTACCATATGTTGCAGAAACCTGGGCTGTGGTCCAATCCGTTAAATGTTATGCCCTCCTGCACTTCCCCTCGCCACTTCCACTTGGGAGGATGTGACGCAGCACCAAAATAACACGAGTAGGCACTCGAACCGATGGGGAGGAGCAGAATTATTTTTGAATTGGATCGCACTTGCACTCGGATATTCGCCAGAGCCACGCCAACAGACCATTGATAAATGAGTTTGTGCAAAACTTTCCAATAAATTGCATAAGGCAGCAAGCTCCAGCCAACATCTCCATTTTTATTCTGGCAAAAGGGCAAACTATAAAATGATTATCAATCAGTTTATTGATAGACAGCACTTTAAAATACCTCATAAGCAGGAATGGGGATACACTTGTATGTTACAAAATACCTCCGAATCAAATATATTAAAAAACAGCAATCAAAACGGTGGGTGCATAGTCTAGATTACTTTGGAGGTAGCACAGAAGTATAAAACATAAAAGAGGCGAGCGACCCGTATTGAATATGAAATCCAAGCATGTATTTTTAAAAGGCTATTGCCCATAAGCTTGCACTGGCTCATTTGCTGGATACTCGCTGAACGGCAACGAGCTGATTATGTAGCTATTTAACTGGCCTGAAATAATCATTCTAATACTGAATCCTAGTAGGATAACATGAAACTTTTCACTGGAGATATGTTTTAAAGCGATTTTATCAAACCGCCAAATCAATGTTATTTCCTAATTTATTCAACATTTCAGTCGTGCAATAAAAAAACTTAATCGCTTATACTTGAGTGCCGCTTTCTCTATTTTTAAGATTTTTCCTGGGAGATATGTAAAGGCATTAAATTTAAACTTCCAAAACAGGAAGCTTGGGGTTATAGTAAAGCATTCTGGGCACCTCAGCTGCATTCTTTGTCTTCAAAGGTTCAGCTCTTACCCACTTGGTGAACAGGTCTGTTGAGGTCAGGACATATACAGTGCCCTCCACTATTTCTGGCACTCCTGGTAAAGATGAGTAAAAAGGGTTATAAAAAATTCACCATTTCGTGAATTAGCTTAATCTCACACTGAAAAAATTAGAAAAATCTAACCTTTAATTGAAGTTAATTTATTATGAGAAAAAAAATCCCTCATTATTTTTAACAAAACCACGTGTGCCACAATTATTGGCGCCCCTGCATTTATATATAGAATAAAGTAATCATTTTTAATATTTGGTCGCATATCCTTTGCATGCCATGACTTTCTGATGTCTGTGACCCAACAACACCAAAAGACTCTTTATCTTATTTTCTGGTACTCTTACAAGAGATACTATAACATCTGCATTTGAATGGATCTGTAAATTATGCTGGAACAGTATGAAATACACGGTTGGTAAAATGGCTGTAAGTCATCAAGGGTCTGAGGTATCAAACAAGCCTTAAACCATCACTCTGCTGCCAGATATGCAGTAGATATGGATGGATAACTTGAAGGATTTCTTCTCCTGACTTATTTTTTCCATAGAGTTCAATAGGAAAATTTGTCAGGAGAAACAACCCTTAAAATGATCCATCCATATCTATTGCATATCTGGCAGCAGAGGAATGGCTTAAGGCTTATTTGATACGTCAGACCCTTGATGACTTGGAGCCATTTAGCCAACCATGTGTTCCATACTGTTCCAGTGTAATTTACAGCTAAATCTAGTCCCACCCCCAATTCCCATAGAGATCCATTCAAATGCAGAGACGTTATAGTATCACTTGTAAGAATACCAGAAAATAAGATATCAAGAGTCTTTTGATGTTGTTGGGTCACAGACATCGGAAGTCATGGCATGCACAGGATATGCGACCAAATATTTAAAATGATTACTTTATTCTATATGTAAATGCAGGGGTGCCATTAAGTGTGGCACACATGGTTTTGTTAAAAATGTATTATTTCTTGATGAGGGATTTTTTTTTCTCATAATAAATTTACTTCAATTAAAGGTTGGATTGTTCAAATTTTTTCAGTGTGAGATTAAGCTAATTCACCAAACGGTGAATATTTTATAACCCTTTTTACTCATCTGTACCAGGGGTGCCAATAATAGTGGAGGGCACTGTACGTGCCCTCTTGGTATTGTAGGTAGTGGCCCAATCAAATCCATCCCCAGATCTGACCATGGTTTGTGAACAACAATGGGATGCATGTCATGTGCTACTTTCTTTATCTGGTTATGCAGCTGGCAGTTAGTACAATCTTTAGTAAGGTGATTATTACATATATTACATTTTACATAATTTGCACCTTCTTTTAAAAAGTTGATAGCTTACCACTCGCCAGTGTGAGTCCACCTGGTTTTCCTGAAGTAATTCAGACACACTCAGTGGGCACAGTTGACCGTTCAGCAGGGTGCCGACAGTAGTCATGGAATTCTTGCAGTGCGGTCTCCCTCTCCTCAGGGGTCATGACATCTGGCTTGGGCGTGTCCTCCCCAGTGTAAAACAAACATCCACCTTCACAAAAGGCAGAAATCTAAATCTTTACTGAAAAGCTCCGCTAGTACATTAGTTATTATTAGTATTATATTGATTGGTAGTATAGATAGACTATTATTTGTAAATGTTTTATTTACATTTACAGAAGTCCAACGTTTGGGTGGTGATAAATGTGGCTGAATATTGATGTGTTTGCTGCTGTTCAAAAATGAAACGGACACCCTTTAATTATTAAAAAAGGTGTAGTCATGAGACAGGGTGAAAACTATGTTGCTAGATGTATATTGCTGGTTCTGCATGAACTTAAAAAGCTCTTTAGAAATGGACTTATGTAAAAACTGTGAAAATTCACGTTTTCTTTTTTTCCAAAGCCGACATCATCATTTTATTAAACTACATGGTTGGATAACATTTTGTACTCAATGTGTTCCCTGTAGTATCGCTTCAAGTACCTGGAGCAGGCTACTCAATTCGGAGGCACAGAGTGCCTTGGTGAGCAGTTGGTGGACAAGAAGTGCCCCAAGGATGCAGCATGTGAGCAGCAGCACAAGTGCACAGAGGCCTTTGCCTGCAAGGAGACAGGCAAGTCACTTCTGCTGCAGCAATGCGCGCCATAAGGCCAAGCATACATGCTGGTTTTGGGGGGGAGAGGGCGACATAATGTCACCCCCAATATTTTCATGAGAATGAATTGCCGGACTATAGCTAGTATGCTTGTGAGACTTCATGCTTGGCTACGCAAGACTAGGTGATCCAGCAATGAGTCCAGCAAAGATAAAACCAATGCCTATGAGACCAGGTAATTCAAAGCATCTTACCTCTGTTAAAAGAAATGCATATACCGCAGCCCCACATTCTGCTGATCACAGCTAGCAACCTCTTCGGTAGACTGAGTCTGCCTCTCATAAAACATGTACTTTGGCATGAACCCCATGCATAAAAATAAGATGTTACGAACAGTTTTTTAGTTCTGCAAAATTACATTATCTGACCACGATTAATGGCTTTAACCCCAGTACAGAATATGCAGTGATTGACCTGATTGGGCCATATGTACATTCGCTGTTTCTCTTACCATAAGACCAGGTTTTTGCTAAATGACACTTGTATGAACTTTATAAGTTTGAATAGATTCCAACAATGCATCGCTGGGATAATGTCATTTTAGAGCTTTTTCAACCACCGTGGTGGAGATTGACCCACCGCCCAATCAAACTCATTCCCCAATGAGTTTGGTTTGGAACTGGATGGATTATGTTTTAGTGAGTACAGAAACACCTGGCAGTTTATCACAAGTAAGCACATTGTTAGTGATGGGATTGGGGGTTATGAAGAACACAAGCATATGGTGATGTTTAATAAATTAGTATCAGTGTATTATTGTTGATATCAAATTAAGGGGAACAAATGAGTAATACAGTGCATCCGGAAAGTATTCACAAACCAACCACTCTGTTGCCAGATATGGAGTAGATGTGGATGGATCACTGCAAGGGTTATTTCTCCGGACTCATTTTCCTATAGAACTCTATGGGGAAAAAAGTCAGGAGAAACAACCCTTAAAGTGATCCATCCACATCTACTCCATATCTGGCAACAGAGTGATGGTTTGGGGCTCGTTTGATAGCTCAGACCCTTGATAACTTACAGCCATTTAGCCAGCCATGTGTTCCATACTGTACCAGTGTAATTTACAGCTGAATCTAGTCTCACCCCACAATTTCCATAGAGATCCATTCAAATGCAGAGAGGTTATAGTATCGCTTGTAACAGTACCTGAAAATAAGATATTGACAGTTTTTTTGATGTTGATGGTCACAGACTTCAGGAAGTAACAGCATGTAAAGGATATGCGACCAAATATGAAATATGATACTTTAAAAATACGTTAAAGCAAAGGGTATGAATACTTATGTAAATGAGAAATTTTTATTTTTTATTTTTAATAAATTTGCAAAAATCTCAAAAAAACTTTTTTCACATTGTCATTATGGGGTGATGTGTGTAGAATTTTGAGGGAAAAATGAATTTAATCAATTTTGGAATAAGGCTGTAACAGAACAAAATGTGGAAAAAGTGAAGCGCTGTGAATACTTTCCGGATGCACTGTACCACTGGCATTATCATCAGCCCTTTGTCAAACTTGATTTTCTACCATGTACTGGATTTCCATGGATTTTGTGCTCTCTCACAGTCACTTCAGTGGGACCTCAAACCCTAGCTGTGTGTCAGTCTGTCATTCCCCTGTCACATGGGTGAATCCAGGATGTGTGTGTTTCCTTAGGACGCTGTGTGAGTGAAAAACTGCGTTGTAATAGAGACGAGGACTGCAGGGACGGGTCAGACGACGAGGGCTGTGAGGAAGACAACTTTGTCGATGGCCAGTGCACTCATCTGTTCACCATTCCAGGTTCTGAGGGAGCCACTCTTGGGTAATTGTGATGTCACATGAACACATACGCAGAGATGCACATGTGCATTCACATGCATAAACACACATATACATTGCCAACGTGCAGCCAACTCATGCAGCATAATATCATGTGTATGCAGTGCATAATTTTCTAGTTTACAATGCCACTGAATTGTGACATCATTAGCCTCAGTTCAGCACTCCAGTGACTACCTGTGTCATTTACATTACATTAGCATTTAGCAGATGCCATTTTCTGGAGTGATTACATTCTTTTACATGCAATACATTTATACATGTAGGTAATTACTGACAAAATTCAGATTAGACATCATGCTCAAGGGTACAACAACAGTACCCCTGGAAATTGAAACCACAACCTTTGCATTACAGGCCAAGTTCCCCAACTATTAAGCTAAACTGGCAACTTGTCTGTTTTAATGTATTCAGATACAACATACTGACCCGGGAGTTTGTCCTTCCCACGGTTGATCCTACATACAATGGAGGCATCTGTGAATATGTCTACAATGGAGAGTGGAGAAAGCTTGTCTACGATGCTTTCTGTGAAAACATGTACTACAACGACGATGAGAAATATTATCGGAAACCCTATAACTTCCATACCTATCAGTTTATGGTGAGCCCATCATAGGTCAATCAATTAATTATTCAACCTTTATTTATATAGCACATTTCATACACCTTAGTGCAACATTAAGTGCATCACAGAAAATAAATTAAAAGATAAATAAAAATATAATGTTAAAAGGCATTAGAAAGTATTAAAAAGAAATACAACAAAGTAAATGCAAAAAGAAAGGTAATGAAATAAATTGAATAAGATCAATAAAATAAATGATATCAGGAAAATGAGACCCGTAAGAACTCAGGTAAAAGCAATGCTAAAAAGGTATGTCTTTTCTTGAGTTCCTTCTTAAAACCATCCAAGGACTGAGCAGCCCTCAGACCCTCTGGCTGAATATTCCAAAGGCTGGGGCCATAGACACTCAGGGTCTGATTTACTAAGACCTTTAGTGTGTGCAAAACCTTTAAGCACGCACAAAACTAATAACACAACCAATGATTAGTGCAAAAAAAAGAAAAATGCCATGACCAATCATTGGTCATGTTATTGGTTTTCCGTGTGCTAAAAGGTTTTGTACATGCTAAAGGTCTTAATAAATAAGGCCCTAAATGTTCATCATTGTTTGGTCAATCTTTCTAAAAGTATGTGTGTGTATGTGTGTGGCTTTAATAATGGAAGTCTACTGTAGTTTATTTGTACATGCATTTAAAAAAAAACCCAAATCTAACATTAATACATGTATTAAAAATGCAAGATTCACTATTGCTTTATTATACATAGTCCTCATCTCAAAGTTGGATATTGTGAACAAGGTTTTCTGTCCATCCACCCTTGCTTAACAAAACATGAAACTTTTATTGACACTGACTAACCATCTACAGTGATGTTCAGTGCCATTATAAACCATGTCTTATTAATTATTAATTAACCATATCATGTCTTATTAATTGTAGCATATTTGTATATTGTGACTGAGCATTACATGTATTTACAAAGGTGAAGGTCCACTTATGCAAATTGTATGGGTGTTCACACAGGGTAAATCTGACTCTGTTGGTTCCAATGAATATTATGAAGATGCTGCCAGCTTGCTTAAAGCCAGGAATCAGGAGAACTCCTTCAATCTTGGCATAACGGTTGGAATATCTATGGTAGAAGTTGGTTTGTCAGGAAGCACTGAATCCCAGTTCTTAAAAAATATTTCACAGTACCAGAAACAGGTGAGTTTTCTTCAGGTATTAACTGGTACGTTTTCATCATTCTAGTTTGAAATAACCACACCTGATTGTAGGCCTTTCCCAGCTCTGATGAAACATCCTCCATCAATTAGAGAGAGTACAGACTAGCATGCATGGCCCCTGAAATTCAAATGGTTAAGAAGCTAAAATGCACATTGTCTCTGCGCAGTCCACCAACTGAGCTGCAGTCAATGTTCCAGACAACTGCATTACTTCCACAGCTTTTACAGGCAGGATGCAGGCACCAAAACAACCGAAGGTGGCACTCGTGTAAAAATAAAAAGGCTGGAAAGATTTCTGCCGGATACAAAAAAAAAAAAAAACACAAACCAAATATGTCACAATATGTACTTTACATAATTTTCCATGCATTTGACAGACACTTATCCAAAGCGACGTACAATAAGTGCATACCGAAGGTCATTGCAACAGATATGAGGACATGTCAGATGAGGTACAATTGTATCATAAGGTAGCAGCTATCCAAAGCCATGAACATCTAGTTCACACAGTAAAACTATGGCTAAGTCTTAAGATAGAAGTGAGGTATGATTACACCATACAAGAACTACAACATCAAGATCAAGATACAAGTGGTACATGAAAGTGCTACTTAATAGATGGGTAGCCCTGCAAAGAAGTGTAGTGTGAATGTTATTCAAGGTAGAGTCTGAAGAGATAGGCAGTGACTGAGCGGTTCGTAGAGGAATAGGGAGTTTGTTCCACCATTGGGGAGCTAGGGTGGAGAAGCTCTGCAGTCGACATGAGCGAGAACCATTCACATGGAGGGCGGGAAGTGGAACTCGCCTTGCTGCAGCAGAGTGGAGTGGTCGAACTGGATTGTAGTGCTAGATTATCTCCTGTAGGTAGGAAGGGGCTGTCCTGTTGGCCGCAGTGCAGGCCAGAATCAGAACTTTGAACTTGACCCAGCCAGTGGAGTGACTTCAGCAGATAAATGACATGAGAACTTTGAAAGGTTGAAGTCGGGCCAACTAGAGGCTGTGTGATGCATGCTGGTAGGCTTGCGAGAAGGGAGTTGCAGTAATCTAGCCACGAGATTGTCTGGACGAGTAGCTAGGTGGAGTATATAGTCAGGTACGATCAAATCCTCCCGATGTGGTACAGCAGAAACCTGCAGGGCCCTGAGGTTGTTGCAATGTGCTCCAGCTGGTCACGCAGGACTACCCCCAGGTTCTTTGCAGCGCGTGTGGCAGCCAGCATAGTACTGTCAACAGTGATGGAGAGCTCTTGTAGTAGTGAGGACTTGAAGAGCAGTTGAGCTTCAGGTAATGCCTAGCCATCCAAGTTGAGATGTCAGCCAGGCAGGCAGATATTCTCTCCTTTACCTGTGTTGTATAGGGAGGGAAAGTGAGGAAGAGTTGGATTATTAACCAGGATACAAATAAAACAGTTTCCATTATATTTAAACCTTAAACCTCATTCATAGTGATTTGCAAACCTATGAAGTTGTTGAGATGCTTCCCACTAACACTTGTGCAAGTTTCTCACCACTAAATCCATGTCTGTAAATTGTGCACCACTTTACTAATATAATGCCAGTGCCATTAGTGGGCACACATTATGTATCTCTGGGTGTCTATCAGACATAGTAGCTACCAGCCCATGAGCCTTATACACAACATACCTGAGTGAACCTAACAACGATTCCTGGCAGAAAAAATAATCAACAATTTGCTGTAAACTCAAACAAAAAAGAAACGTTTGGTCTCTTTTTCCTGCAAGATTGAAGGATAGACGAAGATTAACAAGATGTGAATTAAAGAATTGCATGTCGGACTCAAAACAAAAAAACATCCTTTACTTTAAAGTGATGTGCCACAACTGATTCACTGCATTGGGACTGTGAGGCATCACTTGGTTCTGACAGCCTCAGTGTCTCTAGTATGTACTGGTTTATGGGCTGAATGGGAAGAGACTACTGAAGAGTCATGTCCTTCTACAGAAAATGGGATTCGTGAGGCTAGTGTCCAAAGTGCAGACAGCACAGTTCAAAATGAGGAGCAGCGGTTTGATGCTGGATGAAGACATGTACCAGTCCCTTGCGGACCTGCCAGAGGAGTATGATTTTGGCACATACTCTCGCTTCCTCAGCCAGTACGGGACACATTACGTCACCTCTGGAATTATGGGAGGAGTTCTCGAGTACATTGTAGTCATTAACAAACTGGCCATGGCGCAGTCTGGTATGTCATTCCTTCCTCAACTGACATTGACAAGCATTACAGATTTGTGGAAATAATGCACACACACACACACACACACACACACACACACACACACGCATATATTTTAATACCTATTTCAACATTCTTTGATCTGTAACAGTATGTTAACATTTTTTATTTAAATTGATAAAACTGGAATACATTGCACTTTATTTCCACAGTGGTTAGTCTAAGTTCAGTAGTTATAGTTAACCTTTACTTATTCTCCATTACTTCTCTTAATAGAAACGAGTGGGAAGCAGGCTGGACTATGCCTTGGTATGTCATTGGGTTTGGATTTGGACATAAATGTGAAAGTGAAGCCTTCACTTTGTAGAAAGACCGGGCAGCTTGACAGTGGTTTGTATCGTGTATTCAAATCCCCTACATTTTTAATTTACTCAGGACTGGATTCATTCAGAATTGGTCCTTCAGTACAGAGTGAAAGCAAATGTAAAATGTTACTTTACAAGCATCGTTCATTCATCATCAAAATGAATGAAACAAAAAACAAACTTGAGTTGCATTGAAAAAGGTAACTTTTGTGTTTACTAGTGACGACGTTTGAAAAGAAATGTTAGTTCAAAACATTTAGCCAATGGCACAGTTATGAATTTATTTTTTACATTACTGCAACATATTTTGCGTGAAAACCTTATTTTCTGTGTCTGACAAATGGATACTTGTTCCCATAGCCAACTGCATAAACGTGACCTGCGGTAAATATTTTGTTAGTCGGTAGTATCGTAAGCTACTGGGCCATGTCGGCAGCCTTTTACATCTTTTAAGTACAAGTGAAACTGAACAGTTAATACTGTTAAATTTCTTAACCTTTGCAATAAAAAGGTGTTTCTTCATGTGAAAACAACATTAAAAGAAGCATAGCATTTGCACAATAGTTTTGCCAAACATTAACCTTTTGTGCCAAGCTGGAATCAAACCATTGACCTAACACATGGAAAGCCTTGATTGTAATCACTAAAGCAGGTTAACAGAAAAGTGCCGGTCAAATAAGACTTGTTTTGCGGTAACAGATTGTGTTGGCTTACTGACTTCATAATTCAAACAGTTAACAGTTAATATTGTGAAATTTCTTAGCCTTCGCAATAAAAATAGCTTGTTTTAAGAACATTCTTGGGATGAAGTGCACATTGTGTGCCTCAAAAAAAATGTAAGGAACAGGTGAAGATCGAACCACCAACCTACTACACGGTAGTATGATGCCTTAACCACTGAGCTACAGGAACTTTCACAGTTGGTATGGTAGGTAGACAGCCTGTTAAGCATAGTGTACTTGGCGAATGGCATACCTGCCATCCCAACATATGTATTTCTATAGCGCCACCACGTGGATTGATTGGGTTAAAACTGCAGGGCTCAAGTCTTGTACTTTTACTGATTGGAGTCTCTCGTTCTTTATTCAGCACATTCTGTATCTGTGGTACAGTTGATGTTCTCCCTCTCAGTGAACAAAGCTTTATGTATTGGTCTTCTGATGGTGCCAATTAACTAACAAGCTACTGTTGAGTAGATCAAATCCACTGGAAAATAGTGCAGCATCTAAAAAACTCTTCATTTCACGTCATAACTTTTCTTTGTTTTAGATTCTTTTCCAAAATCCACAAACTTATTGTTTATTTCCAAGTTTACATGAAAAAATTTCAGATTTTCAATGTGGTCTCAGACTTTAGGACACCACTGTATATATAAACATTTTATACATCACTGACTGAATTTCCTTCCTGACGCAGACCAGCAGAACTCTGACAGTTTCATAACAGATGTGATAAGTAGAATCAAAGGGGGCAATGTTGGATCGAGCCAAGGCCTGTTGGTGAGAGATGAGAAATCCTACAGCAGCTGGGGTCGCTCACTGAAGTATAACCCAGCTATCATTGAATTTGAGGTGAACTAACTGTTTCATCCATTGCTGTTTAATGTTGAAGTCAAAATTCACTTGTAGTGTAAATGAAGAAGGGTGTGTATAATGTGTTTCCCTTTGCATATTAGAGTTCAGCTTAAATTTCAGCTGGACAAAATGAGCATGCACAGGGGTCCCATATGCTGTATACTATATATGAAGAGTTTGGTTCCAAAATTAAATGTATCCATTTTAGGAAAAAAATCTTGTCTGATGTTCATTAGCCATTATCTCCAATATACATTTTCTTCAAAAATATGATTATTTTGTAAGTAAAGGACTTAGGATAGCTAATATCTTTTCAAAAGTACTTAAAAGACTTTTGATTTTATGCAAGCAATAATTTTATAAGAGTTGGGTGTCACATTTTAAAATGGTGGATATCTTCCCTTGCAAGGAATCCCATCATAAATATGTCTGTGAAAAGACATTGTCCGTAGCTCCATGCTCAGCTCTCCCACTGCATTGCAGATGCTCCCATTGTTTGAGCTGATCCGTTTCAGCACTGTGGGTGGATCTATGAAAGGGAAAGTGGCCCATCTGAAGAGGGCCTATGAAGAGTACCTGCATGAATTCGGCTCCTGCCGCTGCGCCCCCTGTAAGAACAATGGAGTGCCCTTCCTCCAGGGGACATCCTGCATCTGCCAATGCAAGGAGGGGTATGGGGGTGTGGCCTGTGAGGACACTCTGAGGAAAGGTGAGCAATTGGCTCCTTCCAGCTTATGGCTACGTGGACAGGGGTTAAACTTTCTTGAAGGGGGTTACACTTGCTTTGGCACTACCTGTTTTTCTATGTCATTAAAGGGATAGTTCGGAATTTTGGACATAATGTCTCAATTACGACTTACCCATGATGTAGTTGATTGATGGAAACCATTTTCAGCTAATTCCATGCTGTCCCTTCTTTTGGACATACACACATTGCTAATGCTAGCGCAACTCTAAGGTAACCGGTAGCATCCACTACCAAACGCACTCCACAGTGCACCCAAAGCAAATAAAATACGACGACAGTCTATCGGGGTTATTTTGAGTGTTTATACCATCATTTTTGAAGTCAAACTATCATTGAATCCTTTACTTTGTGCTGACCTATATTCTCTATGGAAGTACGGCGGCGGAGCGAACGTGGCCATTGCAACTTGTTGCTCTTCTTTGTTGTAGTCGACCAGTGCCAGCAATACATTTGTAGGTAACGTAAAGTATCACTCCCCAGATAGACTGTTGTCCTATTTTATTTGCTTTGGGTGCACTGTGGAGTGTTTAAGTGCGTTTGGTAGTGGATGGTACCGGTTACCTTAGAGTTGCGCTAGCATTAGCAACGTGTGTATGTCCAAAAGAAGGGACAGCATGGAATTAGCTGAAAATGGTTTACAACAATCAACTACATCATGGGTAAGTCGTAATTGAGACATTATGTCCAAAATTCCGAACTATCTCTTTAATTAATCGGGTGGGAAACTCAATTCCTGGAGGATGTGATATTTGCTGCCATTTTGTTTACTTAGAAATTAACATAGCTACACACTCTATGGCTCAGATGTAATTGTTTTATTAAGTACTCACTGTTGCTGCTCTCTTTATGTTCCACCATCCTGTGCCTCACCATCTCAGGTGTTCATTTACCTTTATATTAAAAGAGGGATTTTGTTTTCACCAGGTAACCTGGTACAATTAGCTGTATACACCAATGCCAGGTTCACTCACAGAATAGACTACAGTATATCATTTTATGTGGACACAAGAATAGTGTAATTAACAAGCTTAATTAAATTTAAAATTATTGAATTAAAAATTAAATAAAATAGAATAAATAAGATCCAAAGTTGACATGAGGCTCAGAAACAGACATTACCCTCCTTCCCCACCCTGTAATAGAATAAATTATACGTTAATTATTTCAACATTAAGACTAGTTTTATTCTCCAAAACCAGTAAAACATTATATATTTTCTAAATATAACCTCTGTATCAAAATTAAGTTTATCTTTTTGAATTTACCCCCATACCAGAAGAAAACTTATTTTTTTTGTTCAGTTCTACAGATCATGAAATAACAATAAATATATAATATAAATTGTAATGCCATTTTTCATTATGCTGGTTGACAAGTTTTTGAATCTATCATTCTAACATTCATTACAATGAATCACATTTTATTTCAGCCACAGCATTACTTCAGCTGCGTGAAATGGCACCCCTGTCTGGAGAGAACTTGCACTACCACAACAATGCCTAACTGCTCAACGCATTGACTTTTCCGACAGGTCCAACCCATGGATCGTGGAGTTGCTGGAGCCCTTGGTCAACCTGTCAGTCAAATCAAAAGACAAGACAACGGCAGTGCAACAACCCAACACCCCTAGATGGAGGGAGTCCATGCCTGGGCCGAGCAACACAGACCCACAGCTGTTGACATCTCTCTCTCAAATAATTTACACCCATTCCATTTTCCTTTCTTTCAATATGCAATACCCAAATGTAGCTGTAAGCAAATCCAAATGCAGAGTGTCGAATATGCACCACCCTACAGGTCTTTTAGCTACTGGCACAACAAAAATAACTGAATATTTTAACCTTGGGTATCACAATGAAATACAAAACACAATTAGTTACATTGGCACCAGCTTTGGTAATAATACCAACTTCTAGAACAGCATACTTTTGACTTCACCTGCAAAAAAGTCAGACGAACAGACAGCCAATATCAGTGCAATACATTTATGTCATATTTAGCTGACCTGCAAAAAAGTACTGAGCCATTGTGTTGTGTTTTCTAAATGTTAAAATTCATTAAATGTATCCTGGTAACTACGAATATTTATGTTGAGAGCTCCCTATGGTGTATGTGGTCAATAGTTGTACAAGTAGTAGGTGCTGAAAAGGCTATTTGCTCCAGGTAAAGCTCAAGCTTGTGCAGCCCCGCATTACTCTCAGGATAACAGTGTTACTACATGAATCACTACACCTTTCTGGCTGGAGATTATGTGGAGGTATGTGAGAGCGTCTGTCATGAGGTGCTGTGGCATAGCAGGTTTGAGTGACAGACTTGTGAACTGTAGGTTGTGGGTTCAAGTGCTTCTGATACTTTATCAGCAGATTGCTCATTAGCATTCAGTAATCCCCAGAAGTATGTTTTCAGCAGAATTGCCATTAGACTCATATTAATCAAAGTGAGTCAGAAGTTAATTTTATTTCTAAAAGTAAGACTTGTGATTGCATGAGTTACTTGTTTTAGAATTCAGACCGTGGGGGAAATCTGATTTCAGAACAATGGTTTTGAGCTGGAATAATCACTTGATTGCTTATCTACATTTCTAAGGTGTGGAGATCAAAAACACTGCAGTGTTGGTAAAATAAGCTTCCTGTAGGAGAGCATTGAACCAAAAACCACAGTGCACTTATAAAGGTTTCTGCAGTGCACTTATAAAGGTAAGAAGGTAATCAGTTGCAGACTAGGCAAGTAGTAGATTTCTTCTGGATAAAAACAGGAGTGTCTTGTAAACAGTCGGGTCTGGGTTCAGATTCCAATAGTGCCCTTTCAAAAAGCTACTTTTTCCAGGTGAGGCTCGAACTGACAACCTCAGCATGGCTCCGCAGTGCACTTATATATAAGTACCGTGCGCCAACCGATTGCGCCACAAGAGCTATGGACTCCGGCGCAATCAGAACACTTTCCGGACAATAGTCTTAATCCATAAACCATTACACCATTCTGGCTGGAGATTTGGCATGTGAGAGACGACCACGAGTTGCTGTAGCTTAGCTTAGCTTGTCAGAGCAAGAGTCTTGTGAACTGTAGGTTGTGGGTTCAAGGCCCACCAGTACTTTATCAGTAGATTGCCCATTAAGTAAAACAAATGTTCACACTCTTCAAAATGTGACCTTCTCAGGTTGAGGTATGAACTCTCTGCCTTGGCATGTCTCTGCAGTGCAATGTCAGAAAAGTACGGCATGCTAACTGATTTCTCCACAGGAGCAGTACATAACTAATTCTCAAAGTTTCACCTGGTACGGTCAAATGTATAATCTCAGCATGAGCAGTAACAATGCTGTAGCTGCTTTGCTTTTTATGTTCCCCCATCCACAATCTCAGCATGGGTCTGCATTGCATGGTCGCTATGCACTAACAATCCATTGGTACCAGTTACTAAATTTCACAGAAACATAGTTGAAACTTTTTGTGATTTCAATAATGTGCAAGGGCAACCACCCTCAATCAGGATTTGGACTGAGTTAGTGGAACGTATAACTCAGGGATCATATTCCAATAGCACCCTTTCAAAAGGCAACTTGCTCCAGGTGAGGCTCGAACTCACAACCTCGGCATAGCTCCACAGTGCACTGTCATATAAGTACCGCGCGCTAACCGATTGCGCCACAAGAGCTGCATTCCAGCAACTGCAGACAACTTCCAGGTGGCCTTGAAGAATGGAAGCCATCACCTGCAAAGGGTGGGGGTGGTGTCTGGCATGAGTGGGGCACTGACAACTGTATCTGAATTGGTGTGTTGTATGATATACAATATTTGCACAAACTAGCCTGCTGAACAGCTTCCCCCTAGGCACCTCATTAGAGGAACTGTATCGTAAACAGTAAGTCCTGAGCCCAAATCCCTCCAACTCAACAGCAGCAAAACTGAGGCCCTACTGGTTGGTACCCCTCACCAGGTCCAGCACTCTCCCATTACTCACCTCACCATTGCTGGTCAAACCATCCCTCTCTCTACCTCTATCACTAACCTCTGTGTTAACTTTGACCCCTCCCTGGCCTTCGCTACCCATATCAAGCATCTCTGCAAGACGTAATTTTTCCATCTCAAAAATATAGCCAAACTCCGTCCCACCCTAACCATGTCTGACGCCGAGAAGCTCGTCCACGCCTTTGTCTCCTCAAGGCTGGACTATTGCAATGCGCTCTTCATCGGGATCCCTGGCAAGAGCCTCCAGAAGCTCCAATACATCCAGAACAGTGCTGCCAGGATCCTGATGAGAGTGCGGAAATACCATCATATCACACCCATCCTGGCTTCTCTGCACTGGCTCCCGGTTTCATACAGGATAGAATTTAAAATCCTTCTCCTGACTTTCAAATGCACTCTGGGAAATGCACCTCCGTACCTCAAAGAACTGCTCACCCCTCAAAACTCCTCCCGCAATCTCCGGTCCAGCAGCGGCCTATTCCTCCACACCCCCAGAACTAAGCTCCACACTATGGGTGATCGGGCTTTCTGCTCTACTGCCCCCTGCCTTTGGAATGCCCACCCTGACCATCTGAGGACACCACAGACTCTGGGCTCCTTTAAAGCAGGCCTAAAGACTCTTTTATACAGGAGAGCGTTCTGTTAGTTTTGTTAGTGGTGTTTGTTTATGCCCCCCCTGCAGCACTTATCTCTTTTTTTCTGAAGTGTTTGTCCTCATCTTTGTTTTATTTATTTATCTTATTTTAATGCACTTCTGTAAATAGCACTTTGGGATTGTTTATTATGATGAAAAGCACTTTATAAATAAAATGTATTATTATTATTATTATTAAATCCCAGTTCTGCTGCATTTTTAGGAAGGTATTAACTAATTTTCAATTAAAATGAAATTTGCTCTATAAACTTACACATTTGATCATTCAGTTTAATCACTATAAGTCTAAAGTTCATTACATTTCTAAAAGTATTTTCAACAAGTGCAGTTTTGATTGCATGGGTTGCTTGTTTTGAATCCAGACCGTGGGAGAAATCTGATTTCAGAACAATGACTTTTAGTTGGAATAACCACTTGACTCCTTATCTACTTTTTTAATTTTAAGATGTGGAGATCATACAGACTGCATCCTTGGTAAAATAAGCTTCTTGTAGGGGAGGCTTGAACAAAAAACCACAGGATGTCTCTGCAGTGCACGTATGAAGATAACAAGGTAATCAGCACAGGCAAGTTTATAGAAAATGCGAGAATTTTTTTCTAGTTAAACAGTAGTGACTGTGTTCAGATTCCACTAGTGCCCTTTCAAAAAGCAACTTGCTCCAGGTGAGGCTCAAACTCACAACCTCGGCATAGCTCTACAATGCACTGTCATATAAGTACCGCGCGCTAACCGATTGCGCCACAAGAGCAACTGTCCTTTGTGCAATCAGAAGACTCTCAGGACAACAGTGTTACTCCATAAACCATTACATTTTTCTGGCTGGAGATTTAGCATGTGAGAGGCTATCATGAGTTGCTATAGCTTAGCTTGTTAGAGCAAGGGTCTTGAGAACTGTAGGTTTTGGGTTCATGGCCCACCAGTACCTTATCAGCAGATTGCTCATTAGCATTCAGTAAAACAAATGTTCACGCTCTCCAAAATGTGACCTTCTCAAGTTGAGGTATGAACTCTCTGCCTTGGCATGTCTCTGCAGTGCAATGTTAGAAAAGTACGGCATGCTAACTGATTTCTCCACAGGAGCAGTACATAACTAATTCTCAAAGTTTCACCTGGTACGGTCAAATGTATAATCTCAGCATGAGCAGTAACAATGCTGTAGCTGCTTTGCTTTTTATGTTCCCCCATCCACAATCTCAGCATGGGTCTGCATTGCATGGTCGCTATGCACTAACAATCCATTGGTAGCAGTTACTAAATTTCACAGAAACATAGTTGAAACTTTTTGTGATTTAAATTATGTGCAAGGGCAACCACCCTCAATCAGGATTTGGACTGAGTTAGTGGAACTTATAACTCAGGGATCATATTCCAATAGCACCCTTTCAAAAGGCAACTTGCTCCAGGTGAGGCTCGAACTCACAACCTCGGCATAGCTCCACAGCGCACTGTCATATAAGTACCGCGCGCTAACCGATTGCGCCACAAGAGCTTCATTCCAGCAACTGCAGACAACTTCCAGGTGGCCTTGAAGAATGGAAGCCATCACCTGCAAAGGGTGGGGGTGGTGTCTGGCATGAGTGGGGCACTGACAACTGTATCTGAATTGGTGTGTTGTATGATATACAATATTTGCACAAACTAGCCTGCTGAACAGCTTCCCCCTAGGCACCTCGTTAGAGGAACTGTATCGTAAACAGTAAGTCCTGAGCCCAAATCCCAGTTCTGCTGCATTTTTAGGAAGGTATTAACTAATTTTCAATTAGAATGAAATTTGCTCTATAAACTTACACATTTGATCATTCAGTTTAATCACTATAAGTCTAAAGTTCATTACATTTCTAAAAGTATTTTCAACAAGTGCAGTTT
Source organism: Synaphobranchus kaupii (assembly GCA_029718625.1). NCBI lineage: Eukaryota > Metazoa > Chordata > Actinopteri > Anguilliformes > Synaphobranchidae > Synaphobranchus > Synaphobranchus kaupii. Next base: position 105,414,776 of record CM056376.1, read on the forward strand.
TGATTGCATGGGTTGCTTGTTTTGAATCCAGACCGTGGGAGAAATCTGATTTCAGAACAATGACTTTTAGTTGGAATAACCACTTGACTCCTTATCTACTTTTTTAATTTTAAGATGTGGAGATCATACACACTGCATCCTTGGTAAAATAAGCTTCTTGTAGGGGAGGCTTGAACAAAAAACCACAGGATGTCTCTGCAGTGCACGTATGAAGATAACAAGGTAATCAGCACAGGCAAGTTTATAGAAAATGCGAGAATTTTTTTCTAGTTAAACAGTAGTGACTGTGTTCAGATTCCACTAGTGCCCTTTCAAAAAGCAACTTGCTCCAGGTGAGGCTCGAACTCACAACCTCGGCATAGCTCTACAATGCACTGTCATATAAGTACCGCGCGCTAACCGATTGCGCCACAAGAGCAACTGTCCTTTGTGCAATCAGAAGACTCTCAGGACAACAGTGTTACTCCATAAACCATTACATTTTTCTGGCTGGAGATTTAGCATGTGAGAGGCTATCATGAGTTGCTATAGCTTAGCTTGTTAGAGCAAGGGTCTTGAGAACTGTAGGTTTTGGGTTCATGGCCCACCAGTACCTTATCAGCAGATTGCTCATTAGCATTCAGTAAAACAAATGTTCACGCTCTCCAAAATGTGACCTTCTCAAGTTGAGGTATGAACTCTCTGCCTTGGCATGTCTCTGCAGTGCAATGTCAGAAAAGTACGGCATGCTAACTGATTTCTCCACAGGAGCAGTACATAACTAATTCTCAAAGTTTCACCTGGTACGGTCAAATGTATAATCTCAGCAGTAACAATGCTGTAGCTGCTTTGCTTTTTATGTTCCCCCATCCACAATCTCAGCATGGGTCTGCATTGCATGGTCGCTATGCACTAACAATCCATTGGTAGCAGTTACTAAATTTCACAGAAACATAGTTGAAACTTTTTGTGATTTAAATTATGTGCAAGGGCAACCACCCTCAATCAGGATTTGGACTGAGTTAGTGGAACGTATAACTCAGGGATCATATTCCAATAGCACCCTTTCAAAAGGCAACTTGCTCCAGGTGAGGCTTGAACTCACAACCTCGGCATAGCTCCACAGTGCACTGTCATATAAGTACCGCGCGCTAACCGATTGCGCCACAAGAGCTTCATTCCAGCAACTGCAGACAACTTCCAGGTGGCCTTGAAGAATGGAAGCCATCACCTGCAAAGGGTGGGGGTGGTGTCTGGCATGAGTGGGGCACTGACAACTGTATCTGAATTGGTGTGTTGTATGATATACAATATTTGCACAAACTAGCCTGCTGAACAGCTTCCCCCTAGGCACCTCGTTAGAGGAACTGTATCGTAAACAGTAAGTCCTGAGCCCAAATCCCAGTTCTGCTGCATTTTTAGGAAGGTATTAACTAATTTTCAATTAGAATGAAATTTGCTCTATAAACTTACACATTTGATCATTCAGTTTAATCACTATAAGTCTAAAGTTCATTACATTTCTAAAAGTATTTTCAACAAGTGCAGTTTTGATTGCATGGGTTGCTTGTTTTGAATCCAGACCGTGGGAGAAATCTGATTTCAGAACAATGACTTTTAGTTGGAATAACCACTTGACTCCTTATCTACTTTTTTAATTTTAAGATGTGGAGATCATACACACTGCATCCTTGGTAAAATAAGCTTCTTGTAGGGGAGGCTTGAACAAAAAACCACAGGATGTCTCTGCAGTGCACGTATGAAGATAACAAGGTAATCAGCACAGGCAAGTTTATAGAAAATGCGAGAATTTTTTTCTAGTTAAACAGTAGTGACTGTGTTCAGATTCCACTAGTGCCCTTTCAAAAAGCAACTTGCTCCAGGTGAGGCTCGAACTCACAACCTCGGCATAGCTCTACAATGCACTGTCATATAAGTACCGCGCGCTAACCGATTGCGCCACAAGAGCAACTGTCCTTTGTGCAATCAGAAGACTCTCAGGACAACAGTGTTACTCCATAAACCATTACATTTTTCTGGCTGGAGATTTAGCATGTGAGAGGCTATCATGAGTTGCTATAGCTTAGCTTGTTAGAGCAAGGGTCTTGAGAACTGTAGGTTTTGGGTTCATGGCCCACCAGTACCTTATCAGCAGATTGCTCATTAGCATTCAGTAAAACAAATGTTCACGCTCTCCAAAATGTGACCTTCTCAAGTTGAGGTATGAACTCTCTGCCTTGGCATGTCTCTGCAGTGCAATGTCAGAAAAGTACGGCATGCTAACTGATTTCTCCACAGGAGCAGTACATAACTAATTCTCAAAGTTTCACCTGGTACGGTCAAATGTATAATCTCAGCATGAGCAGTAACAATGCTGTAGCTGCTTTGCTTTTTATGTTCCCCCATCCACAATCTCAGCATGGGTCTGCATTGCATGGTCGCTATGCACTAACAATCCATTGGTACCAGTTACTAAATTTCACAGAAACATAGTTGAAACTTTTTGTGAATTCAATTATGTGCAAGGGCAACCACCCTCAATCAGGATTTGGACTGAGTTAGTGGAACGTATAACTCAGGGATCATATTCCAATAGCACCCTTTCAAAAGGCAACTTGCTCCAGGTGAGGCTCGAACTCACAACCTCGGCATAGCTCCACAGTGCACTGTCATATAAGTACCGCGCGCTAACCGATTGCGCCACAAGAGCTTCATTCCAGCAACTGCAGACAACTTCCAGGTGGCCTTGAAGAATGGAAGCCATCACCTGCAAAGGGTGGGGGTGGTGTCTGGCATGAGTGGGGCACTGACAACTGTATCTGAATTGGTGTGTTGTATGATATACAATATTTGCACAAACTAGCCTGCTGAACAGCTTCCCCCTAGGCACCTCATTAGAGGAACTGTATCGTAAACAATAAGTCCTGAGCCCAAATCCCAGTTCTGCTGCATTTTTAGGAAGGTATTAACTAATTTTCAATTAAAATGAAATTTGCTCTATAAACTTACACATTTGATCATTCAGTTTAATCACTATAAGTCTAAAGTTCATTACATTTCTAAAAGTATTTTCAACAAGTGCAGTTTTGATTGCATGGGTTGCTTGTTTTGAATCCAGACCGTGGGAGAAATCTGATTTCAGAACAATGACTTTTAGTTGGAATAACCACTTGACTCCTTATCTACTTTTTTAATTTTAAGATGTGGAGATCATACACACTGCATCCTTGGTAAAATAAGCTTCTTGTAGGGGAGGCTTGAACAAAAAACCACAGGATGTCTCTGCAGTGCACGTATGAAGATAACAAGGTAATCAGCACAGGCAAGTTTATAGAAAATGCGAGAATTTTTTTCTAGTTAAACAGTAGTGACTGTGTTCAGATTCCACTAGTGCCCTTTCAAAAAGCAACTTGCTCCAGGTGAGGCTCGAACTCACAACCTCGGCATAGCTCTACAATGCACTGTCATATAAGTACCGCGCGCTAACCGATTGCGCCACAAGAGCAACTGTCCTTTGTGCAATCAGAAGACTCTCAGGACAACAGTGTTACTCCATAAACCATTACATTTTTCTGGCTGGAGATTTAGCATGTGAGAGGCTATCATGAGTTGCTATAGCTTAGCTTGTTAGAGCAAGGGTCTTGAGAACTGTAGGTTTTGGGTTCATGGCCCACCAGTACCTTATCAGCAGATTGCTCATTAGCATTCAGTAAAACAAATGTTCACGCTCTCCAAAATGTGACCTTCTCAAGTTGAGGTATGAACTCTCTGCCTTGGCATGTCTCTGCAGTGCAATGTCAGAAAAGTACGGCATGCTAACTGATTTCTCCACAGGAGCAGTACATAACTAATTCTCAAAGTTTCACCTGGTACGGTCAAATGTATAATCTCAGCATGAGCAGTAACAATGCTGTAGCTGCTTTGCTTTTTATGTTCCCCCATCCACAATCTCAGCATGGGTCTGCATTGCATGGTCGCTATGCACTAACAATCCATTGGTACCAGTTACTAAATTTCACAGAAACATAGTTGAAACTTTTTGTGAATTCAATTATGTGCAAGGGCAACCACCCTCAATCAGGATTTGGACTGAGTTAGTGGAACGTATAACTCAGGGATCATATTCCAATAGCACCCTTTCAAAAGGCAACTTGCTCCAGGTGAGGCTCGAACTCACAACCTCGGCATAGCTCCACAGTGCACTGTCATATAAGTACCGCGCGCTAACCGATTGCGCCACAAGAGCTTCATTCCAGCAACTGCAGACAACTTCCAGGTGGCCTTGAAGAATGGAAGCCATCACCTGCAAAGGGTGGGGGTGGTGTCTGGCATGAGTGGGGCACTGACAACTGTATCTGAATTGGTGTGTTGTATGATATACAATATTTGCACAAACTAGCCTGCTGAACAGCTTCCCCCTAGGCACCTCATTAGAGGAACTGTATCGTAAACAATAAGTCCTGAGCCCAAATCCCAGTTCTGCTGCATTTTTAGGAAGGTATTAACTAATTTTCAATTAAAATGAAATTTGCTCTATAAACTTACACATTTGATCATTCAGTTTAATCACTATAAGTCTAAAGTTCATTACATTTCTAAAAGTATTTTCAACAAGTGCAGTTTTGATTGCATGGGTTGCTTGTTTTGAATCCAGACCGTGGGAGAAATCTGATTTCAGAACAATGACTTTTAGTTGGAATAACCACTTGACTCCTTATCTACTTTTTTAATTTTAAGATGTGGAGATCATACACACTGCATCCTTGGTAAAATAAGCTTCTTGTAGGGGAGGCTTGAACAAAAAACCACAGGATGTCTCTGCAGTGCACGTATGAAGATAACAAGGTAATCAGCACAGGCAAGTTTATAGAAAATGCGAGAATTTTTTTCTAGTTAAACAGTAGTGACTGTGTTCAGATTCCACTAGTGCCCTTTCAAAAAGCAACTTGCTCGAGGTGAGGCTCGAACTCACAACCTCGGCATAGCTCTACAATGCACTGTCATATAAGTACCGCGCGCTAACCGATTGCGCCACAAGAGCAACTGTCTTTTGTGCAATCAGAAGACTCTCAGGACAACAGTGTTACTCCATAAACCATTACATTTTTCTGGCTGGAGATTTAGCATGTGAGAGGCTATCATGAGTTGCTATAGCTTAGCTTGTTAGAGCAAGGGTCTTGAGAACTGTAGGTTTTGGGTTCATGGCCCACCAGTACCTTATCAGCAGATTGCTCATTAGCATTCAGTAAAACAAATGTTCACGCTCTCCAAAATGTGACCTTCTCAAGTTGAGGTATGAACTCTCTGCCTTGGCATGTCTCTGCAGTGCAATGTCAGAAAAGTACGGCATGCTAACTGATTTCTCCACAGGAGCAGTACATAACTAATTCTCAAAGTTTCACCTGGTACGGTCAAATGTATAATCTCAGCAGTAACAATGCTGTAGCTGCTTTGCTTTTTATGTTCCCCCATCCACAATCTCAGCATGGGTCTGCATTGCATGGTCGCTATGCACTAACAATCCATTGGTAGCAGTTACTAAATTTCACAGAAACATAGTTGAAACTTTTTGTGATTTCAATTATGTGCAAGGGCAACCACCCTCAATCAGGATTTGGACTGAGTTAGTGGAACGTATAACTCAGGGATCATATTCCAATAGCACCCTTTCAAAAGGCAACTTGCTCCAGGTGAGGCTTGAACTCACAACCTCGGCATAGCTCCACAGTGCAATGTCATATAAGTACCGCGCGCTAACCGATTGCGCCACAAGAGCTTCATTCCAGCAACTGCAGACAACTTCCAGGTGGCCTTGAAGAATGGAAGCCATCACCTGCAAAGGGTGGGGGTGGTGTCTGGCATGAGTGGGGCACTGACAACTGTATCTGAATTGGTGTGTTGTATGATATACAATATTTGCACAAACTAGCCTGCTGAACAGCTTCCCCCTAGGCACCTTGTTAGAGGAACTGTATCGTAAACAGTAAGTCCTGAGCCCAAATCCCAGTTCTGCTGCATTTTTAGGAAGGTATTAACTAATTTTCAATTAGAATGAAATTTGCTCTATAAACATACACATTTGATCATTCAGTTTAATCACTATAAGTCTAAAGTTCATTACATTTCTAAAAGTATTTTCAACAAGTGCAGTTTTGATTGCATGGGTTGCTTGTTTTGAATCCAGACCGTGGGAGAAATCTGATTTCAGAACAATGACTTTTAGTTGGAATAACCACTTGACTCCTTATCTACTTTTTTAATTTTAAGATGTGGAGATCATACACACTGCATCCTTGGTAAAATAAGCTTCTTGTAGGGGAGGCTTGAACAAAAAACCACAGGATGTCTCTGCAGTGCACGTATGAAGATAACAAGGTAATCAGCACAGGCAAGTTTATAGAAAAAGCGAGAATTTTTTTCTAGTTAAACAGTAGTGACTGTGTTCAGATTCCACTAGTGCCCTTTCAAAAAGCAACTTGCTCCAGGTGAGGCTCGAACTCACAACCTCGGCATAGCTCTACAATGCACTGTCATATAAGTACCGCGCGCTAACCGATTGCGCCACAAGAGCAACTGTCCTTTGTGCAATCAGAAGACTCTCAGGACAACAGTGTTACTCCATAAACCATTACATTTTTCTGGCTGGAGATTTAGCATGTGAGAGGCTATCATGAGTTGCTATAGCTTAGCTTGTTAGAGCAAGGGTCTTGAGAACTGTAGGTTTTGGGTTCATGGCCCACCAGTACCTTATCAGCAGATTGCTCATTAGCATTCAGTAAAACAAATGTTCACGCTCTCCAAAATGTGACCTTCTCAAGTTGAGGTATGAACTCTCTGCCTTGGCATGTCTCTGCAGTGCAATGTTAGAAAAGTACGGCATGCTAACTGATTTCTCCACAGGAGCAGTACATAACTAATTCTCAAAGTTTCACCTGGTACGGTCAAATGTATAATCTCAGCATGAGCAGTAACAATGCTGTAGCTGCTTTGCTTTTTATGTTCCCCCATCCACAATCTCAGCATGGGTCTGCATTGCATGGTCGCTATGCACTAACAATCCATTGGTAGCAGTTACTAAATTTCACAGAAACATAGTTGAAACTTTTTGTGATTTAAATTATGTGCAAGGGCAACCACCCTCAATCAGGATTTGGACTGAGTTAGTGGAACGTATAACTCAGGGATCATATTCCAATAGCACCCTTTCAAAAGGCAACTTGCTCCAGGTGAGGCTCAAACTCACAACCTCGGCATAGCTCCACAGTGCACTGTCATATAAGTACCGCGCGCTAACCGATTGCGCCACAAGAGCTTCATTCCAGCAACTGCAGACAACTTCCAGGTGGCCTTGAAGAATGGAAGCCATCACCTGCAAAGGGTGGGGGTGGTGTCTGGCATGAGTGGGGCACTGACAACTGTATCTGAATTGGTGTGTTGTATGATATACAATATTTGCACAAACTAGCCTGCTGAACAGCTTCCCCCTAGGCACCTCATTAGAGGAACTGTATCGTAAACAATAAGTCCTGAGCCCAAATCCCAGTTCTGCTGCATTTTTAGGAAGGTATTAACTAATTTTCAATTAAAATGAAATTTGCTCTATAAACTTACACATTTGATCATTCAGTTTAATCACTATAAGTCTAAAGTTCATTACATTTCTAAAAGTATTTTCAACAAGTGCAGTTTTGATTGCATGGGTTGCTTGTTTTGAATCCAGACCGTGGGAGAAATCTGATTTCAGAACAATGACTTTTAGTTGGAATAACCACTTGACTCCTTATCTACTTTTTTAATTTTAAGATGTGGAGATCATACACACTGCATCCTTGGTAAAATAAGCTTCTTGTAGGGGAGGCTTGAACAAAAAACCACAGGATGTCTCTGCAGTGCACGTATGAAGATAACAAGGTAATCAGCACAGGCAAGTTTATAGAAAATGCGAGAATTTTTTTCTAGTTAAACAGTAGTGACTGTGTTCAGATTCCACTAGTGCCCTTTCAAAAAGCAACTTGCTCGAGGTGAGGCTCGAACTCACAACCTCGGCATAGCTCTACAATGCACTGTCATATAAGTACCGCGCGCTAACCGATTGCGCCACAAGAGCAACTGTCCTTTGTGCAATCAGAAGACTCTCAGGACAACAGTGTTACTCCATAAACCATTACATTTTTCTGGCTGGAGATTTAGCATGTGAGAGGCTATCATGAGTTGCTATAGCTTAGCTTGTTAGAGCAAGGGTCTTGAGAACTGTAGGTTTTGGGTTCATGGCCCACCAGTACCTTATCAGCAGATTGCTCATTAGCATTCAGTAAAACAAATGTTCACGCTCTCCAAAATGTGACCTTCTCAAGTTGAGGTATGAACTCTCTGCCTTGGCATGTCTCTGCAGTGCAATGTCAGAAAAGTACGGCATGCTAACTGATTTCTCCACAGGAGCAGTACATAACTAATTCTCAAAGTTTCACCTGGTACGGTCAAATGTATAATCTCAGCAGTAACAATGCTGTAGCTGCTTTGCTTTTTATGTTCCCCCATCCACAATCTCAGCATGGGTCTGCATTGCATGGTCGCTATGCACTAACAATCCATTGGTAGCAGTTACTAAATTTCACAGAAACATAGTTGAAACTTTTTGTGATTTAAATTATGTGCAAGGGCAACCACCCTCAATCAGGATTTGGACTGAGTTAGTGGAACGTATAACTCAGGGATCATATTCCAATAGCACCCTTTCAAAAGGCAACTTGCTCCAGGTGAGGCTCAAACTCACAACCTCGGCATAGCTCCACAGTGCACTGTCATATAAGTACCGCGCGCTAACCGATTGCGCCACAAGAGCTTCATTCCAGCAACTGCAGACAACTTCCAGGTGGCCTTGAAGAATGGAAGCCATCACCTGCAAAGGGTGGGGGTGGTGTCTGGCATGAGTGGGGCACTGACAACTGTATCTGAATTGGTGTGTTGTATGATATACAATATTTGCACAAACTAGCCTGCTGAACAGCTTCCCCCTAGGCACCTCATTAGAGGAACTGTATCGTAAACAATAAGTCCTGAGCCCAAATCCCAGTTCTGCTGCATTTTTAGGAAGGTATTAACTAATTTTCAATTAAAATGAAATTTGCTCTATAAACTTACACATTTGATCATTCAGTTTAATCACTATAAGTCTAAAGTTCATTACATTTCTAAAAGTATTTTCAACAAGTGCAGTTTTGATTGCATGGGTTGCTTGTTTTGAATCCAGACCGTGGGAGAAATCTGATTTCAGAACAATGACTTTTAGTTGGAATAACCACTTGACTCCTTATCTACTTTTTTAATTTTAAGATGTGGAGATCATACACACTGCATCCTTGGTAAAATAAGCTTCTTGTAGGGGAGGCTTGAACAAAAAACCACAGGATGTCTCTGCAGTGCACGTATGAAGATAACAAGGTAATCAGCACAGGCAAGTTTATAGAAAATGCGAGAATTTTTTTCTAGTTAAACAGTAGTGACTGTGTTCAGATTCCACTAGTGCCCTTTCAAAAAGCAACTTGCTTGAGGTGAGGCTCGAACTCACAACCTCGGCATAGCTCTACAATGCACTGTCATATAAGTACCGCGCGCTAACCGATTGCGCCACAAGAGCAACTGTCCTTTGTGCAATCAGAAGACTCTCAGGACAACAGTGTTACTCCATAAACCATTACATTTTTCTGGCTGGAGATTTAGCATGTGAGAGGCTATCATGAGTTGCTATAGCTTAGCTTGTTAGAGCAAGGGTCTTGAGAACTGTAGGTTTTGGGTTCATGGCCCACCAGTACCTTATCAGCAGATTGCTCATTAGCATTCAGTAAAACAAATGTTCACGCTCTCCAAAATGTGACCTTCTCAAGTTGAGGTATGAACTCTCTGCCTTGGCATGTCTCTGCAGTGCAATGTCAGAAAAGTACGGCATGCTAACTGATTTCTCCACAGGAGCAGTACATAACTAATTCTCAAAGTTTCACCTGGTACGGTCAAATGTATAATCTCAGCAGTAACAATGCTGTAGCTGCTTTGCTTTTTATGTTCCCCCATCCACAATCTCAGCATGGGTCTGCATTGCATGGTCGCTATGCACTAACAATCCATTGGTAGCAGTTACTAAATTTCACAGAAACATAGTTGAAACTTTTTGTGATTTAAATTATGTGCAAGGGCAACCACCCTCAATCAGGATTTGGACTGAGTTAGTGGAACGTATAACTCAGGGATCATATTCCAATAGCACCCTTTCAAAAGGCAACTTGCTCCAGGTGAGGCTTGAACTCACAACCTCGGCATAGCTCCACAGTGCACTGTCATATAAGTACCGCGCGCTAACCGATTGCGCCACAAGAGCTTCATTCCAGCAACTGCAGACAACTTCCAGGTGGCCTTGAAGAATGGAAGCCATCACCTGCAAAGGGTGGGGGTGGTGTCTGGCATGAGTGGGGCACTGACAACTGTATCTGAATTGGTGTGTTGTATGATATACAATATTTGCACAAACTAGCCTGCTGAACAGCTTCCCCCTAGGCACCTTGTTAGAGGAACTGTATCGTAAACAGTAAGTCCTGAGCCCAAATCCCAGTTCTGCTGCATTTTTAGGAAGGTATTAACTAATTTTCAATTAGAATGAAATTTGCTCTATAAACATACACATTTGATCATTCAGTTTAATCACTATAAGTCTAAAGTTCATTACATTTCTAAAAGTATTTTCAACAAGTGCAGTTTTGATTGCATGGGTTGCTTGTTTTGAATCCAGACCGTGGGAGAAATCTGATTTCAGAACAATGACTTTTAGTTGGAATAACCACTTGACTCCTTATCTACTTTTTTAATTTTAAGATGTGGAGATCATACACACTGCATCCTTGGTAAAATAAGCTTCTTGTAGGGGAGGCTTGAACAAAAAACCACAGGATGTCCCTGCAGTGCACGTATGAAGATAACAAGGTAATCAGCACAGGCAAGTTTATAGAAAATGCGAGAATTTTTTTCTAGTTAAACAGTAGTGACTGTGTTCAGATTCCACTAGTGCCCTTTCAAAAAGCAACTTGCTCCAGGTGAGGCTCGAACTCACAACCTCGGCATAGCTCTACAATGCACTGTCATATAAGTACCGCGCGCTAACCGATTGCGCCACAAGAGCAACTGTCCTTTGTGCAATCAGAAGACTCTCAGGACAACAGTGTTACTCCATAAACCATTACATTTTTCTGGCTGGAGATTTAGCATGTGAGAGGCTATCATGAGTTGCTATAGCTTAGCTTGTTAGAGCAAGGGTCTTGAGAACTGTAGGTTTTGGGTTCATGGCCCACCAGTACCTTATCAGCAGATTGCTCATTAGCATTCAGTAAAACAAATGTTCACGCTCTCCAAAATGTGACCTTCTCAAGTTGAGGTATGAACTCTCTGCCTTGGCATGTCTCTGCAGTGCAATGTTAGAAAAGTACGGCATGCTAACTGATTTCTCCACAGGAGCAGTACATAACTAATTCTCAAAGTTTCACCTGGTACGGTCAAATGTATAATCTCAGCATGAGCAGTAACAATGCTGTAGCTGCTTTGCTTTTTATGTTCCCCCATCCACAATCTCAGCATGGGTCTGCATTGCATGGTCGCTATGCACTAACAATCCATTGGTAGCAGTTACTAAATTTCACAGAAACATAGTTGAAACTTTTTGTGATTTAAATTATGTGCAAGGGCAACCACCCTCAATCAGGATTTGGACTGAGTTAGTGGAACGTATAACTCAGGGATCATATTCCAATAGCACCCTTTCAAAAGGCAACTTGCTCCAGGTGAGGCTCGAATTCACAACCTCGGCATAGCTCCACAGTGCACTGTCATATAAGTACCGCGCGCTAACCGATTGCGCCACAAGAGCTTCATTCCAGCAACTGCAGACAACTTCCAGGTGGCCTTGAAGAATGGAAGCCATCACCTGCAAAGGGTGGGGGTGGTGTCTGGCATGAGTGGGGCACTGACAACTGTATCTGAATTGGTGTGTTGTATGATATACAATATTTGCACAAACTAGCCTGCTGAACAGCTTCCCCCTAGGCACCTTGTTAGAGGAACTGTATCGTAAACAGTAAGTCCTGAGCCCAAATCCCAATTCTGCTGCATTTTTAGGAAGGTATTAACTAATTTTCAATTAGAATGAAATTTGCTCTATAAACTTACACATTTGATCATTCAGTTTAATCACTATAAGTCTAAAGTTCATTACATTTCTAAAAGTATTTTCAACAAGTGCAGTTTTGATTGCATGGGTTGCTTGTTTTGAATCCAGACCGTGGGAGAAATCTGATTTCAGAACAATGACTTTTAGTTGGAATAACCACTTGACTCCTTATCTACTTTTTTAATTTTAAGATGTGGAGATCATACACACTGCATCCTTGGTAAAATAAGCTTCTTGTAGGGGAGGCTTGAACAAAAAACCACAGGATGTCTCTGCAGTGCACATATGAAGATAACAAGGTAATCAGCACAGGCAAGTTTATAGAAAATGCGAGAATTTTTTTCTAGTTAAACAGTAGTGACTGTGTTCAGATTCCACTAGTGCCCTTTCAAAAAGCAACTTGCTCGAGGTGAGGCTCGAACTCACAACCTCGGCATAGCTCTACAATGCACTGTCATATAAGTACCGCGCGCTAACCGATTGCGCCACAAGAGCAACTGTCCTTTGTGCAATCAGAAGACTCTCAGGACAACAGTGTTACTCCATAAACCATTACATTTTTCTGGCTGGAGATTTAGCATGTGAGAGGCTATCATGAGTTGCTATAGCTTAGCTTGTTAGAGCAAGGGTCTTGAGAACTGTAGGTTTTGGGTTCATGGCCCACCAGTACCTTATCAGCAGATTGCTCATTAGCATTCAGTAAAACAAATGTTCACGCTCTCCAAAATGTGACCTTCTCAAGTTGAGGTATGAACTCTCTGCCTTGGCATGTCTCTGCAGTGCAATGTCAGAAAAGTACGGCATGCTAACTGATTTCTCCACAGGAGCAGTACATAACTAATTCTCAAAGTTTCACCTGGTACGGTCAAATGTATAATCTCAGCAGTAACAATGCTGTAGCTGCTTTGCTTTTTATGTTCCCCCATCCACAATCTCAGCATGGGTCTGCATTGCATGGTCGCTATGCACTAACAATCCATTGGTAGCAGTTACTAAATTTCACAGAAACATAGTTGAAACTTTTTGTGATTTCAATTATGTGCAAGGGCAACCACCCTCAATCAGGATTTGGACTGAGTTAGTGGAACGTATAACTCAGGGATCATATTCCAATAGCACCCTTTCAAAAGGCAACTTGCTCCAGGTGAGGCTTGAACTCACAACCTCGGCATAGTTCCACAGTGCAATGTCATATAAGTACCGCGCGCTAACCGATTGCGCCACAAGAGCTTCATTCCAGCAACTGCAGACAACTTCCAGGTGGCCTTGAAGAATGGAAGCCATCACCTGCAAAGGGTGGGGGTGGTGTCTGGCATGAGTGGGGCACTGACAACTGTATCTGAATTGGTGTGTTGTATGATATACAATATTTGCACAAACTAGCCTGCTGAACAGCTTCCCCCTAGGCACCTTGTTAGAGGAACTGTATCGTAAACAGTAAGTCCTGAGCCCAAATCCCAGTTCTGCTGCATTTTTAGGAAGGTATTAACTAATTTTCAATTAGAATGAAATTTGCTCTATAAACATACACATTTGATCATTCAGTTTAATCACTATAAGTCTAAAGTTCATTACATTTCTAAAAGTATTTTCAACAAGTGCAGTTTTGATTGCATGGGTTGCTTGTTTTGAATCCAGACCGTGGGAGAAATCTGATTTCAGAACAATGACTTTTAGTTGGAATAACCACTTGACTCCTTATCTACTTTTTTAATTTTAAGATGTGGAGATCATACACACTGCATCCTTGGTAAAATAAGCTTCTTGTAGGGGAGGCTTGAACAAAAAACCACAGGATGTCTCTGCAGTGCACGTATGAAGATAACAAGGTAATCAGCACAGGCAAGTTTATAGAAAATGCGAGAATTTTTTTCTAGTTAAACAGTAGTGACTGTGTTCAGATTCCACTAGTGCCCTTTCAAAAAGCAACTTGCTCCAGGTGAGGCTCGAACTCACAACCTCGGCATAGCTCTACAATGCACTGTCATATAAGTACCGCGCGCTAACCGATTGCGCCACAAGAGCAACTGTCCTTTGTGCGATCAGAAGACTCTCAGGACAACAGTGTTACTCCATAAACCATTACATTTTTCTGGCTGGAGATTTAGCATGTGAGAGGCTATCATGAGTTGCTATAGCTTAGCTTGTTAGAGCAAGGGTCTTGAGAACTGTAGGTTTTGGGTTCATGGCCCACCAGTACCTTATCAGCAGATTGCTCATTAGCATTCAGTAAAACAAATGTTCACGCTCTCCAAAATGTGACCTTCTCAAGTTGAGGTATGAACTCTCTGCCTTGGCATGTCTCTGCAGTGCAATGTTAGAAAAGTACGGCATGCTAACTGATTTCTCCACAGGAGCAGTACATAACTAATTCTCAAAGTTTCACCTGGTACGGTCAAATGTATAATCTCAGCATGAGCAGTAACAATGCTGTAGCTGCTTTGCTTTTTATGTTCCCCCATCCACAATCTCAGCATGGGTCTGCATTGCATGGTCGCTATGCACTAACAATCCATTGGTAGCAGTTACTAAATTTCACAGAAACATAGTTGAAACTTTTTGTGATTTAAATTATGTGCAAGGGCAACCACCCTCAATCAGGATTTGGACTGAGTTAGTGGAACGTATAACTCAGGGATCATATTCCAATAGCACCCTTTCAAAAGGCAACTTGCTCCAGGTGAGGCTCGAACTCACAACCTCGGCATAGCTCTACAATGCACTGTCATATAAGTACCGCGCGCTAACCGATTGCGCCACAAGAGCAACTGTCCTTCGTGCAATCAGAAGACTCTCAGGACAACAGTGTTACTCCATAAACCATTACATTTTTCTGGCTGGAGATTTAGCATGTGAGAGGCTATCATGAGTTGCTATAGCTTAGCTTGTTAGAGCAAGGGTCTTGAGAACTGTAGGTTTTGGGTTCATGGCCCACCAGTACCTTATCAGCAGATTGCTCATTAGCATTCAGTAAAACAAATGTTCACGCTCTCCAAAATGTGACCTTCTCAAGTTGAGGTATGAACTCTCTGCCTTGGCATGTCTCTGCAGTGCAATGTCAGAAAAGTACGGCATGCTAACTGATTTCTCCACAGGAGCAGTACATAACTAATTCTCAAAGTTTCACCTGGTACGGTCAAATGTATAATCTCAGCATGAGCAGTAACAATGCTGTAGCTGCTTTGCTTTTTATGTTCCCCCATCCACAATCTCAGCATGGGTCTGCATTGCATGGTCGCTATGCACTAACAATCCATTGGTACCAGTTACTAAATTTCACAGAAACATAGTTGAAACTTTTTGTGAATTCAATTATGTGCAAGGGCAACCACCCTCAATCAGGATTTGGACTGAGTTAGTGGAACGTATAACTCAGGGATCATATTCCAATAGCACCCTTTCAAAAGGCAACTTGCTCCAGGTGAGGCTCGAACTCACAACCTCGGCATAGCTCCACAGTGCACTGTCATATAAGTACCGCGCGCTAACCGATTGCGCCACAAGAGCTTCATTCCAGCAACTGCCGACAACTTCCAGGTGGCCTTGAAGAATGGAAGCCATCACCTGCAACGGGTGGGGGTGGTGTCTGGCATGAGTGGGGCACTGACAACTGTATCTGAATTGGTGTGTTGTATGATATACAATATTTGCACAAACTAGCCTGCTGAACAGCTTCCCCCTAGGCACCTCATTAGAGGAACTGTATCGTAAACAATAAGTCCTGAGCCCAAATCCCAGTTCTGCTGCATTTTTAGGAAGGTATTAACTAATTTTCAATTAAAATGAAATTTGCTCTATAAACTTACACATTTGATCATTCAGTTTAATCACTATAAGTCTAAAGTTCATTACATTTCTAAAAGTATTTTCAACAAGTGCAGTTTTGATTGCATGGGTTGCTTGTTTTGAATCCAGACCGTGGGAGAAATCTGATTTCAGAACAATGACTTTTAGTTGGAATAACCACTTGACTCCTTATCTACTTTTTTAATTTTAAGATGTGGAGATCATACACACTGCATCCTTGGTAAAATAAGCTTCTTGTAGGGGAGGCTTGAACAAAAAACCACAGGATGTCTCTGCAGTGCACGTATGAAGATAACAAGGTAATCAGCACAGGCAAGTTTATAGAAAATGCGAGAATTTTTTTCTAGTTAAACAGTAGTGACTGTGTTCAGATTCCACTAGTGCCCTTTCAAAAAGCAACTTGCTCGAGGTGAGGCTCGAACTCACAACCTCGGCATAGCTCTACAATGCACTGTCATATAAGTACCGCGCGCTAACCGATTGCGCCACAAGAGCAACTGTCCTTTGTGCAATCAGAAGACTCTCAGGACAACAGTGTTACTCCATAAACCATTACATTTTTCTGGCTGGAGATTTAGCATGTGAGAGGCTATCATGAGTTGCTATAGCTTAGCTTGTTAGAGCAAGGGTCTTGAGAACTGTAGGTTTTGGGTTCATGGCCCACCAGTACCTTATCAGCAGATTGCTCATTAGCATTCAGTAAAACAAATGTTCACGCTCTCCAAAATGTGACCTTCTCAAGTTGAGGTATGAACTCTCTGCCTTGGCATGTCTCTGCAGTGCAATGTCAGAAAAGTACGGCATGCTAACTGATTTCTCCACAGGAGCAGTACATAACTAATTCTCAAAGTTTCACCTGGTACGGTCAAATGTATAATCTCAGCAGTAACAATGCTGTAGCTGCTTTGCTTTTTATGTTCCCCCATCCACAATCTCAGCATGGGTCTGCATTGCATGGTCGCTATGCACTAACAATCCATTGGTAGCAGTTACTAAATTTCACAGAAACATAGTTGAAACTTTTTGTGATTTCAATTATGTGCAAGGGCAACCACCCTCAATCAGGATTTGGACTGAGTTAGTGGAACGTATAACTCAGGGATCATATTCCAATAGCACCCTTTCAAAAGGCAACTTGCTCCAGGTGAGGCTTGAACTCACAACCTCGGCATAGTTCCACAGTGCAATGTCATATAAGTACCGCGCGCTAACCGATTGCGCCACAAGAGCTTCATTCCAGCAACTGCAGACAACTTCCAGGTGGCCTTGAAGAATGGAAGCCATCACCTGCAAAGGGTGGGGGTGGTGTCTGGCATGAGTGGGGCACTGACAACTGTATCTGAATTGGTGTGTTGTATGATATACAATATTTGCACAAACTAGCCTGCTGAACAGCTTCCCCCTAGGCACCTTGTTAGAGGAACTGTATCGTAAACAGTAAGTCCTGAGCCCAAATCCCAGTTCTGCTGCATTTTTAGGAAGGTATTAACTAATTTTCAATTAGAATGAAATTTGCTCTATAAACATACACATTTGATCATTCAGTTTAATCACTATAAGTCTAAAGTTCATTACATTTCTAAAAGTATTTTCAACAAGTGCAGTTTTGATTGCATGGGTTGCTTGTTTTGAATCCAGACCGTGGGAGAAATCTGATTTCAGAACAATGACTTTTAGTTGGAATAACCACTTGACTCCTTATCTACTTTTTTAATTTTAAGATGTGGAGATCATACACACTGCATCCTTGGTAAAATAAGCTTCTTGTAGGGGAGGCTTGAACAA
This sequence comes from Synaphobranchus kaupii, assembly GCA_029718625.1. Classification (NCBI taxonomy): domain Eukaryota; kingdom Metazoa; phylum Chordata; class Actinopteri; order Anguilliformes; family Synaphobranchidae; genus Synaphobranchus; species Synaphobranchus kaupii. The sequence goes on from CM056376.1 coordinate 105,432,555, forward strand.
AAAACCACAGGATGTCTCTGCAGTGCACGTATGAAGATAACAAGGTAATCAGCACAGGCAAGTTTATAGAAAATGCGAGAATTTTTTTCTAGTTAAACAGTAGTGACTGTGTTCAGATTCCACTAGTGCCCTTTCAAAAAGCAACTTGCTCCAGGTGAGGCTCGAACTCACAACCTCGGCATAGCTCTACAATGCACTGTCATATAAGTACCGCGCGCTAACCGATTGCGCCACAAGAGCAACTGTCCTTTGTGCAATCAGAAGACTCTCAGGACAACAGTGTTACTCCATAAACCATTACATTTTTCTGGCTGGAGATTTAGCATGTGAGAGGCTATCATGAGTTGCTATAGCTTAGCTTGTTAGAGCAAGGGTCTTGAGAACTGTAGGTTTTGGGTTCATGGCCCACCAGTACCTTATCAGCAGATTGCTCATTAGCATTCAGTAAAACAAATGTTCACGCTCTCCAAAATGTGACCTTCTCAAGTTGAGGTATGAACTCTCTGCCTTGGCATGTCTCTGCAGTGCAATGTTAGAAAAGTACGGCATGCTAACTGATTTCTCCACAGGAGCAGTACATAACTAATTCTCAAAGTTTCACCTGGTACGGTCAAATGTATAATCTCAGCATGAGCAGTAACAATGCTGTAGCTGCTTTGCTTTTTATGTTCCCCCATCCACAATCTCAGCATGGGTCTGCATTGCATGGTCGCTATGCACTAACAATCCATTGGTAGCAGTTACTAAATTTCACAGAAACATAGTTGAAACTTTTTGTGATTTAAATTATGTGCAAGGGCAACCACCCTCAATCAGGATTTGGACTGAGTTAGTGGAACGTATAACTCAGGGATCATATTCCAATAGCACCCTTTCAAAAGGCAACTTGCTCCAGGTGAGGCTCGAACTCACAACCTCGGCATAGCTCCACAGTGCACTGTCATATAAGTACCGCGCGCTAACCGATTGCGCCACAAGAGCTTCATTCCAGCAACTGCAGACAACTTCCAGGTGGCCTTGAAGAATGGAAGCCATCACCTGCAAAGGGTGGGGGTGGTGTCTGGCATGAGTGGGGCACTGACAACTGTATCTGAATTGGTGTGTTGTATGATATACAATATTTGCACAAACTAGCCTGCTGAACTGCTTCCCCCTAGGCACCTTGTTAGAGGAACTGTATCGTAAACAGTAAGTCCTGAGCCCAAATCCCAATTCTGCTGCATTTTTAGGAAGGTATTAACTAATTTTCAATTAGAATGAAATTTGCTCTATAAACTTACACATTTGATCATTCAGTTTAATCACTATAAGTCTAAAGTTCATTACATTTCTAAAAGTATTTTCAACAAGTGCAGTTTTGATTGCATGGGTTGCTTGTTTTGAATCCAGACCGTGGGAGAAATCTGATTTCAGAACAATGACTTTTAGTTGGAATAACCACTTGACTCCTTATCTACTTTTTTAATTTTAAGATGTGGAGATCATACACACTGCATCCTTGGTAAAATAAGCTTCTTGTAGGGGAGGCTTGAACAAAAAACCACAGGATGTCTCTGCAGTGCACGTATGAAGATAACAAGGTAATCAGCACAGGCAAGTTTATAGAAAATGCGAGAATTTTTTTCTAGTTAAACAGTAGTGACTGTGTTCAGATTCCACTAGTGCCCTTTCAAAAAGCAACTTGCTCGAGGTGAGGCTCGAACTCACAACCTCGGCATAGCTCTACAATGCACTGTCATATAAGTACCGCGCGCTAACCGATTGCGCCACAAGAGCAACTGTCCTTTGTGCAATCAGAAGACTCTCAGGACAACAGTGTTACTCCATAAACCATTACATTTTTCTGGCTGGAGATTTAGCATGTGAGAGGCTATCATGAGTTGCTATAGCTTAGCTTGTTAGAGCAAGGGTCTTGAGAACTGTAGGTTTTGGGTTCATGGCCCACCAGTACCTTATCAGCAGATTGCTCATTAGCATTCAGTAAAACAAATGTTCACGCTCTCCAAAATGTGACCTTCTCAAGTTGAGGTATGAACTCTCTGCCTTGGCATGTCTCTGCAGTGCAATGTCAGAAAAGTACGGCATGCTAACTGATTTCTCCACAGGAGCAGTACATAACTAATTCTCAAAGTTTCACCTGGTACGGTCAAATGTATAATCTCAGCATGAGCAGTAACAATGCTGTAGCTGCTTTGCTTTTTATGTTCCCCCATCCACAATCTCAGCATGGGTCTGCATTGCATGGTCGCTATGCACTAACAATCCATTGGTAGCAGTTACTTAATTTCACAGAAACATAGTTGAAACTTTTTGTGATTTCAATTATGTGCAAGGGCAACCACCCTCAATCAGGATTTGGACTGAGTTAGTGGAACGTATAACTCAGGGATCATATTCCAATAGCACCCTTTCAAAAGGCAACTTGCTCCAGGTGAGGCTTGAACTCACAACCTCGGCATAGCTCCACAGTGCAATGTCATATAAGTACCGCGCGCTAACCGATTGCGCCACAAGAGCTTCATTCCAGCAACTGCAGACAACTTCCAGGTGGCCTTGAAGAATGGAAGCCATCACCTGCAAAGGGTGGGGGTGGTGTCTGGCATGAGTGGGGCACTGACAACTGTATCTGAATTGGTGTGTTGTATGATATACAATATTTGCACAAACTAGCCTGCTGAACAGCTTCCCCCTAGGCACCTTGTTAGAGGAACTGTATCGTAAACAGTAAGTCCTGAGCCCAAATCCCAGTTCTGCTGCATTTTTAGGAAGGTATTAACTAATTTTCAATTAGAATGAAATTTGCTCTATAAACATACACATTTGATCATTCAGTTTAATCACTATAAGTCTAAAGTTCATTACATTTCTAAAAGTATTTTCAACAAGTGCAGTTTTGATTGCATGGGTTGCTTGTTTTGAATCCAGACCGTGGGAGAAATCTGATTTCAGAACAATGACTTTTAGTTGGAATAACCACTTGACTCCTTATCTACTTTTTTAATTTTAAGATGTGGAGATCATACACACTGCATCCTTGGTAAAATAAGCTTCTTGTAGGGGAGGCTTGAACAAAAAACCACAGGATGTCTCTGCAGTGCACGTATGAAGATAACAAGGTAATCAGCACAGGCAAGTTTATAGAAAATGCGAGAATTTTTTTCTAGTTAAACAGTAGTGACTGTGTTCAGATTCCACTAGTGCCCTTTCAAAAAGCAACTTGCTCCAGGTGAGGCTCGAACTCACAACCTCGGCATAGCTCTACAATGCACTGTCATATAAGTACCGCGCGCTAACCGATTGCGCCACAAGAGCAACTGTCCTTTGTGCAATCAGAAGACTCTCAGGACAACAGTGTTACTCCATAAACCATTACATTTTTCTGGCTGGAGATTTAGCATGTGAGAGGCTATCATGAGTTGCTATAGCTTAGCTTGTTAGAGCAAGGGTCTTGAGAACTGTAGGTTTTGGGTTCATGGCCCACCAGTACCTTATCAGCAGATTGCTCATTAGCATTCAGTAAAACAAATGTTCACGCTCTCCAAAATGTGACCTTCTCAAGTTGAGGTATGAACTCTCTGCCTTGGCATGTCTCTGCAGTGCAATGTTAGAAAAGTACGGCATGCTAACTGATTTCTCCACAGGAGCAGTACATAACTAATTCTCAAAGTTTCACCTGGTACGGTCAAATGTATAATCTCAGCATGAGCAGTAACAATGCTGTAGCTGCTTTGCTTTTTATGTTCCCCCATCCACAATCTCAGCATGGGTCTGCATTGCATGGTCGCTATGCACTAACAATCCATTGGTAGCAGTTACTAAATTTCACAGAAACATAGTTGAAACTTTTTGTGATTTAAATTATGTGCAAGGGCAACCACCCTCAATCAGGATTTGGACTGAGTTAGTGGAACGTATAACTCAGGGATCATATTCCAATAGCACCCTTTCAAAAGGCAACTTGCTCCAGGTGAGGCTCGAACTCACAACCTCGGCATAGCTCCACAGTGCACTGTCATATAAGTACCGCGCGCTAACCGATTGCGCCACAAGAGCTTCATTCCAGCAACTGCAGACAACTTCCAGGTGGCCTTGAAGAATGGAAGCCATCACCTGCAAAGGGTGGGGGTGGTGTCTGGCATGAGTGGGGCACTGACAACTGTATCTGAATTGGTGTGTTGTATGATATACAATATTTGCACAAACTAGCCTGCTGAACTGCTTCCCCCTAGGCACCTTGTTAGAGGAACTGTATCGGAAACAGTAAGTCCTGAGCCCAAATCCCAATTCTGCTGCATTTTTAGGAAGGTATTAACTAATTTTCAATTAGAATGAAATTTGCTCTATAAACTTACACATTTGATCATTCAGTTTAATCACTATAAGTCTAAAGTTCATTACATTTCTAAAAGTATTTTCAACAAGTGCAGTTTTGATTGCATGGGTTGCTTGTTTTGAATCCAGACCGTGGGAGAAATCTGATTTCAGAACAATGACTTTTAGTTGGAATAACCACTTGACTCCTTATCTACTTTTTTAATTTTAAGATGTGGAGATCATACACACTGCATCCTTGGTAAAATAAGCTTCTTGTAGGGGAGGCTTGAACAAAAAACCACAGGATGTCTCTGCAGTGCACGTATGAAGATAACAAGGTAATCAGCACAGGCAAGTTTATAGAAAATGCGAGAATTTTTTTCTAGTTAAACAGTAGTGACTGTGTTCAGATTCCACTAGTGCCCTTTCAAAAAGCAACTTGCTCGAGGTGAGGCTCGAACTCACAACCTCGGCATAGCTCTACAATGCACTGTCATATAAGTACCGCGCGCTAACCGATTGCGCCACAAGAACAACTGTCCTTTGTGCAATCAGAAGACTCTCAGGACAACAGTGTTACTCCATAAACCATTACATTTTTCTGGCTGGAGATTTAGCATGTGAGAGGCTATCATGAGTTGCTATAGCTTAGCTTGTTAGAGCAAGGGTCTTGAGAACTGTAGGTTTTGGGTTCATGGCCCACCAGTACCTTATCAGCAGATTGCTCATTAGCATTCAGTAAAACAAATGTTCACGCTCTCCAAAATGTGACCTTCTCAAGTTGAGGTATGAACTCTCTGCCTTGGCATGTCTCTGCAGTGCAATGTCAGAAAAGTACGGCATGCTAACTGATTTCTCCACAGGAGCAGTACATAACTAATTCTCAAAGTTTCACCTGGTACGGTCAAATGTATAATCTCAGCATGAGCAGTAACAATGCTGTAGCTGCTTTGCTTTTTATGTTCCCCCATCCACAATCTCAGCATGGGTCTGCATTGCATGGTCGCTATGCACTAACAATCCATTGGTACCAGTTACTAAATTTCACAGAAACATAGTTGAAACTTTTTGTGAATTCAATTATGTGCAAGGGCAACCACCCTCAATCAGGATTTGGACTGAGTTAGTGGAACGTATAACTCAGGGATCATATTCCAATAGCACCCTTTCAAAAGGCAACTTGCTCCAGGTGAGGCTCGAACTCACAACCTCGGCATAGCTCCACAGTGCACTGTCATATAAGTACCGCGCGCTAACCGATTGCGCCACAAGAGCTTCATTCCAGCAACTGCAGACAACTTCCAGGTGGCCTTGAAGAATGGAAGCCATCACCTGCAAAGGGTGGGGGTGGTGTCTGGCATGAGTGGGGCACTGACAACTGTATCTGAATTGGTGTGTTGTATGATATACAATATTTGCACAAACTAGCCTGCTGAACAGCTTCCCCCTAGGCACCTCATTAGAGGAACTGTATCGTAAACAATAAGTCCTGAGCCCAAATCCCAGTTCTGCTGCATTTTTAGGAAGGTATTAACTAATTTTCAATTAAAATGAAATTTGCTCTATAAACTTACACATTTGATCATTCAGTTTAATCACTATAAGTCTAAAGTTCATTACATTTCTAAAAGTATTTTCAACAAGTGCAGTTTTGATTGCATGGGTTGCTTGTTTTGAATCCAGACCGTGGGAGAAATCTGATTTCAGAACAATGACTTTTAGTTGGAATAACCACTTGACTCCTTATCTACTTTTTTAATTTTAAGATGTGGAGATCATACACACTGCATCCTTGGTAAAATAAGCTTCTTGTAGGGGAGGCTTGAACAAAAAACCACAGGATGTCTCTGCAGTGCACGTATGAAGATAACAAGGTAATCAGCACAGGCAAGTTTATAGAAAATGCGAGAATTTTTTTCTAGTTAAACAGTAGTGACTGTGTTCAGATTCCACTAGTGCCCTTTCAAAAAGCAACTTGCTCGAGGTGAGGCTCGAACTCACAACCTCGGCATAGCTCTACAATGCACTGTCATATAAGTACCGCGCGCTAACCGATTGCGCCACAAGAGCAACTGTGCTTTGTGCAATCAGAAGACTCTCAGGACAACAGTGTTACTCCATAAACCATTACATTTTTCTGGCTGGAGATTTAGCATGTGAGAGGCTATCATGAGTTGCTATAGCTTAGCTTGTTAGAGCAAGGGTCTTGAGAACTGTAGGTTTTGGGTTCATGGCCCACCAGTACCTTATCAGCAGATTGCTCATTAGCATTCAGTAAAACAAATGTTCACGCTCTCCAAAATGTGACCTTCTCAAGTTGAGGTATGAACTCTCTGCCTTGGCATGTCTCTGCAGTGCAATGTCAGAAAAGTACGGCATGCTAACTGATTTCTCCACAGGAGCAGTACATAACTAATTCTCAAAGTTTCACCTGGTACGGTCAAATGTATAATCTCAGCAGTAACAATGCTGTAGCTGCTTTGCTTTTTATGTTCCCCCATCCACAATCTCAGCATGGGTCTGCATTGCATGGTCGCTATGCACTAACAATCCATTGGTAGCAGTTACTTAATTTCACAGAAACATAGTTGAAACTTTTTGTGATTTCAATTATGTGCAAGGGCAACCACCCTCAATCAGGATTTGGACTGAGTTAGTGGAACGTATAACTCAGGGATCATATTCCAATAGCACCCTTTCAAAAGGCAACTTGCTCCAGGTGAGGCTTGAACTCACAACCTCGGCATAGCTCCACAGTGCAATGTCATATAAGTACCGCGCGCTAACCGATTGCGCCACAAGAGCTTCATTCCCGCAACTGCAGACAACTTCCAGGTGGCCTTGAAGAATGGAAGCCATCACCTGCAAAGGGTGGGGGTGGTGTCTGGCATGAGTGGGGCACTGACAACTGTATCTGAATTGGTGTGTTGTATGATATACAATATTTGCACAAACTAGCCTGCTGAACAGCTTCCCCCTAGGCACCTTGTTAGAGGAACTGTATCGTAAACAGTAAGTCCTGAGCCCAAATCCCAGTTCTGCTGCATTTTTAGGAAGGTATTAACTAATTTTCAATTAGAATGAAATTTGCTCTATAAACATACACATTTGATCATTCAGTTTAATCACTATAAGTCTAAAGTTCATTACATTTCTAAAAGTATTTTCAACAAGTGCAGTTTTGATTGCATGGGTTGCTTGTTTTGAATCCAGACCGTGGGAGAAATCTGATTTCAGAACAATGACTTTTAGTTGGAATAACCACTTGACTCCTTATCTACTTTTTTAATTTTAAGATGTGGAGATCATACACACTGCATCCTTGGTAAAATAAGCTTCTTGTAGGGGAGGCTTGAACAAAAAACCACAGGATGTCTCTGCAGTGCACGTATGAAGATAACAAGGTAATCAGCACAGGCAAGTTTATAGAAAATGCGAGAATTTTTTTCTAGTTAAACAGTAGTGACTGTGTTCAGATTCCACTAGTGCCCTTTCAAAAAGCAACTTGCTCCAGGTGAGGCTCGAACTCACAACCTCGGCATAGCTCTACAATGCACTGTCATATAAGTACCGCGCGCTAACCGATTGCGCCACAAGAGCAACTGTCCTTTGTGCAATCAGAAGACTCTCAGGACAACAGTGTTACTCCATAAACCATTACATTTTTCTGGCTGGAGATTTAGCATGTGAGAGGCTATCATGAGTTGCTATAGCTTAGCTTGTTAGAGCAAGGGTCTTGAGAACTGTAGGTTTTGGGTTCATGGCCCACCAGTACCTTATCAGCAGATTGCTCATTAGCATTCAGTAAAACAAATGTTCACGCTCTCCAAAATGTGACCTTCTCAAGTTGAGGTATGAACTCTCTGCCTTGGCATGTCTCTGCAGTGCAATGTTAGAAAAGTACGGCATGCTAACTGATTTCTCCACAGGAGCAGTACATAACTAATTCTCAAAGTTTCACCTGGTACGGTCAAATGTATAATCTCAGCATGAGCAGTAACAATGCTGTAGCTGCTTTGCTTTTTATGTTCCCCCATCCACAATCTCAGCATGGGTCTGCATTGCATGGTCGCTATGCACTAACAATCCATTGGTAGCAGTTACTAAATTTCACAGAAACATAGTTGAAACTTTTTGTGATTTAAATTATGTGCAAGGGCAACCACCCTCAATCAGGATTTGGACTGAGTTAGTGGAACGTATAACTCAGGGATCATATTCCAATAGCACCCTTTCAAAAGGCAACTTGCTCCAGGTGAGGCTCGAACTCACAACCTCGGCATAGCTCCACAGTGCACTGTCATATAAGTACCGCGCGCTAACCGATTGCGCCACAAGAGCTTCATTCCAGCAACTGCAGACAACTTCCAGGTGGCCTTGAAGAATGGAAGCCATCACCTGCAAAGGGTGGGGGTGGTGTCTGGCATGAGTGGGGCACTGACAACTGTATCTGAATTGGTGTGTTGTATGATATACAATATTTGCACAAACTAGCCTGCTGAACAGCTTCCCCCTAGGCACCTCATTAGAGGAACTGTATCGTAAACAATAAGTCCTGAGCCCAAATCCCAGTTCTGCTGCATTTTTAGGAAGGTATTAACTAATTTTCAATTAAAATGAAATTTGCTCTATAAACTTACACATTTGATCATTCAGTTTAATCACTATAAGTCTAAAGTTCATTACATTTCTAAAAGTATTTTCAACAAGTGCAGTTTTGATTGCATGGGTTGCTTGTTTTGAATCCAGACCGTGGGAGAAATCTGATTTCAGAACAATGACTTTTAGTTGGAATAACCACTTGACTCCTTATCTACTTTTTTAATTTTAAGATGTGGAGATCATACACACTGCATCCTTGGTAAAATAAGCTTCTTGTAGGGGAGGCTTGAACAAAAAACCACAGGATGTCTCTGCAGTGCACGTATGAAGATAACAAGGTAATCAGCACAGGCAAGTTTATAGAAAATGCGAGAATTTTTTTCTAGTTAAACAGTAGTGACTGTGTTCAGATTCCACTAGTGCCCTTTCAAAAAGCAACTTGCTCGAGGTGAGGCTCGAACTCACAACCTCGGCATAGCTCTACAATGCACTGTCATATAAGTACCGCGCGCTAACCGATTGCGCCACAAGAACAACTGTCCTTTGTGCAATCAGAAGACTCTCAGGACAACAGTGTTACTCCATAAACCATTACATTTTTCTGGCTGGAGATTTAGCATGTGAGAGGCTATCATGAGTTGCTATAGCTTAGCTTGTTAGAGCAAGGGTCTTGAGAACTGTAGGTTTTGGGTTCATGGCCCACCAGTACCTTATCAGCAGATTGCTCATTAGCATTCAGTAAAACAAATGTTCACGCTCTCCAAAATGTGACCTTCTCAAGTTGAGGTATGAACTCTCTGCCTTGGCATGTCTCTGCAGTGCAATGTCAGAAAAGTACGGCATGCTAACTGATTTCTCCACAGGAGCAGTACATAACTAATTCTCAAAGTTTCACCTGGTACGGTCAAATGTATAATCTCAGCAGTAACAATGCTGTAGCTGCTTTGCTTTTTATGTTCCCCCATCCACAATCTCAGCATGGGTCTGCATTGCATGGTCGCTATGCACTAACAATCCATTGGTAGCAGTTACTAAATTTCACAGAAACATAGTTGAAACTTTTTGTGATTTAAATTATGTGCAAGGGCAACCACCCTCAATCAGGATTTGGACTGAGTTAGTGGAACGTATAACTCAGGGATCATATTCCAATAGCACCCTTTCAAAAGGCAACTTGCTCCAGGTGAGGCTTGAACTCACAACCTCGGCATAGCTCCACAGTGCACTGTCATATAAGTACCACGCGCTAACCGATTGCGCCACAAGAGCTTCATTCCAGCAACTGCAGACAACTTCCAGGTGGCCTTGAAGAATGGAAGCCATCACCTGCAAAGGGTGGGGGTGGTGTCTGGCATGAGTGGGGCACTGACAACTGTATCTGAATTGGTGTGTTGTATGATATACAATATTTGCACAAACTAGCCTGCTGAACAGCTTCCCCCTAGGCACCTCATTAGAGGAACTGTATCGTAAACAATAAGTCCTGAGCCCAAATCCCAGTTCTGCTGCATTTTTAGGAAGGTATTAACTAATTTTCAATTAAAATGAAATTTGCTCTATAAACTTACACATTTGATCATTCAGTTTAATCACTATAAGTCTAAAGTTCATTACATTTCTAAAAGTATTTTCAACAAGTGCAGTTTTGATTGCATGGGTTGCTTGTTTTGAATCCAGACCGTGGGAGAAATCTGATTTCAGAACAATGACTTTTAGTTGGAATAACCACTTGACTCCTTATCTACTTTTTTAATTTTAAGATGTGGAGATCATACACACTGCATCCTTGGTAAAATAAGCTTCTTGTAGGGGAGGCTTGAACAAAAAACCACAGGATGTCTCTGCAGTGCACGTATGAAGATAACAAGGTAATCAGCACAGGCAAGTTTATAGAAAATGCGAGAATTTTTTTCTAGTTAAACAGTAGTGACTGTGTTCAGATTCCACTAGTGCCCTTTCAAAAAGCAACTTGCTCGAGGTGAGGCTCGAACTCACAACCTCGGCATAGCTCTACAATGCACTGTCATATAAGTACCGCGCGCTAACCGATTGCGCCACAAGAGCAACTGTGCTTTGTGCAATCAGAAGACTCTCAGGACAACAGTGTTACTCCATAAACCATTACATTTTTCTGGCTGGAGATTTAGCATGTGAGAGGCTATCATGAGTTGCTATAGCTTAGCTTGTTAGAGCAAGGGTCTTGAGAACTGTAGGTTTTGGGTTCATGGCCCACCAGTACCTTATCAGCAGATTGCTCATTAGCATTCAGTAAAACAAATGTTCACGCTCTCCAAAATGTGACCTTCTCAAGTTGAGGTATGAACTCTCTGCCTTGGCATGTCTCTGCAGTGCAATGTCAGAAAAGTACGGCATGCTAACTGATTTCTCCACAGGAGCAGTACATAACTAATTCTCAAAGTTTCACCTGGTACGGTCAAATGTATAATCTCAGCAGTAACAATGCTGTAGCTGCTTTGCTTTTTATGTTCCCCCATCCACAATCTCAGCATGGGTCTGCATTGCATGGTCGCTATGCACTAACAATCCATTGGTAGCAGTTACTTAATTTCACAGAAACATAGTTGAAACTTTTTGTGATTTCAATTATGTGCAAGGGCAACCACCCTCAATCAGGATTTGGACTGAGTTAGTGGAACGTATAACTCAGGGATCATATTCCAATAGCACCCTTTCAAAAGGCAACTTGCTCCAGGTGAGGCTTGAACTCACAACCTCGGCATAGCTCCACAGTGCAATGTCATATAAGTACCGCGCGCTAACCGATTGCGCCACAAGAGCTTCATTCCAGCAACTGCAGACAACTTCCAGGTGGCCTTGAAGAATGGAAGCCATCACCTGCAAAGGGTGGGGGTGGTGTCTGGCATGAGTGGGGCACTGACAACTGTATCTGAATTGGTGTGTTGTATGATATACAATATTTGCACAAACTAGCCTGCTGAACAGCTTCCCCCTAGGCACCTTGTTAGAGGAACTGTATCGTAAACAGTAAGTCCTGAGCCCAAATCCCAGTTCTGCTGCATTTTTAGGAAGGTATTAACTAATTTTCAATTAGAATGAAATTTGCTCTATAAACATACACATTTGATCATTCAGTTTAATCACTATAAGTCTAAAGTTCATTACATTTCTAAAAGTATTTTCAACAAGTGCAGTTTTGATTGCATGGGTTGCTTGTTTTGAATCCAGACCGTGGGAGAAATCTGATTTCAGAACAATGACTTTTAGTTGGAATAACCACTTGACTCCTTATCTACTTTTTTAATTTTAAGATGTGGAGATCATACACACTGCATCCTTGGTAAAATAAGCTTCTTGTAGGGGAGGCTTGAACAAAAAACCACAGGATGTCTCTGCAGTGCACGTATGAAGATAACAAGGTAATCAGCACAGGCAAGTTTATAGAAAATGCGAGAATTTTTTTCTAGTTAAACAGTAGTGACTGTGTTCAGATTCCACTAGTGCCCTTTCAAAAAGCAACTTGCTCCAGGTGAGGCTCGAACTCACAACCTCGGCATAGCTCTACAATGCACTGTCATATAAGTACCGCGCGCTAACCGATTGCGCCACAAGAGCAACTGTCCTTTGTGCAATCAGAAGACTCTCAGGACAACAGTGTTACTCCATAAACCATTACATTTTTCTGGCTGGAGATTTAGCATGTGAGAGGCTATCATGAGTTGCTATAGCTTAGCTTGTTAGAGCAAGGGTCTTGAGAACTGTAGGTTTTGGGTTCATGGCCCACCAGTACCTTATCAGCAGATTGCTCATTAGCATTCAGTAAAACAAATGTTCACGCTCTCCAAAATGTGACCTTCTCAAGTTGAGGTATGAACTCTCTGCCTTGGCATGTCTCTGCAGTGCAATGTTAGAAAAGTACGGCATGCTAACTGATTTCTCCACAGGAGCAGTACATAACTAATTCTCAAAGTTTCACCTGGTACGGTCAAATGTATAATCTCAGCATGAGCAGTAACAATGCTGTAGCTGCTTTGCTTTTTATGTTCCCCCATCCACAATCTCAGCATGGGTCTGCATTGCATGGTCGCTATGCACTAACAATCCATTGGTAGCAGTTACTAAATTTCACAGAAACATAGTTGAAACTTTTTGTGATTTAAATTATGTGCAAGGGCAACCACCCTCAATCAGGATTTGGACTGAGTTAGTGGAACGTATAACTCAGGGATCATATTCCAATAGCACCCTTTCAAAAGGCAACTTGCTCCAGGTGAGGCTCGAACTCACAACCTCGGCATAGCTCCACAGTGCACTGTCATATAAGTACCGCGCGCTAACCGATTGCGCCACAAGAGCTTCATTCCAGCAACTGCAGACAACTTCCAGGTGGCCTTGAAGAATGGAAGCCATCACCTGCAAAGGGTGGGGGTGGTGTCTGGCATGAGTGGGGCACTGACAACTGTATCTGAATTGGTGTGTTGTATGATATACAATATTTGCACAAACTAGCCTGCTGAACAGCTTCCCCCTAGGCACCTCATTAGAGGAACTGTATCGTAAACAATAAGTCCTGAGCCCAAATCCCAGTTCTGCTGCATTTTTAGGAAGGTATTAACTAATTTTCAATTAAAATGAAATTTGCTCTATAAACTTACACATTTGATCATTCAGTTTAATCACTATAAGTCTAAAGTTCATTACATTTCTAAAAGTATTTTCAACAAGTGCAGTTTTGATTGCATGGGTTGCTTGTTTTGAATCCAGACCGTGGGAGAAATCTGATTTCAGAACAATGACTTTTAGTTGGAATAACCACTTGACTCCTTATCTACTTTTTTAATTTTAAGATGTGGAGATCATACACACTGCATCCTTGGTAAAATAAGCTTCTTGTAGGGGAGGCTTGAACAAAAAACCACAGGATGTCTCTGCAGTGCACGTATGAAGATAACAAGGTAATCAGCACAGGCAAGTTTATAGAAAATGCGAGAATTTTTTTCTAGTTAAACAGTAGTGACTGTGTTCAGATTCCACTAGTGCCCTTTCAAAAAGCAACTTGCTCGAGGTGAGGCTCGAACTCACAACCTCGGCATAGCTCTACAATGCACTGTCATATAAGTACCGCGCGCTAACCGATTGCGCCACAAGAACAACTGTCCTTTGTGCAATCAGAAGACTCTCAGGACAACAGTGTTACTCCATAAACCATTACATTTTTCTGGCTGGAGATTTAGCATGTGAGAGGCTATCATGAGTTGCTATAGCTTAGCTTGTTAGAGCAAGGGTCTTGAGAACTGTAGGTTTTGGGTTCATGGCCCACCAGTACCTTATCAGCAGATTGCTCATTAGCATTCAGTAAAACAAATGTTCACGCTCTCCAAAATGTGACCTTCTCAAGTTGAGGTATGAACTCTCTGCCTTGGCATGTCTCTGCAGTGCAATGTCAGAAAAGTACGGCATGCTAACTGATTTCTCCACAGGAGCAGTACATAACTAATTCTCAAAGTTTCACCTGGTACGGTCAAATGTATAATCTCAGCAGTAACAATGCTGTAGCTGCTTTGCTTTTTATGTTCCCCCATCCACAATCTCAGCATGGGTCTGCATTGCATGGTCGCTATGCACTAACAATCCATTGGTAGCAGTTACTAAATTTCACAGAAACATAGTTGAAACTTTTTGTGATTTAAATTATGTGCAAGGGCAACCACCCTCAATCAGGATTTGGACTGAGTTAGTGGAACGTATAACTCAGGGATCATATTCCAATAGCACCCTTTCAAAAGGCAACTTGCTCCAGGTGAGGCTTGAACTCACAACCTCGGCATAGCTCCACAGTGCACTGTCATATAAGTACCGCGCGCTAACCGATTGCGCCACAAGAGCTTCATTCCAGCAACTGCAGACAACTTCCAGGTGGCCTTGAAGAATGGAAGCCATCACCTGCAAAGGGTGGGGGTGGTGTCTGGCATGAGTGGGGCACTGACAACTGTATCTGAATTGGTGTGTTGTATGATATACAATATTTGCACAAACTAGCCTGCTGAACAGCTTCCCCCTAGGCACCTTGTTAGAGGAACTGTATCGTAAACAGTAAGTCCTGAGCCCAAATCCCAGTTCTGCTGCATTTTTAGGAAGGTATTAACTAATTTTCAATTAGAATGAAATTTGCTCTATAAACATACACATTTGATCATTCAGTTTAATCACTATAAGTCTAAAGTTCATTACATTTCTAAAAGTATTTTCAACAAGTGCAGTTTTGATTGCATGGGTTGCTTGTTTTGAATCCAGACCGTGGGAGAAATCTGATTTCAGAACAATGACTTTTAGTTGGAATAACCACTTGACTCCTTATCTACTTTTTTAATTTTAAGATGTGGAGATCATACACACTGCATCCTTGGTAAAATAAGCTTCTTGTAGGGGAGGCTTGAACAAAAAACCACAGGATGTCTCTGCAGTGCACGTATGAAGATAACAAGGTAATCAGCACAGGCAAGTTTATAGAAAATGCGAGAATTTTTTTCTAGTTAAACAGTAGTGACTGTGTTCAGATTCCACTAGTGCCCTTTCAAAAAGCAACTTGCTCCAGGTGAGGCTCGAACTCACAACCTCGGCATAGCTCTACAATGCACTGTCATATAAGTACCGCGCGCTAACCGATTGCGCCACAAGAGCAACTGTCCTTTGTGCAATCAGAAGACTCTCAGGACAACAGTGTTACTCCATAAACCATTACATTTTTCTGGCTGGAGATTTAGCATGTGAGAGGCTATCATGAGTTGCTATAGCTTAGCTTGTTAGAGCAAGGGTCTTGAGAACTGTAGGTTTTGGGTTCATGGCCCACCAGTACCTTATCAGCAGATTGCTCATTAGCATTCAGTAAAACAAATGTTCACGCTCTCCAAAATGTGACCTTCTCAAGTTGAGGTATGAACTCTCTGCCTTGGCATGTCTCTGCAGTGCAATGTTAGAAAAGTACGGCATGCTAACTGATTTCTCCACAGGAGCAGTACATAACTAATTCTCAAAGTTTCACCTGGTACGGTCAAATGTATAATCTCAGCATGAGCAGTAACAATGCTGTAGCTGCTTTGCTTTTTATGTTCCCCCATCCACAATCTCAGCATGGGTCTGCATTGCATGGTCGCTATGCACTAACAATCCATTGGTAGCAGTTACTAAATTTCACAGAAACATAGTTGAAACTTTTTGTGATTTAAATTATGTGCAAGGGCAACCACCCTCAATCAGGATT
Source organism: Synaphobranchus kaupii (assembly GCA_029718625.1). Lineage (NCBI taxonomy): Eukaryota > Metazoa > Chordata > Actinopteri > Anguilliformes > Synaphobranchidae > Synaphobranchus > Synaphobranchus kaupii. The sequence continues at coordinate 105,448,711 of CM056376.1, forward strand.
TGGACTGAGTTAGTGGAACGTATAACTCAGGGATCATATTCCAATAGCACCCTTTCAAAAGGCAACTTGCTCCAGGTGAGGCTCGAACTCACAACCTCGGCATAGCTCCACAGTGCACTGTCATATAAGTACCGCGCGCTAACCGATTGCGCCACAAGAGCTTCATTCCAGCAACTGCCGACAACTTCCAGGTGGCCTTGAAGAATGGAAGCCATCACCTGCAAAGGGTGGGGGTGGTGTCTGGCATGAGTGGGGCACTGACAACTGTATCTGAATTGGTGTGTTGTATGATATACAATATTTGCACAAACTAGCCTGCTGAACAGCTTCCCCCTAGGCACCTCATTAGAGGAACTGTATCGTAAACAATAAGTCCTGAGCCCAAATCCCAGTTCTGCTGCATTTTTAGGAAGGTATTAACTAATTTTCAATTAAAATGAAATTTGCTCTATAAACTTACACATTTGATCATTCAGTTTAATCACTATAAGTCTAAAGTTCATTACATTTCTAAAAGTATTTTCAACAAGTGCAGTTTTGATTGCATGGGTTGCTTGTTTTGAATCCAGACCGTGGGAGAAATCTGATTTCAGAACAATGACTTTTAGTTGGAATAACCACTTGACTCCTTATCTACTTTTTTAATTTTAAGATGTGGAGATCATACACACTGCATCCTTGGTAAAATAAGCTTCTTGTAGGGGAGGCTTGAACAAAAAACCACAGGATGTCTCTGCAGTGCACGTATGAAGATAACAAGGTAATCAGCACAGGCAAGTTTATAGAAAATGCGAGAATTTTTTTCTAGTTAAACAGTAGTGACTGTGTTCAGATTCCACTAGTGCCCTTTCAAAAAGCAACTTGCTCGAGGTGAGGCTCGAACTCACAACCTCGGCATAGCTCTACAATGCACTGTCATATAAGTACCGCGCGCTAACCGATTGCGCCACAAGAGCAACTGTCCTTTGTGCAATCAGAAGACTCTCAGGACAACAGTGTTACTCCATAAACCATTACATTTTTCTGGCTGGAGATTTAGCATGTGAGAGGCTATCATGAGTTGCTATAGCTTAGCTTGTTAGAGCAAGGGTCTTGAGAACTGTAGGTTTTGGGTTCATGGCCCACCAGTACCTTATCAGCAGATTGCTCATTAGCATTCAGTAAAACAAATGTTCACGCTCTCCAAAATGTGACCTTCTCAAGTTGAGGTATGAACTCTCTGCCTTGGCATGTCTCTGCAGTGCAATGTCAGAAAAGTACGGCATGCTAACTGATTTCTCCACAGGAGCAGTACATAACTAATTCTCAAAGTTTCACCTGGTACGGTCAAATGTATAATCTCAGCATGAGCAGTAACAATGCTGTAGCTGCTTTGCTTTTTATGTTCCCCCATCCACAATCTCAGCATGGGTCTGCATTGCATGGTCGCTATGCACTAACAATCCATTGGTACCAGTTACTAAATTTCACAGAAACATAGTTGAAACTTTTTGTGAATTCAATTATGTGCAAGGGCAACCACCCTCAATCAGGATTTGGACTGAGTTAGTGGAACGTATAACTCAGGGATCATATTCCAATAGCACCCTTTCAAAAGGCAACTTGCTCCAGGTGAGGCTCGAACTCACAACCTCGGCATAGCTCCACAGTGCACTGTCATATAAGTACCGCGCGCTAACCGATTGCGCCACAAGAGCTTCATTCCAGCAACTGCAGACAACTTCCAGGTGGCCTTGAAGAATGGAAGCCATCACCTGCAAAGGGTGGGGGTGGTGTCTGGCATGAGTGGGGCACTGACAACTGTATCTGAATTGGTGTGTTGTATGATATACAATATTTGCACAAACTAGCCTGCTGAACTGCTTCCCCCTAGGCACCTTGTTAGAGGAACTGTATCGTAAACAGTAAGTCCTGAGCCCAAATCCCAATTCTGCTGCATTTTTAGGAAGGTATTAACTAATTTTCAATTAGAATGAAATTTGCTCTATAAACTTACACATTTGATCATTCAGTTTAATCACTATAAGTCTAAAGTTCATTACATTTCTAAAAGTATTTTCAACAAGTGCAGTTTTGATTGCATGGGTTGCTTGTTTTGAATCCAGACCGTGGGAGAAATCTGATTTCAGAACAATGACTTTTAGTTGGAATAACCACTTGACTCCTTATCTACTTTTTTAATTTTAAGATGTGGAGATCATACACACTGCATCCTTGGTAAAATAAGCTTCTTGTAGGGGAGGCTTGAACAAAAAACCACAGGATGTCTCTGCAGTGCACGTATGAAGATAACAAGGTAATCAGCACAGGCAAGTTTATAGAAAATGCGAGAATTTTTTTCTAGTTAAACAGTAGTGACTGTGTTCAGATTCCACTAGTGCCCTTTCAAAAAGCAACTTGCTCCAGGTGAGGCTCGAACTCACAACCTCGGCATAGCTCTACAATGCACTGTCATATAAGTACCGCGCGCTAACCGATTGCGCCACAAGAACAACTGTCCTTTGTGCAATCAGAAGACTCTCAGGACAACAGTGTTACTCCATAAACCATTACATTTTTCTGGCTGGAGATTTAGCATGTGAGAGGCTATCATGAGTTGCTATAGCTTAGCTTGTTAGAGCAAGGGTCTTGAGAACTGTAGGTTTTGGGTTCATGGCCCACCAGTACCTTATCAGCAGATTGCTCATTAGCATTCAGTAAAACAAATGTTCACGCTCTCCAAAATGTGACCTTCTCAAGTTGAGGTATGAACTCTCTGCCTTGGCATGTCTCTGCAGTGCAATGTCAGAAAAGTACGGCATGCTAACTGATTTCTCCACAGGAGCAGTACATAACTAATTCTCAAAGTTTCACCTGGTACGGTCAAATGTATAATCTCAGCATGAGCAGTAACAATGCTGTAGCTGCTTTGCTTTTTATGTTCCCCCATCCACAATCTCAGCATGGGTCTGCATTGCATGGTCGCTATGCACTAACAATCCATTGGTAGCAGTTACTAAATTTCACAGAAACATAGTTGAAACTTTTTGTGATTTAAATTATGTGCAAGGGCAACCACCCTCAATCAGGATTTGGACTGAGTTAGTGGAACGTATAACTCAGGGATCATATTCCAATAGCACCCTTTCAAAAGGCAAGTTGCTCCAGGTGAGGCTCGAACTCACAACCTCGGCATAGCTCCACAGTGCACTGTCATATAAGTACCGCGCGCTAACCGATTGCGCCACAAGAGCTTCATTCCAGCAACTGCAGACAACTTCCAGGTGGCCTTGAAGAATGGAAGCCATCACCTGCAAAGGGTGGGGGTGGTGTCTGGCATGAGTGGGGCACTGACAACTGTATCTGAATTGGTGTGTTGTATGATATACAATATTTGCACAAACTAGCCTGCTGAACAGCTTCCCCCTAGGCACCTTGTTAGAGGAACTGTATCGTAAACAGTAAGTCCTGAGCCCAAATCCCAGTTCTGCTGCATTTTTAGGAAGGTATTAACTAATTTTCAATTAGAATGAAATTTGCTCTATAAACATACACATTTGATCATTCAGTTTAATCACTATAAGTCTAAAGTTCATTACATTTCTAAAAGTATTTTCAACAAGTGCAGTTTTGATTGCATGGGTTGCTTGTTTTGAATCCAGACCGTGGGAGAAATCTGATTTCAGAACAATGACTTTTAGTTGGAATAACCACTTGACTCCTTATCTACTTTTTTAATTTTAAGATGTGGAGATCATACACACTGCATCCTTGGTAAAATAAGCTTCTTGTAGGGGAGGCTTGAACAAAAAACCACAGGATGTCTCTGCAGTGCACGTATGAAGATAACAAGGTAATCAGCACAGGCAAGTTTATAGAAAATGCGAGAATTTTTTTCTAGTTAAACAGTAGTGACTGTGTTCAGATTCCACTAGTGCCCTTTCAAAAAGCAACTTGCTCCAGGTGAGGCTCGAACTCACAACCTCGGCATAGCTCTACAATGCACTGTCATATAAGTACCGCGCGCTAACCGATTGCGCCACAAGAGCAACTGTCCTTTGTGCAATCAGAAGACTCTCAGGACAACAGTGTTACTCCATAAACCATTACATTTTTCTGGCTGGAGATTTAGCATGTGAGAGGCTATCATGAGTTGCTATAGCTTAGCTTGTTAGAGCAAGGGTCTTGAGAACTGTAGGTTTTGGGTTCATGGCCCACCAGTACCTTATCAGCAGATTGCTCATTAGCATTCAGTAAAACAAATGTTCACGCTCTCCAAAATGTGACCTTCTCAAGTTGAGGTATGAACTCTCTGCCTTGGCATGTCTCTGCAGTGCAATGTTAGAAAAGTACGGCATGCTAACTGATTTCTCCACAGGAGCAGTACATAACTAATTCTCAAAGTTTCACCTGGTACGGTCAAATGTATAATCTCAGCATGAGCAGTAACAATGCTGTAGCTGCTTTGCTTTTTATGTTCCCCCATCCACAATCTCAGCATGGGTCTGCATTGCATGGTCGCTATGCACTAACAATCCATTGGTAGCAGTTACTAAATTTCACAGAAACATAGTTGAAACTTTTTGTGATTTAAATTATGTGCAAGGGCAACCACCCTCAATCAGGATTTGGACTGAGTTAGTGGAACGTATAACTCAGGGATCATATTCCAATAGCACCCTTTCAAAAGGCAACTTGCTCCAGGTGAGGCTTGAACTCACAACCTCGGCATAGCTCCACAGTGCAATGTCATATAAGTACCGCGCGCTAACCGATTGCGCCACAAGAGCTTCATTCCAGCAACTGCAGACAACTTCCAGGTGGCCTTGAAGAATGGAAGCCATCACCTGCAAAGGGTGGGGGTGGTGTCTGGCATGAGTGGGGCACTGACAACTGTATCTGAATTGGTGTGTTGTATGATATACAATATTTGCACAAACTAGCCTGCTGAACAGCTTCCCCCTAGGCACCTTGTTAGAGGAACTGTATCGTAAACAGTAAGTCCTGAGCCCAAATCCCAGTTCTGCTGCATTTTTAGGAAGGTATTAACTAATTTTCAATTAGAATGAAATTTGCTCTATAAACATACACATTTGATCATTCAGTTTAATCACTATAAGTCTAAAGTTCATTACATTTCTAAAAGTATTTTCAACAAGTGCAGTTTTGATTGCATGGGTTGCTTGTTTTGAATCCAGACCGTGGGAGAAATCTGATTTCAGAACAATGACTTTTAGTTGGAATAACCACTTGACTCCTTATCTACTTTTTTAATTTTAAGATGTGGAGATCATACACACTGCATCCTTGGTAAAATAAGCTTCTTGTAGGGGAGGCTTGAACAAAAAACCACAGGATGTCTCTGCAGTGCACGTATGAAGATAACAAGGTAATCAGCACAGGCAAGTTTATAGAAAATGCGAGAATTTTTTTCTAGTTAAACAGTAGTGACTGTGTTCAGATTCCACTAGTGCCCTTTCAAAAAGCAACTTGCTCCAGGTGAGGCTCGAACTCACAACCTCGGCATAGCTCTACAATGCACTGTCATATAAGTACCGCGCGCTAACCGATTGCGCCACAAGAGCAACTGTCCTTTGTGCAATCAGAAGACTCTCAGGACAACAGTGTTACTCCATAAACCATTACATTTTTCTGGCTGGAGATTTAGCATGTGAGAGGCTATCATGAGTTGCTATAGCTTAGCTTGTTAGAGCAAGGGTCTTGAGAACTGTAGGTTTTGGGTTCATGGCCCACCAGTACCTTATCAGCAGATTGCTCATTAGCATTCAGTAAAACAAATGTTCACGCTCTCCAAAATGTGACCTTCTCAAGTTGAGGTATGAACTCTCTGCCTTGGCATGTCTCTGCAGTGCAATGTTAGAAAAGTACGGCATGCTAACTGATTTCTCCACAGGAGCAGTACATAACTAATTCTCAAAGTTTCACCTGGTACGGTCAAATGTATAATCTCAGCATGAGCAGTAACAATGCTGTAGCTGCTTTGCTTTTTATGTTCCCCCATCCACAATCTCAGCATGGGTCTGCATTGCATGGTCGCTATGCACTAACAATCCATTGGTAGCAGTTACTAAATTTCACAGAAACATAGTTGAAACTTTTTGTGATTTAAATTATGTGCAAGGGCAACCACCCTCAATCAGGATTTGGACTGAGTTAGTGGAACGTATAACTCAGGGATCATATTCCAATAGCACCCTTTCAAAAGGCAACTTGCTCCAGGTGAGGCTCGAACTCACAACCTCGGCATAGCTCCACAGTGCACTGTCATATAAGTACCGCGCGCTAACCGATTGCGCCACAAGAGCTTCATTCCAGCAACTGCAGACAACTTCCAGGTGGCCTTGAAGAATGGAAGCCATCACCTGCAAAGGGTGGGGGTGGTGTCTGGCATGAGTGGGGCACTGACAACTGTATCTGAATTGGTGTGTTGTATGATATACAATATTTGCACAAACTAGCCTGCTGAACAGCTTCCCCCTAGGCACCTCATTAGAGGAACTGTATCGTAAACAATAAGTCATGAGCCCAAATCCCAGTTCTGCTGCATTTTTAGGAAGGTATTAACTAATTTTCAATTAAAATGAAATTTGCTCTATAAACTTACACATTTGATCATTCAGTTTAATCACTATAAGTCTAAAGTTCATTACATTTCTAAAAGTATTTTCAACAAGTGCAGTTTTGATTGCATGGGTTGCTTGTTTTGAATCCAGACCGTGGGAGAAATCTGATTTCAGAACAATGACTTTTAGTTGGAATAACCACTTGACTCCTTATCTACTTTTTTAATTTTAAGATGTGGAGATCATACACACTGCATCCTTGGTAAAATAAGCTTCTTGTAGGGGAGGCTTGAACAAAAAACCACAGGATGTCTCTGCAGTGCACGTATGAAGATAACAAGGTAATCAGCACAGGCAAGTTTATAGAAAATGCGAGAATTTTTTTCTAGTTAAACAGTAGTGACTGTGTTCAGATTCCACTAGTGCCCTTTCAAAAAGCAACTTGCTCGAGGTGAGGCTCGAACTCACAACCTCGGCATAGCTCTACAATGCACTGTCATATAAGTACCGCGCGCTAACCGATTGCGCCACAAGAGCAACTGTCCTTTGTGCAATCAGAAGACTCTCAGGACAACAGTGTTACTCCATAAACCATTACATTTTTCTGGCTGGAGATTTAGCATGTGAGAGGCTATCATGAGTTGCTATAGCTTAGCTTGTTAGAGCAAGGGTCTTGAGAACTGTAGGTTTTGGGTTCATGGCCCACCAGTACCTTATCAGCAGATTGCTCATTAGCATTCAGTAAAACAAATGTTCACGCTCTCCAAAATGTGACCTTCTCAAGTTGAGGTATGAACTCTCTGCCTTGGCATGTCTCTGCAGTGCAATGTCAGAAAAGTACGGCATGCTAACTGATTTCTCCACAGGAGCAGTACATAACTAATTCTCAAAGTTTCACCTGGTACGGTCAAATGTATAATCTCAGCAGTAACAATGCTGTAGCTGCTTTGCTTTTTATGTTCCCCCATCCACAATCTCAGCATGGGTCTGCATTGCATGGTCGCTATGCACTAACAATCCATTGGTAGCAGTTACTAAATTTCACAGAAACATAGTTGAAACTTTTTGTGATTTAAATTATGTGCAAGGGCAACCACCCTCAATCAGGATTTGGACTGAGTTAGTGGAATGTATAACTCAGGGATCATATTCCAATAGCACCCTTTCAAAAGGCAACTTGCTCCAGGTGAGGCTTGAACTCACAACCTCGGCATAGCTCCACAGTGCACTGTCACATAAGTACCGCGCGCTAACCGATTGCGCCACAAGAGCTTCATTCCAGCAACTGCAGACAACTTCCAGGTGGCCTTGAAGAATGGAAGCCATCACCTGCAAAGGGTGGGGGTGGTGTCTGGCATGAGTGGGGCACTGACAACTGTATCTGAATTGGTGTGTTGTATGATATACAATATTTGCACAAACTAGCCTGCTGAACAGCTTCCCCCTAGGCACCTTGTTAGAGGAACTGTATCGTAAACAGTAAGTCCTGAGCCCAAATCCCAGTTCTGCTGCATTTTTAGGAAGGTATTAACTAATTTTCAATTAGAATGAAATTTGCTCTATAAACATACACATTTGATCATTCAGTTTAATCACTATAAGTCTAAAGTTCATTACATTTCTAAAAGTATTTTCAACAAGTGCAGTTTTGATTGCATGGGTTGCTTGTTTTGAATCCAGACCGTGGGAGAAATCTGATTTCAGAACAATGACTTTTAGTTGGAATAACCACTTGACTCCTTATCTACTTTTTTAATTTTAAGATGTGGAGATCATACACACTGCATCCTTGGTAAAATAAGCTTCTTGTAGGGGAGGCTTGAACAAAAAACCACAGGATGTCCCTGCAGTGCACGTATGAAGATAACAAGGTAATCAGCACAGGCAAGTTTATAGAAAATGCGAGAATTTTTTTCTAGTTAAACAGTAGTGACTGTGTTCAGATTCCACTAGTGCCCTTTCAAAAAGCAACTTGCTCCAGGTGAGGCTCGAACTCACAACCTCGGCATAGCTCTACAATGCACTGTCATATAAGTACCGCGCGCTAACCGATTGCGCCACAAGAGCAACTGTCCTTTGTGCAATCAGAAGACTCTCAGGACAACAGTGTTACTCCATAAACCATTACATTTTTCTGGCTGGAGATTTAGCATGTGAGAGGCTATCATGAGTTGCTATAGCTTAGCTTGTTAGAGCAAGGGTCTTGAGAACTGTAGGTTTTGGGTTCATGGCCCACCAGTACCTTATCAGCAGATTGCTCATTAGCATTCAGTAAAACAAATGTTCACCCTCTCCAAAATGTGACCTTCTCAAGTTGAGGTATGAACTCTCTGCCTTGGCATGTCTCTGCAGTGCAATGTTAGAAAAGTACGGCATGCTAACTGATTTCTCCACAGGAGCAGTACATAACTAATTCTCAAAGTTTCACCTGGTACGGTCAAATGTATAATCTCAGCATGAGCAGTAACAATGCTGTAGCTGCTTTGCTTTTTATGTTCCCCCATCCACAATCTCAGCATGGGTCTGCATTGCATGGTCGCTATGCACTAACAATCCATTGGTAGCAGTTACTAAATTTCACAGAAACATAGTTGAAACTTTTTGTGATTTAAATTATGTGCAAGGGCAACCACCCTCAATCAGGATTTGGACTGAGTTAGTGGAACGTATAACTCAGGGATCATATTCCAATAGCACCCTTTCAAAAGGCAACTTGCTCCAGGTGAGGCTCGAACTCACAACCTCGGCATAGCTCCACAGTGCACTGTCATATAAGTACCGCGCGCTAACCGATTGCGCCACAAGAGCTTCATTCCAGCAACTGCAGACAACTTCCAGGTGGCCTTGAAGAATGGAAGCCATCACCTGCAAAGGGTGGGGGTGGTGTCTGGCATGAGTGGGGCACTGACAACTGTATCTGAATTGGTGTGTTGTATGATATACAATATTTGCACAAACTAGCCTGCTGAACTGCTTCCCCCTAGGCACCTTGTTAGAGGAACTGTATCGTAAACAGTAAGTCCTGAGCCCAAATCCCAATTCTGCTGCATTTTTAGGAAGGTATTAACTAATTTTCAATTAGAATGAAATTTGCTCTATAAACTTACACATTTGATCATTCAGTTTAATCACTATAAGTCTAAAGTTCATTACATTTCTAAAAGTATTTTCAACAAGTGCAGTTTTGATTGCATGGGTTGCTTGTTTTGAATCCAGACCGTGGGAGAAATCTGATTTCAGAACAATGACTTTTAGTTGGAATAACCACTTGACTCCTTATCTACTTTTTTAATTTTAAGATGTGGAGATCATACACACTGCATCCTTGGTAAAATAAGCTTCTTGTAGGGGAGGCTTGAACAAAAAACCACAGGATGTCTCTGCAGTGCACGTATGAAGATAACAAGGTAATCAGCACAGGCAAGTTTATAGAAAATGCGAGAATTTTTTTCTAGTTAAACAGTAGTGACTGTGTTCAGATTCCACTAGTGCCCTTTCAAAAAGCAACTTGCTCGAGGTGAGGCTCGAACTCACAACCTCGGCATAGCTCTACAATGCACTGTCATATAAGTACCGCGCGCTAACCGATTGCGCCACAAGAACAACTGTCCTTTGTGCAATCAGAAGACTCACAGGACAACAGTGTTACTCCATAAACCATTACATTTTTCTGGCTGGAGATTTAGCATGTGAGAGGCTATCATGAGTTGCTATAGCTTAGCTTGTTAGAGCAAGGGTCTTGAGAACTGTAGGTTTTGGGTTCATGGCCCACCAGTACCTTATCAGCAGATTGCTCATTAGCATTCAGTAAAACAAATGTTCACGCTCTCCAAAATGTGACCTTCTCAAGTTGAGGTATGAACTCTCTGCCTTGGCATGTCTCTGCAGTGCAATGTCAGAAAAGTACGGCATGCTAACTGATTTCTCCACAGGAGCAGTACATAACTAATTCTCAAAGTTTCACCTGGTACGGTCAAATGTATAATCTCAGCATGAGCAGTAACAATGCTGTAGCTGCTTTGCTTTTTATGTTCCCCCATCCACAATCTCAGCATGGGTCTGCATTGCATGGTCGCTATGCACTAACAATCTATTGGTACCAGTTACTAAATTTCACAGAAACATAGTTGAAACTTTTTGTGAATTCAATTATGTGCAAGGGCAACCACCCTCAATCAGGATTTGGACTGAGTTAGTGGAACGTATAACTCAGGGATCATATTCCAATAGCACCCTTTCAAAAGGCAACTTGCTCCAGGTGAGGCTTGAACTCACAACCTCGGCATAGCTCCACAGTGCACTGTCATATAAGTACCGCGCGCTAACCGATTGCGCCACAAGAGCTTCATTCCAGCAACTGCAGACAACTTCCAGGTGGCCTTGAAGAATGGAAGCCATCACCTGCAAAGGGTGGGGGTGGTGTCTGGCATGAGTGGGGCACTGACAACTGTATCTGAATTGGTGTGTTGTATGATATACAATATTTGCACAAACTAGCCTGCTGAACAGCTTCCCCCTAGGCACCTCATTAGAGGAACTGTATCGTAAACAATAAGTCCTGAGCCCAAATCCCAGTTCTGCTGCATTTTTAGGAAGGTATTAACTAATTTTCAATTAAAATGAAATTTGCTCTATAAACTTACACATTTGATCATTCAGTTTAATCACTATAAGTCTAAAGTTCATTACATTTCTAAAAGTATTTTCAACAAGTGCAGTTTTGATTGCATGGGTTGCTTGTTTTGAATCCAGACCGTGGGAGAAATCTGATTTCAGAACAATGACTTTTAGTTGGAATAACCACTTGACTCCTTATCTACTTTTTTAATTTTAAGATGTGGAGATCATACACACTGCATCCTTGGTAAAATAAGCTTCTTGTAGGGGAGGCTTGAACAAAAAACCACAGGATGTCTCTGCAGTGCACGTATGAAGATAACAAGGTAATCAGCACAGGCAAGTTTATAGAAAATGCGAGAATTTTTTTCTAGTTAAACAGTAGTGACTGTGTTCAGATTCCACTAGTGCCCTTTCAAAAAGCAACTTGCTCGAGGTGAGGCTCGAACTCACAACCTCGGCATAGCTCTACAATGCACTGTCATATAAGTACCGCGCGCTAACCGATTGCGCCACAAGAGCAACTGTCCTTTGTGCAATCAGAAGACTCTCAGGACAACAGTGTTACTCCATAAACCATTACATTTTTCTGGCTGGAGATTTAGCATGTGAGAGGCTATCATGAGTTGCTATAGCTTAGCTTGTTAGAGCAAGGGTCTTGAGAACTGTAGGTTTTGGGTTCATGGCCCACCAGTACCTTATCAGCAGATTGCTCATTAGCATTCAGTAAAACAAATGTTCACGCTCTCCAAAATGTGACCTTCTCAAGTTGAGGTATGAACTCTCTGCCTTGGCATGTATCTGCAGTGCAATGTCAGAAAAGTACGGCATGCTAACTGATTTCTCCACAGGAGCAGTACATAACTAATTCTCAAAGTTTCACCTGGTACGGTCAAATGTATAATCTCAGCAGTAACAATGCTGTAGCTGCTTTGCTTTTTATGTTCCCCCATCCACAATCTCAGCATGGGTCTGCATTGCATGGTCGCTATGCACTAACAATCCATTGGTAGCAGTTACTAAATTTCACAGAAACATAGTTGAAACTTTTTGTGATTTCAATTATGTGCAAGGGCAACCACCCTCAATCAGGATTTGGACTGAGTTAGTGGAACGTATAACTCAGGGATCATATTCCAATAGCACCCTTTCAAAAGGCAACTTGCTCCAGGTGAGGCTCGAACTCACAACCTCGGCATAGCTCCACAGTGCACTGTCATATAAGTACCGCGCGCTAACCGATTGCGCCACAAGAGCTTCATTCCAGCAACTGCAGACAACTTCCAGGTGGCCTTGAAGAATGGAAGCCATCACCTGCAAAGGGTGGGGGTGGTGTCTGGCATGAGTGGGGCACTGACAACTGTATCTGAATTGGTGTGTTGTATGATATACAATATTTGCACAAACTAGCCTGCTGAACAGCTTCCCCCTAGGCACCTCATTAGAGGAACTGTATCGTAAACAATAAGTCCTGAGCCCAAATCCCAGTTCTGCTGCATTTTTAGGAAGGTATTAACTAATTTTCAATTAAAATGAAATTTGCTCTATAAACTTACACATTTGATCATTCAGTTTAATCACTATAAGTCTAAAGTTCATTACATTTCTAAAAGTATTTTCAACAAGTGCAGTTTTGATTGCATGGGTTGCTTGTTTTGAATCCAGACCGTGGGAGAAATCTGATTTCAGAACAATGACTTTTAGTTGGAATAACCACTTGACTCCTTATCTACTTTTTTAATTTTAAGATGTGGAGATCATACACACTGCATCCTTGGTAAAATAAGCTTCTTGTAGGGGAGGCTTGAACAAAAAACCACAGGATGTCTCTGCAGTGCACGTATGAAGATAACAAGGTAATCAGCACAGGCAAGTTTATAGAAAATGCGAGAATTTTTTTCTAGTTAAACAGTAGTGACTGTGTTCAGATTCCACTAGTGCCCTTTCAAAAAGCAACTTGCTCGAGGTGAGGCTCGAACTCACAACCTCGGCATAGCTCTACAATGCACTGTCATATAAGTACCCGCGCGCTAACCGATTGCGCCACAAGAGCAACTGTCCTTTGTGCAATCAGAAGACTCTCAGGACAACAGTGTTACTCCATAAACCATTACATTTTTCTGGCTGGAGATTTAGCATGTGAGAGGCTATCATGAGTTGCTATAGCTTAGCTTGTTAGAGCAAGGGTCTTGAGAACTGTAGGTTTTGGGTTCATGGCCCACCAGTACCTTATCAGCAGATTGCTCATTAGCATTCAGTAAAACAAATGTTCACGCTCTCCAAAATGTGACCTTCTCAAGTTGAGGTATGAACTCTCTGCCTTGGCATGTCTCTGCAGTGCAATGTTAGAAAAGTACGGCATGCTAACTGATTTCTCCACAGGAGCAGTACATAACTAATTCTCAAAGTTTCACCTGGTATGGTCAAATGTATAATCTCAGCATGAGCAGTAACAATGCTGTAGCTGCTTTGCTTTTTATGTTCCCCCATCCACAATCTCAGCATGGGTCTGCATTGCATGGTCGCTATGCACTAACAATCCATTGGTAGCAGTTACTAAATTTCACAGAAACATAGTTGAAACTTTTTGTGATTTAAATTATGTGCAAGGGCAACCACCCTCAATCAGGATTTGGACTGAGTTAGTGGAACGTATAACTCAGGGATCATATTCCAATAGCACCCTTTCAAAAGGCAACTTGCTCCAGGTGAGGCTTGAACTCACAACCTCGGCATAGCTCCACAGTGCACTGTCATATAAGTACCGCGCGCTAACCGATTGCGCCACAAGAGCTTCATTCCAGCAACTGCAGACAACTTCCAGGTGGCCTTGAAGAATGGAAGCCATCACCTGCAAAGGGTGGGGGTGGTGTCTGGCATGAGTGGGGCACTGACAACTGTATCTGAATTGGTGTGTTGTATGATATACAATATTTGCACAAACTAGCCTGCTGAACAGCTTCCCCCTAGGCACCTTGTTAGAGGAACTGTATCGTAAACAGTAAGTCCTGAGCCCAAATCCCAGTTCTGCTGCATTTTTAGGAAGGTATTAACTAATTTTCAATTAGAATGAAATTTGCTCTATAAACATACACATTTGATCATTCAGTTTAATCACTATAAGTCTAAAGTTCATTACATTTCTAAAAGTATTTTCAACAAGTGCAGTTTTGATTGCATGGGTTGCTTGTTTTGAATCCAGACCGTGGGAGAAATCTGATTTCAGAACAATGACTTTTAGTTGGAATAACCACTTGACTCCTTATCTACTTTTTTAATTTTAAGATGTGGAGATCATACACACTGCATCCTTGGTAAAATAAGCTTCTTGTAGGGGAGGCTTGAACAAAAAACCACAGGATGTCCCTGCAGTGCACGTATGAAGATAACAAGGTAATCAGCACAGGCAAGTTTATAGAAAATGCGAGAATTTTTTTCTAGTTAAACAGTAGTGACTGTGTTCAGATTCCACTAGTGCCCTTTCAAAAAGCAACTTGCTCCAGGTGAGGCTCGAACTCACAACCTCGGCATAGCTCTACAATGCACTGTCATATAAGTACCGCGCGCTAACCGATTGCGCCACAAGAGCAACTGTCCTTTGTGCAATCAGAAGACTCTCAGGACAACAGTGTTACTCCATAAACCATTACATTTTTCTGGCTGGAGATTTAGCATGTGAGAGGCTATCATGAGTTGCTATAGCTTAGCTTGTTAGAGCAAGGGTCTTGAGAACTGTAGGTTTTGGGTTCATGGCCCACCAGTACCTTATCAGCAGATTGCTCATTAGCATTCAGTAAAACAAATGTTCACGCTCTCCAAAATGTGACCTTCTCAAGTTGAGGTATGAACTCTCTGCCTTGGCATGTCTCTGCAGTGCAATGTTAGAAAAGTACGGCATGCTAACTGATTTCTCCACAGGAGCAGTACATAACTAATTCTCAAAGTTTCACCTGGTACGGTCAAATGTATAATCTCAGCAGTAACAATGCTGTAGCTGCTTTGCTTTTTATGTTCCCCCATCCACAATCTCAGCATGGGTCTGCATTGCATGGTCGCTATGCACTAACAATCCATTGGTAGCAGTTACTAAATTTCACAGAAACATAGTTGAAACTTTTTGTGATTTCAATTATGTGCAAGGGCAACCACCCTCAATCAGGATTTGGACTGAGTTAGTGGAACGTATAACTCAGGGATCATATTCCAATAGCACCCTTTCAAAAGGCAACTTGCTCCAGGTGAGGCTCGAACTCACAACCTCGGCATAGCTCCACAGTGCACTGTCATATAAGTACCGCGCGCTAACCGATTGCGCCACAAGAGCTTCATTCCAGCAACTGCAGACAACTTCCAGGTGGCCTTGAAGAATGGAAGCCATCACCTGCAAAGGGTGGGGGTGGTGTCTGGCATGAGTGGGGCACTGACAACTGTATCTGAATTGGTGTGTTGTATGATATACAATATTTGCACAAACTAGCCTGCTGAACAGCTTCCCCCTAGGCACCTCATTAGAGGAACTGTATCGTAAACAATAAGTCCTGAGCCCAAATCCCAGTTCTGCTGCATTTTTAGGAAGGTATTAACTAATTTTCAATTAAAATGAAATTTGCTCTATAAACTTACACATTTGATCATTCAGTTTAATCACTATAAGTCTAAAGTTCATTACATTTCTAAAAGTATTTTCAACAAGTGCAGTTTTGATTGCATGGGTTGCTTGTTTTGAATCCAGACCGTGGGAGAAATCTGATTTCAGAACAATGACTTTTAGTTGGAATAACCACTTGACTCCTTATCTACTTTTTTAATTTTAAGATGTGGAGATCATACACACTGCATCCTTGGTAAAATAAGCTTCTTGTAGGGGAGGCTTGAACAAAAAACCACAGGATGTCTCTGCAGTGCACGTATGAAGATAACAAGGTAATCAGCACAGGCAAGTTTATAGAAAATGCGAGAATTTTTTTCTAGTTAAACAGTAGTGACTGTGTTCAGATTCCACTAGTGCCCTTTCAAAAAGCAACTTGCTCCAGGTGAGGCTCGAACTCACAACCTCGGCATAGCTCTACAATGCACTGTCATATAAGTACCGCGCGCTAACCGATTGCGCCACAAGAGCAACTGTCCTTTGTGCAATCAGAAGACTCTCAGGACAACAGTGTTACTCCATAAACCATTACATTTTTCTGGCTGGAGATTTAGCATGTGAGAGGCTATCATGAGTTGCTATAGCTTAGCTTGTTAGAGCAAGGGTCTTGAGAACTGTAGGTTTTGGGTTCATGGCCCACCAGTACCTTATCAGCAGATTGCTCATTAGCATTCAGTAAAACAAATGTTCACGCTCTCCAAAATGTGACCTTCTCAAGTTGAGGTATGAACTCTCTGCCTTGGCATGTCTCTGCAGTGCAATGTTAGAAAAGTACGGCATGCTAACTGATTTCTCCACAGGAGCAGTACATAACTAATTCTCAAAGTTTCACCTGGTATGGTCAAATGTATAATCTCAGCATGAGCAGTAACAATGCTGTAGCTGCTTTGCTTTTTATGTTCCCCCATCCACAATCTCAGCATGGGTCTGCATTGCATGGTCGCTATGCACTAACAATCCATTGGTAGCAGTTACTAAATTTCACAGAAACATAGTTGAAACTTTTTGTGATTTAAATTATGTGCAAGGGCAACCACCCTCAATCAGGATTTGGACTGAGTTAGTGGAACGTATAACTCAGGGATCATATTCCAATAGCACCCTTTCAAAAGGCAACTTGCTCCAGGTGAGGCTTGAACTCACAACCTCGGCATAGCTCCACAGTGCACTGTCATATAAGTACCGCGCGCTAACCGATTGCGCCACAAGAGCTTCATTCCAGCAACTGCAGACAACTTCCAGGTGGCCTTGAAGAATGGAAGCCATCACCTGCAAAGGGTGGGGGTGGTGTCTGGCATGAGTGGGGCACTGACAACTGTATCTGAATTGGTGTGTTGTATGATATACAATATTTGCACAAACTAGCCTGCTGAACAGCTTCCCCCTAGGCACCTTGTTAGAGGAACTGTATCGTAAACAGTAAGTCCTGAGCCCAAATCCCAGTTCTGCTGCATTTTTAGGAAGGTATTAACTAATTTTCAATTAGAATGAAATTTGCTCTATAAACATACACATTTGATCATTCAGTTTAATCACTATAAGTCTAAAGTTCATTACATTTCTAAAAGTATTTTCAACAAGTGCAGTTTTGATTGCATGGGTTGCTTGTTTTGAATCCAGACCGTGGGAGAAATCTGATTTCAGAACAATGACTTTTAGTTGGAATAACCACTTGACTCCTTATCTACTTTTTTAATTTTAAGATGTGGAGATCATACACACTGCATCCTTGGTAAAATAAGCTTCTTGTAGGGGAGGCTTGAACAAAAAACCACAGGATGTCCCTGCAGTGCACGTATGAAGATAACAAGGTAATCAGCACAGGCAAGTTTATAGAAAATGCGAGAATTTTTTTCTAGTTAAACAGTAGTGACTGTGTTCAGATTCCACTAGTGCCCTTTCAAAAAGCAACTTGCTCCAGGTGAGGCTCGAACTCACAACCTCGGCATAGCTCTACAATGCACTGTCATATAAGTACCGCGCGCTAACCGATTGCGCCACAAGAGCAACTGTCCTTTGTGCAATCAGAAGACTCTCAGGACAACAGTGTTACTCCATAAACCATTACATTTTTCTGGCTGGAGATTTAGCATGTGAGAGGCTATCATGAGTTGCTATAGCTTAGCTTGTTAGAGCAAGGGTCTTGAGAACTGTAGGTTTTGGGTTCATGGCCCACCAGTACCTTATCAGCAGATTGCTCATTAGCATTCAGTAAAACAAATGTTCACGCTCTCCAAAATGTGACCTTCTCAAGTTGAGGTATGAACTCTCTGCCTTGGCATGTCTCTGCAGTGCAATGTTAGAAAAGTACGGCATGCTAACTGATTTCTCCACAGGAGCAGTACATAACTAATTCTCAAAGTTTCACCTGGTACGGTCAAATGTATAATCTCAGCATGAGCAGTAACAATGCTGTAGCTGCTTTGCTTTTTATGTTCCCCCATCCACAATCTCAGCATGGGTCTGCATTGCATGGTCGCTATGCACTAACAATCCATTGGTAGCAGTTACTAAATTTCACAGAAACATAGTTGAAACTTTTTGTGATTTAAATTATGTGCAAGGGCAACCACCCTCAATCAGGATTTGGACTGAGTTAGTGGAACGTATAACTCAGGGATCATATTCCAATAGCACCCTTTCAAAAGGCAACTTGCTCCAGGTGAGGCTCGAACTCACAACCTCGGCATAGCTCCACAGTGCACTGTCATATAAGTACCGCGCGCTAACCGATTGCGCCACAAGAGCTTCATTCCAGCAACTGCAGACAACTTCCAGGTGGCCTTGAAGAATGGAAGCCATCACCTGCAAAGGGTGGGGGTGGTGTCTGGCATGAGTGGGGCACTGACAACTGTATCTGAATTGGTGTGTTGTATGATATACAATATTTGCACAAACTAGCCTGCTGAACAGCTTCCCCCTAGGCACCTTGTTAGAGGAACTGTATCGTAAACAGTAAGTCCTGAGCCCAAATCCCAGTTCTGCTGCATTTTTAGGAAGGTATTAACTAATTTTCAATTAGAATGAAATTTGCTCTATAAACATACACATTTGATCATTCAGTTTAATCACTATAAGTCTAAAGTTCATTACATTTCTAAAAGTATTTTCAACAAGTGCAGTTTTGATTGCATGGGTTGCTTGTTTTGAATCCAGACCGTGGGAGAAATCTGATTTCAGAACAATGACTTTTAGTTGGAATAACCACTTGACTCCTTATCTACTTTTTTAATTTTAAGATGTGGAGATCATACACACTGCATCCTTGGTAAAATAAGCTTCTTGTAGGGGAGGCTTGAACAAAAAACCACAGGATGTCTCTGCAGTGCACGTATGAAGATAACAAGGTAATCAGCACAGGCAAGTTTATAGAAAATGCGAGAATTTTTTTCTAGTTAAACAGTAGTGACTGTGTTCAGATTCCACTAGTGCCCTTTCAAAAAGCAACTTGCTCGAGGTGAGGCTCGAACTCACAACCTCGGCATAGCTCTACAATGCACTGTCATATAAGTACCGCGCGCTAACCGATTGCGCCACAAGAACAACTGTCCTTTGTGCAATCAGAAGACTCTCAGGACAACAGTGTTACTCCATAAACCATTACATTTTTCTGGCTGGAGATTTAGCATGTGAGAGGCTATCATGAGTTGCTATAGCTTAGCTTGTTAGAGCAAGGGTCTTGAGAACTGTAGGTTTTGGGTTCATGGCCCACCAGTACCTTATCAGCAGATTGCTCATTAGCATTCAGTAAAACAAATGTTCACGCTCTCCAAAATGTGACCTTCTCAAGTTGAGGTATGAACTCTCTGCCTTGGCATGTCTCTGCAGTGCAATGTCAGAAAAGTACGGCATGCTAACTGATTTCTCCACAGGAGCAGTACATAACTAATTCTCAAAGTTTCACCTGGTACGGTCAAATGTATAATCTCAGCATGAGCAGTAACAATGCTGTAGCTGCTTTGCTTTTTATGTTCCCCCATCCACAATCTCAGCATGGGTCTGCATTGCATGGTCGCTATGCACTAACAATCCATTGGTACCAGTTACTAAATTTCACAGAAACATAGTTGAAACTTTTTGTGAATTCAATTATGTGCAAGGGCAACCACCCTCAATCAGGATTTGGACTGAGTTAGTGGAACGTATAACTCAGGGATCATATTCCAATAGCACCCTTTCAAAAGGCAACTTGCTCCAGGTGAGGCTTGAACTCACAACCTCGGCATAGCTCCACAGTGCACTGTCATATAAGTACCGCGCGCTAACCGATTGCGCCACAAGAGCTTCATTCCAGCAACTGCAGACAACTTCCAGGTGGCCTTGAAGAATGGAAGCCATCACCTGCAAAGGGTGGGGGTGGTGTCTGGCATGAGTGGGGCACTGACAACTGTATCTGAATTGGTGTGTTGTATGATATACAATATTTGCACAAACTAGCCTGCTGAACAGCTTCCCCCTAGGCACCTCGTTAGAGGAACTGTATCGTAAACAATAAGTCCTGAGCCCAAATCCCAGTTCTGCTGCATTTTTAGGAAGGTATTAACTAATTTTCAATTAAAATGAAATTTGCTCTATAAACTTACACATTTGATCATTCAGTTTAATCACTATAAGTCTAAAGTTCATTACATTTCTAAAAGTATTTTCAACAAGTGCAGTTTTGATTGCATGGGTTGCTTGTTTTGAATCCAGACCGTGGGAGAAATCTGATTTCAGAACAATGACTTTTAGTTGGAATAACCACTTGACTCCTTATCTACTTTTTTAATTTTAAGATGTGGAGATCATACACACTGCATCCTTGGTAAAATAAGCTTCTTGTAGGGGAGGCTTGAACAAAAAACCACAGGATGTCTCTGCAGTGCACGTATGAAGATAACAAGGTAATCAGCACAGGCAAGTTTATAGAAAATGCGAGAATTTTTTTCTAGTTAAACAGTAGTGACTGTGTTCAGATTCCACTAGTGCCCTTTCAAAAAGCAACTTGCTCGAGGTGAGGCTCGAACTCACAACCTCGGCATAGCTCTACAATGCACTGTCATATAAGTACCGCGCGCTAACCGATTGCGCCACAAGAGCAACTGTCCTTTGTGCAATCAGAAGACTCTCAGGACAACAGTGTTACTCCATAAACCATTACATTTTTCTGGCTGGAGATTTAGCATGTGAGAGGCTATCATGAGTTGCTATAGCTTAGCTTGTTAGAGCAAGGGTCTTGAGAACTGTAGGTTTTGGGTTCATGGCCCACCAGTACCTTATCAGCAGATTGCTCATTAGCATTCAGTAAAACAAATGTTCACGCTCTCCAAAATGTGACCTTCTCAAGTTGAGGTATGAACTCTCTGCCTTGGCATGTATCTGCAGTGCAATGTCAGAAAAGTACGGCATGCTAACTGATTTCTCCACAGGAGCAGTACATAACTAATTCTCAAAGTTTCACCTGGTACGGTCAAATGTATAATCTCAGCAGTAACAATGCTGTAGCTGCTTTGCTTTTTATGTTCCCCCATCCACAATCTCAGCATGGGTCTGCATTGCATGGTCGCTATGCACTAACAATCCATTGGTAGCAGTTACTAAATTTCACAGAAACATAGTTGAAACTTTTTGTGATTTCAATTATGTGCAAGGGCAACCACCCTCAATCAGGATTTGGACTGAGTTAGTGGAACGTATAACTCAGGGATCATATTCCAATAGCACCCTTTCAAAAGGCAACTTGCTCCAGGTGAGGCTTGAACTCACAACCTCGGCATAGCTCCACAGTGCAATGTCATATAAGTACCGCGCGCTAACCGATTGCGCCACAAGAGCTTCATTCCAGCAACTGCAGACAACTTCCAGGTGGCCTTGAAGAATGGAAGCCATCACCTGCAAAGGGTGGGGGTGGTGTCTGGCATGAGTGGGGCACTGACAACTGTATCTGAATTGGTGTGTTGTATGATATACAATATTTGCACAAACTAGCCTGCTGAACAGCTTCCCCCTAGGCACCTTGTTAGAGGAACTGTATCGTAAACAGTAAGTCCTGAGCCCAAATCCCAGTTCTGCTGCATTTTTAGGAAGGTATTAACTAATTTTCAATTAGAATGAAATTTGCTCTATAAACATACACATTTGATCATTCAGTTTAATCACTATAAGTCTAAAGTTCATTACATTTCTAAAAGTATTTTCAACAAGTGCAGTTTTGATTGCATGGGTTGCTTGTTTTGAATCCAGACCGTGGGAGAAATCTGATTTCAGAACAATGACTTTTAGTTGGAATAACCACTTGACTCCTTATCTACTTTTTTAATTTTAAGATGTGGAGATCATACACACTGCATCCTTGGTAAAATAAGCTTCTTGTAGGGGAGGCTTGAACAAAAAACCACAGGATGTCTCTGCAGTGCACGTATGAAGATAACAAGGTAATCAGCACAGGCAAGTTTATAGAAAATGCGAGAATTTTTTTCTAGTTAAACAGTAGTGACTGTGTTCAGATTCCACTAGTGCCCTTTCAAAAAGCAACTTGCTCCAGGTGAGGCTCGAACTCACAACCTCGGCATAGCTCTACAATGCACTGTCATATAAGTACCGCGCGCTAACCGATTGCGCCACAAGAGCAACTGTCCTTTGTGCAATCAGAAGACTCTCAGGACAACAGTGTTACTCCATAAACCATTACATTTTTCTGGCTGGAGATTTAGCATGTGAGAGGCTATCATGAGTTGCTATAGCTTAGCTTGTTAGAGCAAGGGTCTTGAGAACTGTAGGTTTTGGGTTCATGGCCCACCAGTACCTTATCAGCAGATTGCTCATTAGCATTCAGTAAAACAAATGTTCACGCTCTCCAAAATGTGACCTTCTCAAGTTGAGGTATGAACTCTCTGCCTTGGCATGTCTCTGCAGTGCAATGTTAGAAAAGTACGGCATGCTAACTGATTTCTCCACAGGAGCAGTACATAACTAATTCTCAAAGTTTCACCTGGTACGGTCAAATGTATAATCTCAGCATGAGCAGTAACAATGCTGTAGCTGCTTTGCTTTTTATGTTCCCCCATCCACAATCTCAGCATGGGTCTGCATTGCATGGTCGCTATGCACTAACAATCCATTGGTAGCAGTTACTAAATTTCACAGAAACATAGTTGAAACTTTTTGTGATTTAAATTATGTGCAAGGGCAACCACCCTCAATCAGGATTTGGACTGAGTTAGTGGAACGTATAACTCAGGGATCATATTCCAATAGCACCCTTTCAAAAGGCAACTTGCTCCAGGTGAGGCTTGAACTCACAACCTCGGCATAGCTCCACAGTGCACTGTCATATAAGTACCGCGCGCTAACCGATTGCGCCACAAGAGCTTCATTCCAGCAACTGCAGACAACTTCCAGGTGGCCTTGAAGAATGGAAGCCATCACCTGCAAAGGGTGGGGGTGGTGTCTGGCATGAGTGGGGCACTGACAACTGTATCTGAATTGGTGTGTTGTATGATATACAATATTTGCACAAACTAGCCTGCTGAACAGCTTCCCCCTAGGCACCTTGTTAGTGGAACTGTATCGTAAACAGTAAGTCCTGAGCCCAAATCCCAGTTCTGCTGCATTTTTAGGAAGGTATTAACTAATTTTCAATTAGAATGAAATTTGCTCTATAAACATACACATTTGATCATTCAGTTTAATCACTATAAGTCTAAAGTTCATTACATTTCTAAAAGTATTTTCAACAAGTGCAGTTTTGATTGCATGGGTTGCTTGTTTTGAATCCAGACCGTGGGAGAAATCTGATTTCAGAACAATGACTTTTAGTTGGAATAACCACTTGACTCCTTATCTACTTTTTTAATTTTAAGATGTGGAGATCATACACACTGCATCCTTGGTAAA
This sequence comes from Synaphobranchus kaupii, assembly GCA_029718625.1. Taxonomy (NCBI): domain Eukaryota; kingdom Metazoa; phylum Chordata; class Actinopteri; order Anguilliformes; family Synaphobranchidae; genus Synaphobranchus; species Synaphobranchus kaupii. The sequence continues at coordinate 105,472,414 of CM056376.1, forward strand.
ATAAGCTTCTTGTAGGGGAGGCTTGAACAAAAAACCACAGGATGTCCCTGCAGTGCACGTATGAAGATAACAAGGTAATCAGCACAGGCAAGTTTATAGAAAATGCGAGAATTTTTTTCTAGTTAAACAGTAGTGACTGTGTTCAGATTCCACTAGTGCCCTTTCAAAAAGCAACTTGCTCCAGGTGAGGCTCGAACTCACAACCTCGGCATAGCTCTACAATGCACTGTCATATAAGTACCGCGCGCTAACCGATTGCGCCACAAGAGCAACTGTCCTTTGTGCAATCAGAAGACTCTCAGGACAACAGTGTTACTCCATAAACCATTACATTTTTCTGGCTGGAGATTTAGCATGTGAGAGGCTATCATGAGTTGCTATAGCTTAGCTTGTTAGAGCAAGGGTCTTGAGAACTGTAGGTTTTGGGTTCATGGCCCACCAGTACCTTATCAGCAGATTGCTCATTAGCATTCAGTAAAACAAATGTTCACGCTCTCCAAAATGTGACCTTCTCAAGTTGAGGTATGAACTCTCTGCCTTGGCATGTCTCTGCAGTGCAATGTTAGAAAAGTACGGCATGCTAACTGATTTCTCCACAGGAGCAGTACATAACTAATTCTCAAAGTTTCACCTGGTACGGTCAAATGTATAATCTCAGCATGAGCAGTAACAATGCTGTAGCTGCTTTGCTTTTTATGTTCCCCCATCCACAATCTCAGCATGGGTCTGCATTGCATGGTCGCTATGCACTAACAATCCATTGGTAGCAGTTACTAAATTTCACAGAAACATAGTTGAAACTTTTTGTGATTTAAATTATGTGCAAGGGCAACCACCCTCAATCAGGATTTGGACTGAGTTAGTGGAACGTATAACTCAGGGATCATATTCCAATAGCACCCTTTCAAAAGGCAACTTGCTCCAGGTGAGGCTCGAACTCACAACCTCGGCATAGCTCCACAGTGCACTGTCATATAAGTACCGCGCGCTAACCGATTGCGCCACAAGAGCTTCATTCCAGCAACTGCAGACAACTTCCAGGTGGCCTTGAAGAATGGAAGCCATCACCTGCAAAGGGTGGGGGTGGTGTCTGGCATGAGTGGGGCACTGACAACTGTATCTGAATTGGTGTGTTGTATGATATACAATATTTGCACAAACTAGCCTGCTGAACAGCTTCCCCCTAGGCACCTTGTTAGAGGAACTGTATCGTAAACAGTAAGTCCTGAGCCCAAATCCCAATTCTGCTGCATTTTTAGGAAGGTATTAACTAATTTTCAATTAGAATGAAATTTGTTCTATAAACTTACACATTTGATCATTCAGTTTAATCACTATAAGTCTAAAGTTCATTACATTTCTAAAAGTATTTTCAACAAGTGCAGTTTTGATTGCATGGGTTGCTTGTTTTGAATCCAGACCGTGGGAGAAATCTGATTTCAGAACAATGACTTTTAGTTGGAATAACCACTTGACTCCTTATCTACTTTTTTAATTTTAAGATGTGGAGATCATACACACTGCATCCTTGGTAAAATAAGCTTCTTGTAGGGGAGGCTTGAACAAAAAACCACAGGATGTCTCTGCAGTGCACGTATGAAGATAACAAGGTAATCAGCACAGGCAAGTTTATAGAAAATGCGAGAATTTTTTTCTAGTTAAACAGTAGTGACTGTGTTCAGATTCCACTAGTGCCCTTTCAAAAAGCAACTTGCTCCAGGTGAGGCTCGAACTCACAACCTCGGCATAGCTCTACAATGCACTGTCATATAAGTACCGCGCGCTAACCGATTGCGCCACAAGAGCAACTGTCCTTTGTGCAATCAGAAGACTCTCAGGACAACAGTGTTACTCCATAAACCATTACATTTTTCTGGCTGGAGATTTAGCATGTGAGAGGCTATCATGAGTTGCTATAGCTTAGCTTGTTAGAGCAAGGGTCTTGAGAACTGTAGGTTTTGGGTTCATGGCCCACCAGTACCTTATCAGCAGATTGCTCATTAGCATTCAGTAAAACAAATGTTCACGCTCTCCAAAATGTGACCTTCTCAAGTTGAGGTATGAACTCTCTGCCTTGGCATGTCTCTGCAGTGCAATGTTAGAAAAGTACGGCATGCTAACTGATTTCTCCACAGGAGCAGTACATAACTAATTCTCAAAGTTTCACCTGGTACGGTCAAATGTATAATCTCAGCATGAGCAGTAACAATGCTGTAGCTGCTTTGCTTTTTATGTTCCCCCATCCACAATCTCAGCATGGGTCTGCATTGCATGGTCGCTATGCACTAACAATCCATTGGTAGCAGTTACTAAATTTCACAGAAACATAGTTGAAACTTTTTGTGATTTCAATTATGTGCAAGGGCAACCACCCTCAATCAGGATTTGGACTGAGTTAGTGGAACGTATAACTCAGGGATCATATTCCAATAGCACCCTTTCAAAAGGCAACTTGCTCCAGGTGAGGCTCGAACTCACAACCTCGGCATAGCTCCACAGTGCACTGTCATATAAGTACCGCGCGCTAACCGATTGCGCCACAAGAGCTTCATTCCAGCAACTGCAGACAACTTCCAGGTGGCCTTGAAGAATGGAAGCCATCACCTGCAAAGGGTGGGGGTGGTGTCTGGCATGAGTGGGGCACTGACAACTGTATCTGAATTGGTGTGTTGTATGATATACAATATTTGCACAAACTAGCCTGCTGAACAGCTTCCCCCTAGGCACCTTGTTAGAGGAACTGTATCGTAAACAGTAAGTCCTGAGCCCAAATCCCAATTCTGCTGCATTTTTAGGAAGGTATTAACTAATTTTCAATTAGAATGAAATTTGTTCTATAAACTTACACATTTGATCATTCAGTTTAATCACTATAAGTCTAAAGTTCATTACATTTCTAAAAGTATTTTCAACAAGTGCAGTTTTGATTGCATGGGTTGCTTGTTTTGAATCCAGACCGTGGGAGAAATCTGATTTCAGAACAATGACTTTTAGTTGGAATAACCACTTGACTCCTTATCTACTTTTTTAATTTTAAGATGTGGAGATCATACACACTGCATCCTTGGTAAAATAAGCTTCTTGTAGGGGAGGCTTGAACAAAAAACCACAGGATGTCTCTGCAGTGCACGTATGAAGATAACAAGGTAATCAGCACAGGCAAGTTTATAGAAAATGCGAGAATTTTTTTCTAGTTAAACAGTAGTGACTGTGTTCAGATTCCACTAGTGCCCTTTCAAAAAGCAACTTGCTCCAGGTGAGGCTCGAACTCACAACCTCGGCATAGCTCTACAATGCACTGTCATATAAGTACCGCGCGCTAACCGATTGCGCCACAAGAGCAACTGTCCTTTGTGCAATCAGAAGACTCTCAGGACAACAGTGTTACTCCATAAACCATTACATTTTTCTGGCTGGAGATTTAGCATGTGAGAGGCTATCATGAGTTGCTATAGCTTAGCTTGTTAGAGCAAGGGTCTTGAGAACTGTAGGTTTTGGGTTCATGGCCCACCAGTACCTTATCAGCAGATTGCTCATTAGCATTCAGTAAAACAAATGTTCACGCTCTCCAAAATGTGACCTTCTCAAGTTGAGGTATGAACTCTCTGCCTTGGCATGTCTCTGCAGTGCAATGTTAGAAAAGTACGGCATGCTAACTGATTTCTCCACAGGAGCAGTACATAACTAATTCTCAAAGTTTCACCTGGTACGGTCAAATGTATAATCTCAGCATGAGCAGTAACAATGCTGTAGCTGCTTTGCTTTTTATGTTCCCCCATCCACAATCTCAGCATGGGTCTGCATTGCATGGTCGCTATGCACTAACAATCCATTGGTAGCAGTTACTAAATTTCACAGAAACATAGTTGAAACTTTTTGTGATTTCAATTATGTGCAAGGGCAACCACCCTCAATCAGGATTTGGACTGAGTTAGTGGAACGTATAACTCAGGGATTATATTCCAATAGCACCCTTTCAAAAGGCAACTTGCTCCAGGTGAGGCTCGAACTCACAACCTCGGCATAGCTCCACAGTGCACTGTCATATAAGTACCGCGCGCGAACCGATTGCGCCACAAGAGCTGCATTCCAGCAACTGCAGACAACTTCCAGATGGCCTTGAAGAATGGAAGCCATCACCTGCAAAGGGTGGGGGTGGTGTCTGGCATGAGTGGGGCACTGACAACTGTATCTGAATTGGTGTGTTGTATGATATACAATATTTGCACAAACTAGCCTGCTGAACAGCTTCCCCCTAGGCACCTCATTAGAGGAACTGTATCGTAAACAATAAGTCCTGAGCCCAAATCCCAGTTCTGCTGCATTTTTAGGAAGGTATTAACTAATTTTCAATTAAAATGAAATTTGCTCTATAAACTTACACATTTGATCATTCAGTTTAATCACTATAAGTCTAAAGTTCATTACATTTCTAAAAGTATTTTCAACAAGTGCAGTTTTGATTGCATGGGTTGCTTGTTTTGAATCCAGACCGTGGGAGAAATCTGATTTCAGAACAATGACTTTTAGTTGGAATAACCACTTGACTCCTTATCTACTTTTTTAATTTTAAGATGTGGAGATCATACACACTGCATCCTTGGTAAAATAAGCTTCTTGTAGGGGAGGCTTGAACAAAAAACCACAGGATGTCTCTGCAGTGCACGTATGAAGATAACAAGGTAATCAGCACAGGCAAGTTTATAGAAAATGCGAGAATTTTTTTCTAGTTAAACAGTAGTGACTGTGTTCAGATTCCACTAGTGCCCTTTCAAAAAGCAACTTGCTCCAGGTGAGGCTCGAACTCACAACCTCGGCATAGCTCTACAATGCACTGTCATATAAGTACCGCGCGCTAACCGATTGCGCCACAAGAGCAACTGTCCTTTGTGCAATCAGAAGACTCTCAGGACAACAGTGTTACTCCATAAACCATTACATTTTTCTGGCTGGAGATTTAGCATGTGAGAGGCTATCATGAGTTGCTATAGCTTAGCTTGTTAGAGCAAGGGTCTTGAGAACTGTAGGTTTTGGGTTCATGGCCCACCAGTACCTTATCAGCAGATTGCTCATTAGCATTCAGTAAAACAAATGTTCACGCTCTCCAAAATGTGACCTTCTCAAGTTGAGGTATGAACTCTCTGCCTTGGCATGTCTCTGCAGTGCAATGTTAGAAAAGTACGGCATGCTAACTGATTTCTCCACAGGAGCAGTACATAACTAATTCTCAAAGTTTCACCTGGTACGGTCAAATGTATAATCTCAGCATGAGCAGTAACAATGCTGTAGCTGCTTTGCTTTTTATGTTCCCCCATCCACAATCTCAGCATGGGTCTGCATTGCATGGTCGCTATGCACTAACAATCCATTGGTACCAGTTACTAAATTTCACAGAAACATAGTTGAAACTTTTTGTGAATTCAATTATGTGCAAGGGCAACCACCCTCAATCAGGATTTGGACTGAGTTAGTGGAACGTATAACTCAGGGATCATATTCCAATAGCACCCTTTCAAAAGGCAACTTGCTCCAGGTGAGGCTCGAACTCACAACCTCGGCATAGCTCCACAGTGCACTGTCATATAAGTACCGCGCGCTAACCGATTGCGCCACAAGAGCTGCATTCCAGCAACTGCAGACAACTTCCAGATGGCCTTGAAGAATGGAAGCCATCACCTGCAAAGGGTGGGGGTGGTGTCTGGCATGAGTGGGGCACTGACAACTGTATCTGAATTGGTGTGTTGTATGATATACAATATTTGCACAAACTAGCCTGCTGAACAGCTTCCCCCTAGGCACCTCATTAGAGGAACTGTATCGTAAACAATAAGTCCTGAGCCCAAATCCCAGTTCTGCTGCATTTTTAGGAAGGTATTAACTAATTTTCAATTAAAATGAAATTTGCTCTATAAACTTACACATTTGATCATTCAGTTTAATCACTATAAGTCTAAAGTTCATTACATTTCTAAAAGTATTTTCAACAAGTGCAGTTTTGATTGCATGGGTTGCTTGTTTTGAATCCAGACCGTGGGAGAAATCTGATTTCAGAACAATGACTTTTAGTTGGAATAACCACTTGACTCCTTATCTACTTTTTTAATTTTAAGATGTGGAGATCATACACACTGCATCCTTGGTAAAATAAGCTTCTTGTAGGGGAGGCTTGAACAAAAAACCACAGGATGTCTCTGCAGTGCACGTATGAAGATAACAAGGTAATCAGCACAGGCAAGTTTATAGAAAATGCGAGAATTTTTTTCTAGTTAAACAGTAGTGACTGTGTTCAGATTCCACTAGTGCCCTTTCAAAAAGCAACTTGCTCCAGGTGAGGCTCGAACTCACAACCTCAGCATAGCTCTACAATGCACTGTCATATAAGTACCGCGCGCTAACCGATTGCGCCACAAGAGCAACTGTCCTTTGTGCAATCAGAAGACTCTCAGGACAACAGTGTTACTCCATAAACCATTACATTTTTCTGGCTGGAGATTTAGCATGTGAGAGGCTATCATGAGTTGCTATAGCTTAGCTTGTTATAGCAAGGGTCTTGAGAACTGTAGGTTTTGGGTTCATGGCCCACCAGTACCTTATCAGCAGATTGCTCATTAGCATTCAGTAAAACAAATGTTCACGCTCTCCAAAATGTGACCTTCTCAAGTTGAGGTATGAACTCTCTGCCTTGGCATGTCTCTGCAGTGCAATGTCAGAAAAGTACGGCATGCTAACTGATTTCTCCACAGGAGCAGTACATAACTAATTCTCAAAGTTTCACCTGGTACGGTCAAATGTATAATCTCAGCAGTAACAATGCTGTAGCTGCTTTGCTTTTTATGTTCCCCCATCCACAATCTCAGCATGGGTCTGCATTGCATGGTCGCTATGCACTAACAATCCATTGGTAGCAGTTACTAAATTTCACAGAAACATAGTTGAAACTTTTTGTGATTTAAATTATGTGCAAGGGCAACCACCCTCAATCAGGATTTGGACTGAGTTAGTGGAACGTATAACTCAGGGATCATATTCCAATAGCACCCTTTCAAAAGGCAACTTGCTCCAGGTGAGGCTCGAACTCACAACCTCGGCATAGCTCCACAGTGCACTGTCACATAAGTACCGCGCGCTAACCGATTGCGCCACAAGAGCTTCATTCCAGCAACTGCAGACAACTTCCAGGTGGCCTTGAAGAATGGAAGCCATCACCTGCAAAGGGTGGGGGTGGTGTCTGGCATGAGTGGGGCACTGACAACTGTATCTGAATTGGTGTGTTGTATGATATACAATATTTGCACAAACTAGCCTGCTGAACAGCTTCCCCCTAGGCACCTTGTTAGAGGAACTGTATCGTAAACAGTAAGTCCTGAGCCCAAATCCCAATTCTGCTGCATTTTTAGGAAGGTATTAACTAATTTTCAATTAGAATGAAATTTGCTCTATAAACTTACACATTTGATCATTCAGTTTAATCACTATAAGTCTAAAGTTCATTACATTTCTAAAAGTATTTTCAACAAGTGCAGTTTTGATTGCATGGGTTGCTTGTTTTGAATCCAGACCGTGGGAGAAATCTGATTTCAGAACAATGACTTTTAGTTGGAATAACCACTTGACTCCTTACCTACTTTTTTAATTTTAAGATGTGGAGATCATACACACTGCATCCTTGGTAAAATAAGCTTCTTGTAGGGGAGGCTTGAACAAAAAACCACAGGATGTCTCTGCAGTGCACGTATGAAGATAACAAGGTAATCAGCACAGGCAAGTTTATAGAAAATGCGAGAATTTTTTTCTAGTTAAACAGTAGTGACTGTGTTCAGATTCCACTAGTGCCCTTTCAAAAAGCAACTTGCTCCAGGTGAGGCTCGAACTCACAACCACGGCATAGCTCTACAATGCACTGTCATATAAGTACCGCGCGCTAACCGATTGCGCCACAAGAGCAACTGTTCTTTGTGCAATCAGAAGACTCTCAGGACGACAGTGTTACTCCATAAACCATTACATTTTTCTGGCTGGAGATTTAGCATGTGAGAGGCTATCATGAGTTGCTATAGCTTAGCTTGTTAGAGCAAGGGTCTTGAGAACTGTAGGTTTTGGGTTCATGGCCCACCAGTACCTTATCAGCAGATTGCTCATTAGCATTCAGTAAAACAAATGTTCACGCTCTCCAAAATGTGACCTTCTCAAGTTGAGGTATGAACTCTCTGCCTTGGCATGTCTCTGCAGTGCAATGTCAGAAAAGTACGGCATGCTAACTGATTTCTCCACAGGAGCAGTACATAACTAATTCTCAAAGTTTCACCTGGTACGGTCAAATGTATAATCTCAGCATGAGCAGTAACAATGCTGTAGCTGCTTTGCTTTTTATGTTCCCCCATCCACAATCTCAGCATGGGTCTGCATTGCATGGTCGCTATGCACTAACAATCCATTGGTAGCAGTTACTAAATTTCACAGAAACATAGTTGAAACTTTTTGTGATTTCAATTATGTGCAAGGGCAACCACCCTCAATCAGGATTTGGACTGAGTTAGTGGAACGTATAACTCAGGGATCATATTCCAATAGCACCCTTTCAAAAGGCAACTTGCTCCAGGTGAGGCTCGAACTCACAACCTCGGCATAGCTCCACAGTGCACTGTCATATAAGTACCGCGCGCTAACCGATTGCGCCACAAGAGCTGCATTCCAGCAACTGCAGACAACTTCCAGGTGGCCTTGAAGAATGGAAGCCATCACCTGCAAAGGGTGGGGGTGGTGTCTGGCATGAGTGGGGCACTGACAACTGTATCTGAATTGGTGTGTTTTATGATATACAATATTTGCACAAACTAGCCTGCTGAACAGCTTCCCCCTAGGCACCTCATTAGAGGAACTGTATCGTAAACAATAAGTCCTGAGCCCAAATCCCAGTTCTGCTGCATTTTTAGGAAGGTATTAACTAATTTTCAATTAAAATGAAATTTGCTCTATAAACTTACACATTTGATCATTCAGTTTAATCACTATAAGTCTAAAGTTCATTACATTTCTAAAAGTATTTTCAACAAGTGCAGTTTTGATTGCATGGGTTGCTTGTTTTGAATCCAGACCGTGGGAGAAATCTGATTTCAGAACAATGACTTTTAGTTGGAATAACCACTTGACTCCTTATCTACTTTTTTAATTTTAAGATGTGGAGATCATACACACTGCATCCTTGGTAAAATAAGCTTCTTGTAGGGGAGGCTTGAACAAAAAACCACAGGAAGTCTCTGCAGTGCACGTATGAAGATAACAAGGTAATCAGCACAGGCAAGTTTATAGAAAATGCGAGAATTTTTTTCTAGTTAAACAGTAGTGACTGTGTTCAGATTCCACTAGTGCCCTTTCAAAAAGCAACTTGCTCCAGGTGAGGCTCGAACTCACAACCTCGGCATAGCTCTACAATGCACTGTCATATAAGTACCGCGCGCTAACCGATTGCGCCACAAGAGCAACTGTCCTTTGTGCAATCAGAAGACTCTCAGGACAACAGTGTTACTCCATAAACCATTACATTTTTCTGGCTGGAGATTTAGCATGTGAGAGGCTATCATGAGTTGCTATAGCTTAGCTTGTTAGAGCAAGGGTCTTGAGAACTGTAGGTTTTGGGTTCATGGCCCACCAGTACCTTATCAGCAGATTGCTCATTAGCATTCAGTAAAACAAATGTTCATGCTCTCCAAAATGTGACCTTCTCAAGTTGAGGTATGAACTCTCTGCCTTGGCATGTCTCTGCAGTGCAATGTTAGAAAAGTACGGCATGCTAACTGATTTCTCCACAGGAGCAGTACATAACTAATTCTCAAAGTTTCACCTGGTACGGTCAAATGTATAATCTCAGCATGAGCAGTAACAATGCTGTAGCTGCTTTGCTTTTTATGTTCCCCCATCCACAATCTCAGCATGGGTCTGCATTGCATGGTCGCTATGCACTAACAATCCATTGGTAGCAGTTACTAAATTTCACAGAAACATAGTTGAAACTTTTTGTGATTTAAATTATGTGCAAGGGCAACCACCCTCAATCAGGATTTGGACTGAGTTAGTGGAACGTATAACTCAGGGATCATATTCCAATAGCACCCTTTCAAAAGGCAACTTGCTCCAGGTGAGGCTCGAACTCACAACCTCGGCATAGCTCCACAGTGCACTGTCATATAAGTACCGCGCGCTAACCGATTGCGCCACAAGAGCTTCATTCCAGCAACTGCAGACAACTTCCAGGTGGCCTTGAAGAATGGAAGCCATCACCTGCAAAGGGTGGGGGTGGTGTCTGGCATGAGTGGGGCACTGACAACTGTATCTGAATTGGTGTGTTGTATGATATACAATATTTGCACAAACTAGCCTGCTGAACAGCTTCCCCCTAGGCACCTTGTTAGAGGAACTGTATCGTAAACAGTAAGTCCTGAGCCCAAATCCCAATTCTGCTGCATTTTTAGGAAGGTATTAACTAATTTTCAATTAGAATGAAATTTGTTCTATAAACTTACACATTTGATCATTCAGTTTAATCACTATAAGTCTAAAGTTCATTACATTTCTAAAAGTATTTTCAACAAGTGCAGTTTTGATTGCATGGGTTGCTTGTTTTGAATCCAGACCGTGGGAGAAATCTGATTTCAGAACAATGACTTTTAGTTGGAATAACCACTTGACTCCTTATCTACTTTTTTAATTTTAAGATGTGGAGATCATACACACTGCATCCTTGGTAAAATAAGCTTCTTGTAGGGGAGGCTTGAACAAAAAACCACAGGATGTCTCTGCAGTGCACGTATGAAGATAACAAGGTAATCAGCACAGGCAAGTTTATAGAAAATGCGAGAATTTTTTTCTAGTTAAACAGTAGTGACTGTGTTCAGATTCCACTAGTGCCCTTTCAAAAAGCAACTTGCTCCAGGTGAGGCTCGAACTCACAACCTCGGCATAGCTCTACAATGCACTGTCATATAAGTACCGCGCGCTAACCGATTGCGCCACAAGAGCAACTGTCCTTTGTGCAATCAGAAGACTCTCAGGACAACAGTGTTACTCCATAAACCATTACATTTTTCTGGCTGGAGATTTAGCATGTGAGAGGCTATCATGAGTTGCTATAGCTTAGCTTGTTAGAGCAAGGGTCTTGAGAACTGTAGGTTTTGGGTTCATGGCCCACCAGTACCTTATCAGCAGATTGCTCATTAGCATTCAGTAAAACAAATGTTCACGCTCTCCAAAATGTGACCTTCTCAAGTTGAGGTATGAACTCTCTGCCTTGGCATGTCTCTGCAGTGCAATGTTAGAAAAGTACGGCATGCTAACTGATTTCTCCACAGGAGCAGTACATAACTAATTCTCAAAGTTTCACCTGGTACGGTCAAATGTATAATCTCAGCATGAGCAGTAACAATGCTGTAGCTGCTTTGCTTTTTATGTTCCCCCATCCACAATCTCAGCATGGGTCTGCATTGCATGGTCGCTATGCACTAACAATCCATTGGTACCAGTTACTAAATTTCACAGAAACATAGTTGAAACTTTTTGTGAATTCAATTATGTGCAAGGGCAACCACCCTCAATCAGGATTTGGACTGAGTTAGTGGAACGTATAACTCAGGGATCATATTCCAATAGCACCCTTTCAAAAGGCAACTTGCTCCAGGTGAGGCTCGAACTCACAACCTCGGCATAGCTCCACAGTGCACTGTCATATAAGTACCGCGCGCTAACCGATTGCGCCACAAGAGCTGCATTCCAGCAACTGCAGACAACTTCCAGATGGCCTTGAAGAATGGAAGCCATCACCTGCAAAGGGTGGGGGTGGTGTCTGGCATGAGTGGGGCACTGACAACTGTATCTGAATTGGTGTGTTGTATGATATACAATATTTGCACAAACTAGCCTGCTGAACAGCTTCCCCCTAGGCACCTCATTAGAGGAACTGTATCGTAAACAATAAGTCCTGAGCCCAAATCCCAGTTCTGCTGCATTTTTAGGAAGGTATTAACTAATTTTCAATTAAAATGAAATTTGCTCTATAAACTTACACATTTGATCATTCAGTTTAATCACTATAAGTCTAAAGTTCATTACATTTCTAAAAGTATTTTCAACAAGTGCAGTTTTGATTGCATGGGTTGCTTGTTTTGAATCCAGACCGTGGGAGAAATCTGATTTCAGAACAATGACTTTTAGTTGGAATAACCACTTGACTCCTTATCTACTTTTTTAATTTTAAGATGTGGAGATCATACACACTGCATCCTTGGTAAAATAAGCTTCTTGTAGGGGAGGCTTGAACAAAAAACCACAGGATGTCTCTGCAGTGCACGTATGAAGATAACAAGGTAATCAGCACAGGCAAGTTTATAGAAAATGCGAGAATTTTTTTCTAGTTAAACAGTAGTGACTGTGTTCAGATTCCACTAGTGCCCTTTCAAAAAGCAACTTGCTCCAGGTGAGGCTCGAACTCACAACCTCAGCATAGCTCTACAATGCACTGTCATATAAGTACCGCGCGCTAACCGATTGCGCCACAAGAGCAACTGTCCTTTGTGCAATCAGAAGACTCTCAGGACAACAGTGTTACTCCATAAACCATTACATTTTTCTGGCTGGAGATTTAGCATGTGAGAGGCTATCATGAGTTGCTATAGCTTAGCTTGTTATAGCAAGGGTCTTGAGAACTGTAGGTTTTGGGTTCATGGCCCACCAGTACCTTATCAGCAGATTGCTCATTAGCATTCAGTAAAACAAATGTTCACGCTCTCCAAAATGTGACCTTCTCAAGTTGAGGTATGAACTCTCTGCCTTGGCATGTCTCTGTAGTGCAATGTCAGAAAAGTACGGCATGCTAACTGATTTCTCCACAGGAGCAGTACATAACTAATTCTCAAAGTTTCACCTGGTACGGTCAAATGTATAATCTCAGCAGTAACAATGCTGTAGCTGCTTTGCTTTTTATGTTCCCCCATCCACAATCTCAGCATGGGTCTGCATTGCATGGTCGCTATGCACTAACAATCCATTGGTAGCAGTTACTAAATTTCACAGAAACATAGTTGAAACTTTTTGTGATTTAAATTATGTGCAAGGGCAACCACCCTCAATCAGGATTTGGACTGAGTTAGTGGAACGTATAACTCAGGGATCATATTCCAATAGCACCCTTTCAAAAGGCAACTTGCTCCAGGTGAGGCTCGAACTCACAACCTCGGCATAGCTCCACAGTGCACTGTCATATAAGTACCGCGCGCTAACCGATTGCGCCACAAGAGCTTCATTCCAGCAACTGCAGACAACTTCCAGGTGGCCTTGAAGAATGGAAGCCATCACCTGCAAAGGGTGGGGGTGGTGTCTGGCATGAGTGGGGCACTGACAACTGTATCTGAATTGGTGTGTTGTATGATATACAATATTTGCACAAACTAGCCTGCTGAACAGCTTCCCCCTAGGCACCTTGTTAGAGGAACTGTATCGTAAACAGTAAGTCCTGAGCCCAAATCCCAATTCTGCTGCATTTTTAGGAAGGTATTAACTAATTTTCAATTAGAATGAAATTTGCTCTATAAACTTACACATTTGATCATTCAGTTTAATCACTATAAGTCTAAAGTTCATTACATTTCTAAAAGTATTTTCAACAAGTGCAGTTTTGATTGCATGGGTTGCTTGTTTTGAATCCAGACCGTGGGAGAAATCTGATTTCAGAACAATGACTTTTAGTTGGAATAACCACTTGACTCCTTACCTACTTTTTTAATTTTAAGATGTGGAGATCATACACACTGCATCCTTGGTAAAATAAGCTTCTTGTAGGGGAGGCTTGAACAAAAAACCACAGGATGTCTCTGCAGTGCACGTATGAAGATAACAAGGTAATCAGCACAGGCAAGTTTATAGAAAATGCGAGAATTTTTTTCTAGTTAAACAGTAGTGACTGTGTTCAGATTCCACTAGTGCCCTTTCAAAAAGCAACTTGCTCCAGGTGAGGCTCGAACTCACAACCACGGCATAGCTCTACAATGCACTGTCATATAAGTACCGCGCGCTAACCGATTGCGCCACAAGAGCAACTGTTCTTTGTGCAATCAGAAGACTCTCAGGACGACAGTGTTACTCCATAAACCATTACATTTTTCTGGCTGGAGATTTAGCATGTGAGAGGCTATCATGAGTTGCTATAGCTTAGCTTGTTAGAGCAAGGGTCTTGAGAACTGTAGGTTTTGGGTTCATGGCCCACCAGTACCTTATCAGCAGATTGCTCATTAGCATTCAGTAAAACAAATGTTCACGCTCTCCAAAATGTGACCTTCTCAAGTTGAGGTATGAACTCTCTGCCTTGGCATGTCTCTGCAGTGCAATGTCAGAAAAGTACGGCATGCTAACTGATTTCTCCACAGGAGCAGTACATAACTAATTCTCAAAGTTTCACCTGGTACGGTCAAATGTATAATCTCAGCATGAGCAGTAACAATGCTGTAGCTGCTTTGCTTTTTATGTTCCCCCATCCACAATCTCAGCATGGGTCTGCATTGCATGGTCGCTATGCACTAACAATCCATTGGTAGCAGTTACTAAATTTCACAGAAACATAGTTGAAACTTTTTGTGATTTCAATTATGTGCAAGGGCAACCACCCTCAATCAGGATTTGGACTGAGTTAGTGGAACGTATAACTCAGGGATCATATTCCAATAGCACCCTTTCAAAAGGCAACTTGCTCCAGGTGAGGCTCGAACTCACAACCTCGGCATAGCTCCACAGTGCACTGTCATATAAGTACCGCGCGCTAACCGATTGCGCCACAAGAGCTGCATTCCAGCAACTGCAGACAACTTCCAGGTGGCCTTGAAGAATGGAAGCCATCACCTGCAAAGGGTGGGGGTGGTGTCTGGCATGAGTGGGGCACTGACAACTGTATCTGAATTGGTGTGTTTTATGATATACAATATTTGCACAAACTAGCCTGCTGAACAGCTTCCCCCTAGGCACCTCATTAGAGGAACTGTATCGTAAACAATAAGTCCTGAGCCCAAATCCCAGTTCTGCTGCATTTTTAGGAAGGTATTAACTAATTTTCAATTAAAATGAAATTTGCTCTATAAACTTACACATTTGATCATTCAGTTTAATCACTATAAGTCTAAAGTTCATTACATTTCTAAAAGTATTTTCAACAAGTGCAGTTTTGATTGCATGGGTTGCTTGTTTTGAATCCAGACCGTGGGAGAAATCTGATTTCAGAACAATGACTTTTAGTTGGAATAACCACTTGACTCCTTATCTACTTTTTTAATTTTAAGATGTGGAGATCATACACACTGCATCCTTGGTAAAATAAGCTTCTTGTAGGGGAGGCTTGAACAAAAAACCACAGGATGTCTCTGCAGTGCACGTATGAAGATAACAAGGTAATCAGCACAGGCAAGTTTATAGAAAATGCGAGAATTTTTTTCTAGTTAAACAGTAGTGACTGTGTTCAGATTCCACTAGTGCCCTTTCAAAAAGCAACTTGCTCCAGGTGAGGCTCGAACTCACAACCTCGGCATAGCTCTACAATGCACTGTCATATAAGTACCGCGCGCTAACCGATTGCGCCACAAGAGCAACTGTCCTTTGTGCAATCAGAAGACTCTCAGGACAACAGTGTTACTCCATAAACCATTACATTTTTCTGGCTGGAGATTTAGCATGTGAGAGGCTATCATGAGTTGCTATAGCTTAGCTTGTTAGAGCAAGGGTCTTGAGAACTGTAGGTTTTGGGTTCATGGCCCACCAGTACCTTATCAGCAGATTGCTCATTAGCATTCAGTAAAACAAATGTTCACGCTCTCCAAAATGTGACCTTCTCAAGTTGAGGTATGAACTCTCTGCCTTGGCATGTCTCTGCAGTGCAATGTCAGAAAAGTACGGCATGCTAACTGATTTCTCCACAGGAGCAGTACATAACTAATTCTCAAAGTTTCACCTGGTACGGTCAAATGTATAATCTCAGCATGAGCAGTAACAATGCTGTAGCTGCTTTGCTTTTTATGTTCCCCCATCCACAATCTCAGCATGGGTCTGCATTGCATGGTCGCTATGCACTAACAATCCATTGGTAGCAGTTACTAAATTTCACAGAAACATAGTTGAAACTTTTTGTGATTTCAATTATGTGCAAGGGCAACCACCCTCAATCAGGATTTGGACTGAGTTAGTGGAACGTATAACTCAGGGATCATATTCCAATAGCACCCTTTCAAAAGGCAACTTGCTCCAGGTGAGGCTCGAACTCACAACCTCGGCATAGCTCCACAGTGCACTGTCATATAAGTACCGCGCGCTAACCGATTGCGCCACAAGAGCTTCATTCCAGCAACTGCAGACAACTTCCAGGTGGCCTTGAAGAATGGAAGCCATCACCTGCAAAGGGTGGGGGTGGTGTCTGGCATGAGTGGGGCACTGACAACTGTATCTGAATTGGTGTGTTGTATGATATACAATATTTGCACAAACTAGCCTGCTGAACAGCTTCCCCCTAGGCACCTTGTTAGAGGAACTGTATCGTAAACAGTAAGTCCTGAGCCCAAATCCCAGTTCTGCTGCATTTTTAGGAAGGTATTAACTAATTTTCAATTAGAATGAAATTTGCTCTATAAACTTACACATTTGATCATTCAGTTTAATCACTATAAGTCTAAAGTTCATTACATTTCTAAAAGTATTTTCAACAAGTGCAGTTTTGATTGCATGGGTTGCTTGTTTTGAATCCAGACCGTGGGAGAAATCTGATTTCAGAACAATGACTTTTAGTTGGAATAACCACTTGACTCCTTATCTACTTTTTTAATTTTAAGATGTGGAGATCATACACACTGCATCCTTGGTAAAATAAGCTTCTTGTAGGGGAGGCTTGAACAAAAAACCACAGGATGTCTCTGCAGTGCACGTATGAAGATAACAAGGTAATCAGCACAGGCAAGTTTATAGAAAATGCGAGAATTTTTTTCTAGTTAAACAGTAGTGACTGTGTTCAGATTCGACTAGTGCCCTTTCAAAAAACAACTTGCTCCAGGTGAGGCTCGAACTCACAACCTCGGCATAGCTCTACAATGCACTGTCATATAAGTACCGCGCGCTAACCGATTGCGCCACAAGAGCAACTGTCCTTTGTGCAATCAGAAGACTCTCAGGACAACAGTGTTACTCCATAAACCATTACATTTTTCTGGCTGGAGATTTAGCATGTGAGAGGCTATCATGAGTTGCTATAGCTTAGCTTGTTAGAGCAAGGGTCTTGAGAACTGTAGGTTTTGGGTTCATGGCCCACCAGTACCTTATCAGCAGATTGCTCATTAGCATTCAGTAAAACAAATGTTCACGCTCTCCAAAATGTGACCTTCTCAAGTTGAGGTATGAACTCTCTGCCTTGGCATGTCTCTGCAGTGCAATGTCAGAAAAGTACGGCATGCTAACTGATTTCTCCACAGGAGCAGTACATAACTAATTCTCAAAGTTTCACCTGGTACGGTCAAATGTATAATCTCTGCATGAGCAGTAACAATGCTGTAGCTGCTTTGCTTTTTATGTTCCCCCATCCACAATCTCAGCATGGGTCTGCATTGCATGGTCGCTATGCACTAACAATCCATTGGTAGCAGTTACTAAATTTCACAGAAACATAGTTGAAACTTTTTGTGATTTCAATTATGTGCAAGGGCAACCACCCTCAATCAGGATTTGGACTGAGTTAGTGGAACGTATAACTCAGGGATCATATTCCAATAGCACCCTTTCAAAAGGCAACTTGCTCCAGGTGAGGCTCGAACTCACAACCTCGGCATAGCTCCACAGTGCACTGTCATATAAGTACCGCGCGCTAACCGATTGCGCCACAAGAGCTGCATTCCAGCGACTGCAGACAACTTCCAGGTGGCCTTGAAGAATGGAAGCCATCACCTGCAAAGGGTGGGGGTGGTGTCTGACATGAGTGGGGCACTGACAACTGTATCTGAATTGGTGTGTTGTATGATATACAATATTTGCACAAACTAGCCTGCTGAACAGCTTCCCCCTAGGCAC
Organism: Synaphobranchus kaupii; assembly: GCA_029718625.1. NCBI lineage: Eukaryota > Metazoa > Chordata > Actinopteri > Anguilliformes > Synaphobranchidae > Synaphobranchus > Synaphobranchus kaupii. The sequence continues at coordinate 105,490,489 of CM056376.1, forward strand.
CTCATTAGAGGAACTGTATCGTAAACAGTAAGTCCTGAGCCCAAATCCCAGTTCTGCTGCATTTTTAGGAAGGTATTAACTAATTTTCAATTAAAATGAAATTTGCTCTATAAACTTACACATTTGATCATTCAGTTTAATCACTATAAGTCTAAAGTTCATTACATTTCTAAAAGTATTTTCAACAAGTGCAGTTTTGATTGCATGGGTTGCTTGTTTTGAATCCAGACCGTGGGAGAAATCTGATTTCAGAACAATGACTTTTAGTTGGAATAACCACTTGACTCCTTATCTACTTTTTTAATTTTAAGATGTGGAGATCATACACACTGCATCCTTGGTAAAATAAGCTTCTTGTAGGGGAGGCTTGAACAAAAAACCACAGGATGTCTCTGCAGTGCACGTATGAAGATAACAAGGTAATCAGCACAGGCAAGTTTATAGAAAATGCGAGAATTTTTTTCTAGTTAAACAGTAGTGACTGTGTTCAGATTCCACTAGTGCCCTTTCAAAAAGCAACTTGCTCCAGGTGAGGCTCGAACTCACAACCTCGGCATAGCTCTACAATGCACTGTCATATAAGTACCGCGCGCTAACCGATTGCGCCACAAGAGCAACTGTCCTTTGTGCAATCAGAAGACTCTCAGGACAACAGTGTTACTCCATAAACCATTACATTTTTCTGGCTGGAGATTTAGCATGTGAGAGGCTATCATGAGTTGCTATAGCTTAGCTTGTTAGAGCAAGGGTCTTGAGAACTGTAGGTTTTGGGTTCATGGCCCACCAGTACCTTATCAGCAGATTGCTCATTAGCATTCAGTAAAACAAATGTTCACGCTCTCCAAAATGTGACCTTCTCAAGTTGAGGTATGAACTCTCTGCCTTGGCATGTCTCTGCAGTGCAATGTTAGAAAAGTACGGCATGCTAACTGATTTCTCCACAGGAGCAGTACATAACTAATTCTCAATAGTGTTGTGTCGTTCGCGAACGATTCGTTCAAAAGAACGAATCTTTTGGGTGAACGAACTGAACTGAATCACTTACTGAAAAGATCCGTTCATTTCTCAGTTCAGTTCAGTTCACGAACGGATCTGATCAGCAGCGAGCGTGCACCGTGCAGGGAGGGGGAGGGACTGCCGTGAGCGAACGTGATTCGTCCCTTGCGAACCAGTTCTGCTGTGCTGAACGAATCATTCGCATTTGCTTCTTCCTATTCCATTTCGGACGTATTGTTCTAAGTATTGTATAGCCGAAATGAGTACCGTGTTTGCGTGTTGTATACTAGAAAGTTTTTTTTTCTTTTTTTTCTCTAATTTGTTTCCTAAATTGTTCGAAATAAAGTTTATATTAAAAAAAAAAATTATAAAAAAAATTCACGGGCGGGCGGGCGCCGAGCGAGGCAGCGAGCGTGCAGAGTGGACTGATTCGTTCACTGCGTGACGTTACGTGATCCTGAGTGATAATCAGCGGCTCAAACTGCCAGAATCAGGCCCAGCAAGTTAAGACTTAAAAGTCATTGAAAACCAGCGTTCACCTCCAATATTGATATTCAACGAGGAAACTTTTAAAATATCAAGATTTGTAAACGGAGTTTGGCGCATTTGTCAAAGCGACAGCACTTCCGCATGAACTGTTCGGCCGTCAGTTCACTGAGTGAACGAACTGTGACGCAACGGTGCAAGTTCAGTGATCCGTTCACTGAAGCTACTAGACACAGTGAGTTAACGTGACGTGATCCTGAGTGATAATCAGCGGCTCAAACTGCCAGAATCAGGCCCAGCAAGTTAAGACTTAAAAGTCATTGAAAACCAGCGTTCACCTCCAATATTGATATTCAACGAGGAAACTTTTAAAATATCAAGATTTGTAAACGGAGTTTGGCGCATTTGTCAAAGCGACAGCACTTCCGCATGAACTGTTCGGCCGTCAGTTCACTGAGTGAACGAACTGTGACGTAACGGTGCAAGTTCAGTGATCCGTTCACTGAAGCTACTAGACACAGTGAGTTAACGTGACGTGATCCTGAGTGATAATCAGCGGCTCAAACTGCCAGAATCAGGCCCAGCAAGTTAAGACTTAAAAGTCATTGAAAACCAGCGTTCACCTCCAATATTGATATTCAACGAGGAAACTTTTAAAATATCAAGATTTGTAAACGGAGTTTGGCGCATTTGTCAAAGCGACAGCACTTCCGCATGAACTGTTCGGCCGTCAGTTCACTGAGTGAGTCGGACTACGCAGTACGCAGTCGGAGCTCCGCCCAAGCACTGAACGATTCGGTGAACGAATCTTTTGAACGAATCTTTTTAATGAACTGATTCTAGTGATTCGTGTCACTGAAGTGAACTGTTTTGCCCATCACTAATTCTCAAAGTTTCACCTGGTACGGTCAAATGTATAATCTCAGCATGAGCAGTAACAATGCTGTAGCTGCTTTGCTTTTTATGTTCCCCCATCCACAATCTCAGCATGGGTCTGCATTGCATGGTCGCTATGCACTAACAATCCATTGGTACCAGTTACTAAATTTCACAGAAACATAGTTGAAACTTTTTGTGATTTCAATTATGTGCAAGGGCAACCACCCTCAATCAGGATTTGGACTGAGTTAGTGGAACGTATAACTCAGGGATCATATTCCAATAGCACCCTTTCAAAAGGCAACTTGCTCCAGGTGAGGCTCGAACTCACAACCTCGGCATAGTTCCACAGTGCACTGTCATATAAGTACCGCGCGCTAACCGATTGCGCCACAAGAGCTGCATTCCAGCAACTGCAGACAACTTCCAGGTGGCCTTGAAGAATGGAAGCCATCACCTGCAAAGGGTGGGGGTGGTGTCTGGCATGAGTGGGGCACTGACAACTGTATCTGAATTGGTGTGTTGTATGATATACAATATTTGCACAAACTAGCCTGCTGAACAGCTTCCCCCTAGGCACCTCATTAGAGGAACTGTATCGTAAACAATAAGTCCTGAGCCCAAATCCCAGTTCTGCTGCATTTTTAGGAAGGTATTAACTAATTTTCAATTAAAATGAAATTTGCTCTATAAACTTACACATTTGATCATTCAGTTTAATCACTATAAGTCTAAAGTTCATTACATTTCTAAAAGTATTTTCAACAAGTGCAGTTTTGATTGCATGGGTTGCTTGTTTTGAATCCAGACCGTGGGAGAAATCTGATTTCAGAACAATGACTTTTAGTTGGAATAACCACTTGACTCCTTATCTACTTTTTTAATTTTAAGATGTGGAGATCATACACACTGCATCCTTGGTAAAATAAGCTTCTTGTAGGGGAGGCTTGAACAAAAAACCACAGGATGTCTCTGCAGTGCACGTATGAAGATAACAAGGTAATCAGCACAGGCAAGTTTATAGAAAATGCGAGAATTTTTTTCTAGTTAAACAGTAGTGACTGTGTTCAGATTCCACTAGTGCCCTTTCAAAAAGCAACTTGCTCCAAGTGAGGCTCGAACTCACAACCTCGGCATAGCTCTACAATGCACTGTCATATAAGTACCGCGCGCTAACCGATTGCGCCACAAGAGCAACTGTCCTTTGTGCAATCAGAAGACTCTCAGGACAACAGTGTTACTCCATAAACCATTACATTTTTCTGGCTGGAGATTTAGCATGTGAGAGGCTATCATGAGTTGCTATAGCTTAGCTTGTTAGAGCAAGGGTCTTGAGAACTGTAGGTTTTGGGTTCATGGCCCACCAGTACCTTATCAGCAGATTGCTCATTAGCATTCAGTAAAACAAATGTTCATGCTCTCCAAAATGTGACCTTCTCAAGTTGAGGTATGAACTCTCTGCCTTGGCATGTCTCTGCAGTGCAATGTCAGAAAAGTACGGCATGCTAACTGATTTCTCCACAGGAGCAGTACATAACTAATTCTCAAAGTTTCACCTGGTACGGTCAAATGTATAATCTCAGCATGAGCAGTAACAATGCTGTAGCTGCTTTGCTTTTTATGTTCCCCCATCCACAATCTCAGCATGGGTCTGCATTGCATGGTCGCTATGCACTAACAATCCATTGGTAGCAGTTACTAAATTTCACAGAAACATAGTTGAAACTTTTTGTGATTTAAATTATGTGCAAGGGCAACCACCCTCAATCAGGATTTGGACTGAGTTAGTGGAACGTATAACTCAGGGATCATATTCCAATAGCACCCTTTCAAAAGGCAACTTGCTCCAGGTGAGGCTCGAACTCACAACCTCGGCATAGCTCCACAGTGCACTGTCATATAAGTACCGCGCGCTAACCGATTGCGCCACAAGAGCTGCATTCCAGCAACTGCAGACAACTTCCAGGTGGCCTTGAAGAATGGAAGCCATCACCTGCAAAGGGTGGGGGTGGTGTCTGGCATGAGTGGGGCACTGACAACTGTATCTGAATTGGTGTGTTGTATGATATACAATATTTGCACAAACTAGCCTGCTGAACAGCTTCCCCCTAGGCACCTCATTAGAGGAACTGTATCGTAAACAATAAGTCCTGAGCCCAAATCCCAGTTCTGCTGCATTTTTAGGAAGGTATTAACTAATTTTCAATTAAAATGAAATTTGCTCTATAAACTTACACATTTGATCATTCAGTTTAATCACTATAAGTCTAAAGTTCATTACATTTCTAAAAGTATTTTCAACAAGTGCAGTTTTGATTGCATGGGTTGCTTGTTTTGAATCCAGACCGTGGGAGAAATCTGATTTCAGAACAATGACTTTTAGTTGGAATAACCACTTGACTCCTTATCTACTTTTTTAATTTTAAGATGTGGAGATCATACACACTGCATCCTTGGTAAAATAAGCTTCTTGTAGGGGAGGCTTGAACAAAAAACCACAGGATGTCTCTGCAGTGCACGTATGAAGATAACAAGGTAATCAGCACAGGCAAGTTTATAGAAAATGCGAGAATTTTTTTCTAGTTAAACAGTAGTGACTGTGTTCAGATTCCACTAGTGCCCTTTCAAAAAGCAACTTGCTCCAGGTGAGGCTCGAACTCACAACCTCGGCATAGCTCTACAATGCACCGTCATATAAGTACCGCGCGCTAACCGATTGCGCCAAAAGAGCAACTGTCCTTTGTGCAATCAGAAGACTCTCAGGACAACAGTGTTACTCCATAAACCATTACATTTTTCTGGCTGGAGATTTAGCATGTGAGAGGCTATCATGAGTTGCTATAGCTTAGCTTGTTAGAGCAAGGGTCTTGAGAACTGTAGGTTTTGGGTTCATGGCCCACCAGTACCTTATCAGCAGATTGCTCATTAGCATTCAGTAAAACAAATGTTCACGCTCTCCAAAATGTGACCGTCTCAAGTTGAGGTATGAACTCTCTGCCTTGGCATGTCTCTGCAGTGCAATGTCAGAAAAGTACGGCATGCTAACTGATTTCTCCACAGGAGCAGTACATAACTAATTCTCAAAGTTTCACCTGGTACGGTCAAATGTATAATCTCAGCATGAGCAGTAACAATGCTGTAGCTGCTTTGCTTTTTATGTTCCCCCATCCACAATCTCAGCATGGGTCTGCATTGCATGGTCGCTATGCACTAACAATCCATTGGTACCGGTTACTAAATTTCACAGAAACATAGTTGAAACTTTTTGTGATTTCAATTATGTGCAAGGGCAACCACCCTCAATCAGGATTTGGACTGAGTCAGTGGAACGTATAACTCAGGGATCATATTCCAATAGCACCCTTTCAAAAGGCAACCTGCTCCAGGTGAGGCTCGAACTCACAACCTCGGCATAGCTCCACAGTGCACGGTCATATAAGTACCGCGCGCTAACCGATTGCGCCACAAGAGCTGCATTCCAGCGACTGCAGACAACTTCCAGGTGGCCTTGAAGAATGGAAGCCATCACCTGCAAAGGGTGGGGGTGGTGTCTGGCATGAGTGGGGCACTGACAACTGTATCTGAATTGGTGTGTTGTATGATATACAATATTTGCACAAACTAGCCTGCTGAACAGCTTCCCCCTTGGCACGTCATTAGAGGAACTGTATCGTAAACAGTAAGTCCTGAGCCCAAATCCCAGTTCTGCTGCATTTTTAAGAAGGTATTAATTAATTTTCAATTAAAATGAAATTTGCTCTATAAACTTACACATTTGATCATTCAGTTTAATCACTATAAGTCTAAAGTTCATTACATTTCTAAAAGTATTTTCAACAAGTGCAGTTTTGATTGCATGGGTTGCTTGTTTTGAATCCAGACCGTGGGAGAAATCTGATTTCAGAACAATGACTTTTAGTTGGAATAACCACTTGACTCCTTATCTACTTTTTTAATTTTAAGATGTGGAGATCATACACACTGCATCCTTGGTAAAATAAGCTTCTTGTAGGGGAGGCTTGAACAAAAAACCACAGGATGTCTCTGCAGTGCACGTATGAAGATAACAAGGTAATCAGCACAGGCAAGTTTATAGAAAATGCGAGAATTTTTTTCTAGTTAAACAGTAGTGACTGTGTTCAGATTCGACTAGTGCCCTTTCAAAAAACAACTTGCTCCAGGTGAGGCTCGAACTCACAACCTCGGCATAGCTCTACAATGCACTGTCATATAAGTACCGCGCGCTAACCGATTGCGCCACAAGAGCAACTGTCCTTTGTGCAATCAGAAGACTCTCAGGACAACAGTGTTACTCCATAAACCATTACATTTTTCTGGCTGGAGATTTAGCATGTGAGAGGCTATCATGAGTTGCTATAGCTTAGCTTGTTAGAGCAAGGGTCTTGAGAACTGTAGGTTTTGGGTTCATGGCCCACCAGTACCTTATCAGCAGATTGCTCATTAGCATTCAGTAAAACAAATGTTCACGCTCTCCAAAATGTGACCTTCTCAAGTTGAGGTATGAACTCTCTGCCTTGGCATGTCTCTGCAGTGCAATGTCAGAAAAGTACGGCATGCTAACTGATTTCTCCACAGGAGCAGTACATAACTAATTCTCAAAGTTTCACCTGGTACGGTCAAATGTATAATCTCTGCATGAGCAGTAACAATGCTGTAGCTGCTTTGCTTTTTATGTTCCCCCATCCACAATCTCAGCATGGGTCTGCATTGCATGGTCGCTATGCACTAACAATCCATTGGTAGCAGTTACTAAATTTCACAGAAACATAGTTGAAACTTTTTGTGATTTCAATTATGTGCAAGGGCAACCACCCTCAATCAGGATTTGGACTGAGTTAGTGGAACGTATAACTCAGGGATCATATTCCAATAGCACCCTTTCAAAAGGCAACTTGCTCCAGGTGAGGCTCGAACTCACAACCTCGGCATAGCTCCACAGTGCACTGTCATATAAGTACCGCGCGCTAACCGATTGCGCCACAAGAGCTGCATTCCAGCGACTGCAGACAACTTCCAGGTGGCCTTGAAGAATGGAAGCCATCACCTGCAAAGGGTGGGGGTGGTGTCTGACATGAGTGGGGCACTGACAACTGTATCTGAATTGGTGTGTTGTATGATATACAATATTTGCACAAACTAGCCTGCTGAACAGCTTCCCCCTAGGCACCTCATTAGAGGAACTGTATCGTAAACAGTAAGTCCTGAGCCCAAATCCCAGTTCTGCTGCATTTTTAGGAAGGTATTAACTAATTTTCAATTAAAATGAAATTTGCTCTATAAACTTACACATTTGATCATTCAGTTTAATCACTATAAGTCTAAAGTTCATTACATTTCTAAAAGTATTTTCAACAAGTGCAGTTTTGATTGCATGGGTTGCTTGTTTTGAATCCAGACCGTGGGAGAAATCTGATTTCAGAACAATGACTTTTAGTTGGAATAACCACTTGACTCCTTATCTACTTTTTTAATTTTAAGATGTGGAGATCATACACACTGCATCCTTGGTAAAATAAGCTTCTTGTAGGGGAGGCTTGAACAAAAAACCACAGGATGTCTCTGCAGTGCACGTATGAAGATAACAAGGTAATCAGCACAGGCAAGTTTATAGAAAATGCGAGAATTTTTTTCTAGTTAAACAGTAGTGACTGTGTTCAGATTCCACTAGTGCCCTTTCAAAAAGCAACTTGCTCCAGGTGAGGCTCGAACTCACAACCTCGGCATAGCTCTACAATGCACTGTCATATAAGTACCGCGCGCTAACCGATTGCGCCACAAGAGCAACTGTCCTTTGTGCAATCAGAAGACTCTCAGGACAACAGTGTTACTCCATAAACCATTACATTTTTCTGGCTGGAGATTTAGCATGTGAGAGGCTATCATGAGTTGCTATAGCTTAGCTTGTTAGAGCAAGGGTCTTGAGAACTGTAGGTTTTGGGTTCATGGCCCACCAGTACCTTATCAGCAGATTGCTCATTAGCATTCAGTAAAACAAATGTTCACGCTCTCCAAAATGTGACCTTCTCAAGTTGAGGTATGAACTCTCTGCCTTGGCATGTCTCTGCAGTGCAATGTTAGAAAAGTACGGCATGCTAACTGATTTCTCCACAGGAGCAGTACATAACTAATTCTCAATAGTGTTGTGTCGTTCGCGAACGATTCGTTCAAAAGAACGAATCTTTTGGGTGAACGAACTGAACTGAATCACTTACTGAAAAGATCCGTTCATTTCTCAGTTCAGTTCAGTTCACGAACGGATCTGATCAGCAGCGAGCGTGCACCGTGCAGGGAGGGGGAGGGACTGCCGTGAGCGAACGTGATTCGTCCCTTGCGAACCAGTTCTGCTGTGCTGAACGAATCATTCGCATTTGCTTCTTCCTATTCCATTTCGGACGTATTGTTCTAAGTATTGTATAGCCGAAATGAGTACCGTGTTTGCGTGTTGTATACTAGAAAGTTTTTTTTTCTTTTTTTTCTCTAATTTGTTTCCTAAATTGTTCGAAATAAAGTTTATATTAAAAAAAAAAATTATAAAAAAAATTCACGGGCGGGCGGGCGCCGAGCGAGGCAGCGAGCGTGCAGAGTGGACTGATTCGTTCACTGCGTGACGTTACGTGATCCTGAGTGATAATCAGCGGCTCAAACTGCCAGAATCAGGCCCAGCAAGTTAAGACTTAAAAGTCATTGAAAACCAGCGTTCACCTCCAATATTGATATTCAACGAGGAAACTTTTAAAATATCAAGATTTGTAAACGGAGTTTGGCGCATTTGTCAAAGCGACAGCACTTCCGCATGAACTGTTCGGCCGTCAGTTCACTGAGTGAACGAACTGTGACGCAACGGTGCAAGTTCAGTGATCCGTTCACTGAAGCTACTAGACACAGTGAGTTAACGTGACGTGATCCTGAGTGATAATCAGCGGCTCAAACTGCCAGAATCAGGCCCAGCAAGTTAAGACTTAAAAGTCATTGAAAACCAGCGTTCACCTCCAATATTGATATTCAACGAGGAAACTTTTAAAATATCAAGATTTGTAAACGGAGTTTGGCGCATTTGTCAAAGCGACAGCACTTCCGCATGAACTGTTCGGCCGTCAGTTCACTGAGTGAACGAACTGTGACGTAACGGTGCAAGTTCAGTGATCCGTTCACTGAAGCTACTAGACACAGTGAGTTAACGTGACGTGATCCTGAGTGATAATCAGCGGCTCAAACTGCCAGAATCAGGCCCAGCAAGTTAAGACTTAAAAGTCATTGAAAACCAGCGTTCACCTCCAATATTGATATTCAACGAGGAAACTTTTAAAATATCAAGATTTGTAAACGGAGTTTGGCGCATTTGTCAAAGCGACAGCACTTCCGCATGAACTGTTCGGCCGTCAGTTCACTGAGTGAGTCGGACTACGCAGTACGCAGTCGGAGCTCCGCCCAAGCACTGAACGATTCGGTGAACGAATCTTTTGAACGAATCTTTTTAATGAACTGATTCTAGTGATTCGTGTCACTGAAGTGAACTGTTTTGCCCATCACTAATTCTCAAAGTTTCACCTGGTACGGTCAAATGTATAATCTCAGCATGAGCAGTAACAATGCTGTAGCTGCTTTGCTTTTTATGTTCCCCCATCCACAATCTCAGCATGGGTCTGCATTGCATGGTCGCTATGCACTAACAATCCATTGGTACCAGTTACTAAATTTCACAGAAACATAGTTGAAACTTTTTGTGATTTCAATTATGTGCAAGGGCAACCACCCTCAATCAGGATTTGGACTGAGTTAGTGGAACGTATAACTCAGGGATCATATTCCAATAGCACCCTTTCAAAAGGCAACTTGCTCCAGGTGAGGCTCGAACTCACAACCTCGGCATAGTTCCACAGTGCACTGTCATATAAGTACCGCGCGCTAACCGATTGCGCCACAAGAGCTGCATTCCAGCAACTGCAGACAACTTCCAGGTGGCCTTGAAGAATGGAAGCCATCACCTGCAAAGGGTGGGGGTGGTGTCTGGCATGAGTGGGGCACTGACAACTGTATCTGAATTGGTGTGTTGTATGATATACAATATTTGCACAAACTAGCCTGCTGAACAGCTTCCCCCTAGGCACCTCATTAGAGGAACTGTATCGTAAACAATAAGTCCTGAGCCCAAATCCCAGTTCTGCTGCATTTTTAGGAAGGTATTAACTAATTTTCAATTAAAATGAAATTTGCTCTATAAACTTACACATTTGATCATTCAGTTTAATCACTATAAGTCTAAAGTTCATTACATTTCTAAAAGTATTTTCAACAAGTGCAGTTTTGATTGCATGGGTTGCTTGTTTTGAATCCAGACCGTGGGAGAAATCTGATTTCAGAACAATGACTTTTAGTTGGAATAACCACTTGACTCCTTATCTACTTTTTTAATTTTAAGATGTGGAGATCATACACACTGCATCCTTGGTAAAATAAGCTTCTTGTAGGGGAGGCTTGAACAAAAAACCACAGGATGTCTCTGCAGTGCACGTATGAAGATAACAAGGTAATCAGCACAGGCAAGTTTATAGAAAATGCGAGAATTTTTTTCTAGTTAAACAGTAGTGACTGTGTTCAGATTCCACTAGTGCCCTTTCAAAAAGCAACTTGCTCCAAGTGAGGCTCGAACTCACAACCTCGGCATAGCTCTACAATGCACTGTCATATAAGTACCGCGCGCTAACCGATTGCGCCACAAGAGCAACTGTCCTTTGTGCAATCAGAAGACTCTCAGGACAACAGTGTTACTCCATAAACCATTACATTTTTCTGGCTGGAGATTTAGCATGTGAGAGGCTATCATGAGTTGCTATAGCTTAGCTTGTTAGAGCAAGGGTCTTGAGAACTGTAGGTTTTGGGTTCATGGCCCACCAGTACCTTATCAGCAGATTGCTCATTAGCATTCAGTAAAACAAATGTTCATGCTCTCCAAAATGTGACCTTCTCAAGTTGAGGTATGAACTCTCTGCCTTGGCATGTCTCTGCAGTGCAATGTCAGAAAAGTACGGCATGCTAACTGATTTCTCCACAGGAGCAGTACATAACTAATTCTCAAAGTTTCACCTGGTACGGTCAAATGTATAATCTCAGCATGAGCAGTAACAATGCTGTAGCTGCTTTGCTTTTTATGTTCCCCCATCCACAATCTCAGCATGGGTCTGCATTGCATGGTCGCTATGCACTAACAATCCATTGGTAGCAGTTACTAAATTTCACAGAAACATAGTTGAAACTTTTTGTGATTTAAATTATGTGCAAGGGCAACCACCCTCAATCAGGATTTGGACTGAGTTAGTGGAACGTATAACTCAGGGATCATATTCCAATAGCACCCTTTCAAAAGGCAACTTGCTCCAGGTGAGGCTCGAACTCACAACCTCGGCATAGCTCCACAGTGCACTGTCATATAAGTACCGCGCGCTAACCGATTGCGCCACAAGAGCTGCATTCCAGCAACTGCAGACAACTTCCAGGTGGCCTTGAAGAATGGAAGCCATCACCTGCAAAGGGTGGGGGTGGTGTCTGGCATGAGTGGGGCACTGACAACTGTATCTGAATTGGTGTGTTGTATGATATACAATATTTGCACAAACTAGCCTGCTGAACAGCTTCCCCCTAGGCACCTCATTAGAGGAACTGTATCGTAAACAATAAGTCCTGAGCCCAAATCCCAGTTCTGCTGCATTTTTAGGAAGGTATTAACTAATTTTCAATTAAAATGAAATTTGCTCTATAAACTTACACATTTGATCATTCAGTTTAATCACTATAAGTCTAAAGTTCATTACATTTCTAAAAGTATTTTCAACAAGTGCAGTTTTGATTGCATGGGTTGCTTGTTTTGAATCCAGACCGTGGGAGAAATCTGATTTCAGAACAATGACTTTTAGTTGGAATAACCACTTGACTCCTTATCTACTTTTTTAATTTTAAGATGTGGAGATCATACACACTGCATCCTTGGTAAAATAAGCTTCTTGTAGGGGAGGCTTGAACAAAAAACCACAGGATGTCTCTGCAGTGCACGTATGAAGATAACAAGGTAATCAGCACAGGCAAGTTTATAGAAAATGCGAGAATTTTTTTCTAGTTAAACAGTAGTGACTGTGTTCAGATTCCACTAGTGCCCTTTCAAAAAGCAACTTGCTCCAGGTGAGGCTCGAACTCACAACCTCGGCATAGCTCTACAATGCACCGTCATATAAGTACCGCGCGCTAACCGATTGCGCCAAAAGAGCAACTGTCCTTTGTGCAATCAGAAGACTCTCAGGACAACAGTGTTACTCCATAAACCATTACATTTTTCTGGCTGGAGATTTAGCATGTGAGAGGCTATCATGAGTTGCTATAGCTTAGCTTGTTAGAGCAAGGGTCTTGAGAACTGTAGGTTTTGGGTTCATGGCCCACCAGTACCTTATCAGCAGATTGCTCATTAGCATTCAGTAAAACAAATGTTCACGCTCTCCAAAATGTGACCGTCTCAAGTTGAGGTATGAACTCTCTGCCTTGGCATGTCTCTGCAGTGCAATGTCAGAAAAGTACGGCATGCTAACTGATTTCTCCACAGGAGCAGTACATAACTAATTCTCAAAGTTTCACCTGGTACGGTCAAATGTATAATCTCAGCATGAGCAGTAACAATGCTGTAGCTGCTTTGCTTTTTATGTTCCCCCATCCACAATCTCAGCATGGGTCTGCATTGCATGGTCGCTATGCACTAACAATCCATTGGTACCGGTTACTAAATTTCACAGAAACATAGTTGAAACTTTTTGTGATTTCAATTATGTGCAAGGGCAACCACCCTCAATCAGGATTTGGACTGAGTCAGTGGAACGTATAACTCAGGGATCATATTCCAATAGCACCCTTTCAAAAGGCAACCTGCTCCAGGTGAGGCTCGAACTCACAACCTCGGCATAGCTCCACAGTGCACGGTCATATAAGTACCGCGCGCTAACCGATTGCGCCACAAGAGCTGCATTCCAGCGACTGCAGACAACTTCCAGGTGGCCTTGAAGAATGGAAGCCATCACCTGCAAAGGGTGGGGGTGGTGTCTGGCATGAGTGGGGCACTGACAACTGTATCTGAATTGGTGTGTTGTATGATATACAATATTTGCACAAACTAGCCTGCTGAACAGCTTCCCCCTTGGCACGTCATTAGAGGAACTGTATCGTAAACAGTAAGTCCTGAGCCCAAATCCCAGTTCTGCTGCATTTTTAAGAAGGTATTAATTAATTTTCAATTAAAATGAAATTTGCTCTATAAACTTACACATTTGATCATTCAGTTTAATCACTATAAGTCTAAAGTTCATTACATTTCTAAAAGTATTTTCAACAAGTGCAGTTTTGATTGCATGGGTTGCTTGTTTTGAATCCAGACCGTGGGAGAAATCTGATTTCAGAACAATGACTTTTAGCTGGAATAACCACTTGACTCCTTATCTACTTTTTTAATTTTAAGATGTGGAGATCATACACACTGCATCCTTGGTAAAATAAGCTTCTTGTAGGGGAGGCCTCAACAAATAACCACAGGATGTCTCTGCAGTGCACGTATGAAGATAACAAGGTAATCAGCACAGTCAAGTTTACAGAAAATGCGAGAATTTTTTTCTAGTTAAACAGTAGTAACTGTGTTCAGATTCCACTAGTGCCCTTTCAAAAAGCAACTTGCTCCAGGTGAGGCTCGAACTCACAACCTCGGCATAGCTCTACAATGCACTGTCATATAAGTACCGCGCGCTAACCAATTGCGCCACAAGAGCAACTGTCCTTTGTGCAATCGGAAGACTCTCAGGACAACAGTGTTACTCCATAAACCATTACATTTTTCTGGCTGGAGATTTAGCATGTGAGAGGCTATCATGAGTTGCTATAGCTTAGCTTGTTAGAGCAAGGGTCTTGAGAACTGTAGGTTTTGGGTTCATGGCCCACCAGTACCTTATCAGCAGATTGCTCATTAGCATTCAGTAAAACAAATGTTCACGCTCTCCAAAATGTGACCTTCTCAAGTTGAGGTATGAACTCTCTGCCTTGGCATGTCTCTGCAGTGCAATGTCAGATAAGTATGGCATGCTAACTGATTTCCCCTAGGCACCTCGTTAGAGGAACTGTGGTCAAATCCCAGTTCGGCTCCATTTGCAGGAAGGTATTAACTAATTTTCAATTAAAATGAAATTTGCTCTATAAACTTACACATGTGGCCATTCAGTTTAATCACTATAAGTCTAAAGTTCATATTATTTTTTTAAATAGTTTCAGCAAGTGCAGTTTTGATTGCATGGGCTGCTTGCTTTGAATCCAGACCGTGGGATAAATCTCTGATTTCAGAGCAATGGCTTTCTCCTTGAATAACCACTTGACTGCTTATCCACTTTTTAAATTTAAGATGTGGAGATCATACACACTGTATTGTTGGTAAAATAAGCTTCCTGTAGCAGAGGCTTGAACCAAAAACTACAAGATGTCTCTGCAGTGCACTCGTGAAGGTAACAATGTAATCAGTTGCACCACAGGCAAGTTTATAGAATATGTGAGAAATAATTATTTCTAGTTAAACAGTAGTGTTGGGTTCAGATTCCAGTTATGCCCTTTCAAAAAGCAACTTGCTCCAGGTGAGGCTCAAATTCACAACCTTGGCATGGCCCCACATTGCCACAGGCCCCAAAGTCATATAAGTACCGCGCACTGACCAATTGCACCACAGGAGCGGTTTATTAGGGGGAAAGCCAATTTCCAGGTGGCCTTCATGAATGGAATCTAGGACAGTGCACTGCAGAGCCATGTCAGGGTTTTGAGTTCACACCTCACCTGGAACTGGCCACCCCTTAATGTGTATGCTTAATCTCAAGACAACTCCACATTACGCAAATAAAAGGGCAACAGCACCACTGGTAATCCACAGGGCCTCACTGAAATATGTTAACATCCCAATCAGAAAGGTGACATGTATCTGAATGTATCTGAGTCTCTTGAGTGCTTTTTACTTCTCAAATATTAAGATTTCCTGGAATACACTTAGTGAAACCATAAAAACAAGATTTTAAAGTCATATTAAATAAAACAATTTAACGACAGGATTTATGTATTTTTTTCCCTTAAAAAACTGCAGAGCTCTGGTGGTGCTATTATTTTTTGTACTGCAAAACCATTCCAAGGTCAAGCCTGATTCCTTAGCAGGACAAGCTGTGATTTGTCATTAAACATTTATTTTCCATAAACTGGGATGACAGCATGTTCCCACCCCAGAGGTGCCCATACATCATCTGCAGGGATTGAAGGGATTTATTCTGCTCATGCCACGGCTACTTACCATAAATATATGAAACTGCAAATGTCAAACATGCAAAGAGTTATGCAGTAAAAAACTTTACATTTTTGTTGTGTATGTCCACTAAGAAATATAGTTCCTCATTTGCCAAGGTGTCAGAAAAGATGGAGGGCTCTATTTTCAAACCAGCGCAAGGGGACGGTATAGTCAAACGCAAGCTTGTTGACAGCATCAACGTCTTAAAACTGGCGCTATGGCGTTTCTCAGCAATACCGCTAGGATCAACAAATTCTCAACATAACATCCTTTCGCTTGCGCTGCAGTGGGATGGGTGGCGCTGTCTGGGGCGTGTTCTAAAATACTTTCGGCTCAGTGACAATTTGAACCAACGAAAACCCATTGCGTTATGATCAGCTGGAACCACCTCTTAGCGGGAACGCAATAGACTCTGGCAATTTGCCAACTTATTCGTCATGTAGTTCTATGTAGTGTCTATAGGTACACTTCCATTTAATGAACAAATAGCCTATAATTATTATTAATTAATTAATTTTAATTTAAACTACTAGAATAAAACAGGACAGCTTACAAGAAACTTGCGATCATGTAGGCCAATAGCCTATAATATATAAATTACACATTGACACAGTTGAATCATAAGCCTACCATTTGAATCATAATTATGCCTACATCACCTAATGTAGGCTAATTAATGCATTCGCCACCTCCCCCCGTGCCTTCCGAACTTCTGGGAGACGAGGTGGTGTGGATTGTGATCCATAAATTACTACAGTCCTAGCCTGTACGTCTGTTGCAAGTATGTCTGATTCCTGTGCGGAAAATCTTGTCGTTGACGGTCCAGTGCGTTTGGGTTGCTCATTATGAAATTGCATGGAGCGATTGCGTTCCAACGCGATTGCGTTTTAAAGCATGAGAACAACAATTTGATTGGCTACCATAGAGACACACCTTGGACGTTTAAACCCAGCCTTTTAGCAATACCGCCATAAGGTGCGCTAAGATTGCCGTCATGAAATTACCAAATTTCTCGCCGACACGCCCTCAGAGCGATACCGCCAAGCGATTACTCTTGCGTTCACCATTGCGTTTGGTTTATTAAAATAGAGCCCGTAGTGTTCCTTACTTGTGGTCTCAATGGCCATTGCATTTTGAATTATGAACCCACCTTCCAGGCGTGCATATACCATCATTGCGTAGCTTGTCATGGTTTATCCCTTTCCCTTTCATCATGCAGAATATAACCTTGAATGCCAAGCCGTCTCTTCTGGTCGTGTGAGAACTTGAGAGAAGGGGGATGGGAAGGTAAAGATTTCAGAGCTCTGTAATGTATGGAGCTACTATGGGCTTTTAATCACAATATCTTAAGGAAATGTAGCATTCAAAACCTCATTTTTCTTCCTAAACTTCTCTAAAGTTAACTTTTTTCTAAGAAAAAATGTGTGGACAAAATGACATTGAACTTGACATATCATTTTATGACATTTATTGGAAGTTATTTTCAAGGGTTAATAAAAACAAAAAAGAGAAAAACTTTTCACATTAAAAATAGTTAAACATGCAACATATTGATAGTTGATATTACAAAACACATTCATCAGTAACAAAGAACCACATGCCTTGACGTTATAGCAAAAACATAAACACAAACCTCAATACAAGTATATTATCACAAAGACATCCTACCGAAACAAATTAAAGTATATTACTATCTTAGTATGTGTACTTAATATTTGCAATATTTAAAACCTACCATGGTTTGATTCAAGTTTAACAACCAAAGAATGTCAATAGAGAACTAGGCATTTACTCTTCTGCAAGGGCATATATTGGACATAAGTATACATATTTATACAATTTTCAATTTAATTTTTATACAATATACACATTTTATAGAATTAAAGTTACTTTGTCACCATGACAAAGTGAAGCAGTGTGAACTTATAAATGAGTTTAGACTGGGGGTGGTGGGATAAAAAAAACAGCTAAAATGGCAACCTAACAGTGAAACCCAGGCCACTGGGCGCCCAGAATTTAATGGTCTACCCACGGGTAAAGTACCATTAGTTTCATCTGAAACAATCTACCTTTAGATGAAGGTACATATAGTTGTACTATATGGCAAATAATTCCAATTGAAAGTGGTTCCATATAGCCCAGAAAGTAAGTCTTTCTGAAAGTAGGTCTGACTGATTCCTGGTTTGTGAATATGGGACATTTATTTTTTAGGACATACATAGGTATTTCTGACAATAATGTGGCTTTAAGAGTGTGAATAGTAGCATGGCCGGCGCCCTGTGGGAGCAGCAATTGGCGGCTGCTTCCGGGTGGGGGGGAGGGGCTCGGAGAGAATCGCTGCGCGCATAGCGGCCCTGGGCGAGCTGGAAACACGGTCAGGAGCCTTAGGAGGAGTCGCGCCCTGAAGAGGACGTGGCGCCCTCCTGTCCTACCACCGGCTGACGGGGTTGTGTAGCGGTGATTCTCTAGCGGTTGCTACACAGGGGGAATTGAATTAGAATAGGGGTTCAATTGGCTACTAAATTGGGAGAAAATGGGGAAAAATCAGAAACAAATTTTTGAAAGAGTGTGAATAGTACTTCAATAGATTGGAAAAGTGTCTAAGAACAATTAGCAGCTCATTACAATCCATGACTTGTCATTATGGTTGGAACAAAAATCAGCATCCACCATACGCAGTTGGTCCTGGGGTTGAGAAACACTGTATTAGGGTATGTACCCAATTTCATTCTAAATAAGGAAATAAATAGAGATGCCCCCCCCCCCCCCGCCCCCCCACCCACACACCCCCCCCCCCCCCACACTAAGTAATATGTCTCAATCAGTTAGTGCACTGCTGTAATAACAAGGGGTGCCTCATTTCGTCCCGACTTATTTCCACAGGGACTAAAGAAGGGATACATGGTTTTAGAGAAGGTGTCAGTGAAAGTGTGGATGTGCTCCTTGGTGTCCACATTGTAAAAAGACACCTGTCCTCTCTCATAGTCCAAAAACACCCCTATTTTTTGAGGCGTTTGGTTGCGGTTGACAGAGCTTGAGGGTTCCCTCTGGATGTTGAAGTTACTCTTGTCCCTGAGGCTCAGGAACCAATAGCCATGACTGGGGGTTGACCGTGAGTTTGCCCTTCCTGTGGGTGGAATGGCTGGCCACACCCAAGTCCCAGTCCGTCTTGCCTCGCACCTCAACCTCCCAGTAGTGCCTCCCCCCGGTAAAACCCTCTCGACCCAGGACACACACCACATGATCAAATCTCTCTGGGTTGGCCGGGGACCGCCTCTGTACCTGTCTCCATACCACACTTGCTTTCTGTCCTCGGATAAGTTCAGCTTAGGGTGGGCGGTCGCGCTGTCAAACGTCACATCCACTGTATAGGAACAGGGAAAGAGCATTACTGTGAATACTGATGTAAATAGATTATGTGCATTAAACCTGCCTGCAAGTCTGCATTTCCCTAGAGAACTGTCTGATATAAATGTCTGTCATAAATCACCTCCTTGTTTAGGCAAAGGCTCACATAGAATTTTGTTACTGTTAAACAACACTGACAGAAGTCATTACACTTTGACATCTCTACTAGACTAATACACAAAAAAGTCATTACACTTTGACATCTCTACTAGACTAATACACAAAAAAAGTCATTACACTTTGACATCTCTATTAGACTAATACACAAAAAAAGTCATTACACTTTGACATCTCTACTAGACTAATACACAAAAAAAGTCATTACATGTTGACATCTCTACTAGACTAATACACAAAAAAAGTCATTACATGTTGACATCTCTATTAGACTAATGCACAAACTGCTGAGAGTGGAATTCACTCTGTTAGTTAACACTGAACAGTTTGCAGTACATGGGAAAACCACACTTTTTTAAGACTGAACCTTCAGATGTGAACCAGAAGGCAACATGTAGAATAGAATAGCTTTTATTTTCCCGTTTGGGAACTTCAGTTGTAGCCCCAGCAACAACAAAAAGACAGAGACAGTGGGGCAGACCCACAGCACACAAACAAACATCAAATATCATTTCATTAATCAAGTGAATTAAAGTGGAATACAGCCATGCTGCCATGATTAAAAATAGCCCCCGCTGTCCCGAGATGTCCAGTGGCATTAAGCAGTCCAACACACAAACTGCGCCTCCGCAATTTTCCTTCATACACGTAGTGTTGCGGTCTCTGTAGATACACTGTCGAAACGGATCCACAAACTGCGTCAACCTTCCCAGTCGTCCCCTCCCTCCTCCCCCGCATTATCTTCTCCTGGTCCATTCCCTGGTTGCCTTTTGAAGATTTCTTGCACTCCCGGATCAGTTCCGACATCTTCAACTCCGGTGAAGAGCGATGGTAAACTTTGTTGCTGCAGATCCAACGGACATTCCCGAGCATATGTTGCGAATGCGTCTCCATGGTGACGACCACAAGCAAAATTATATCGACTAGACAATTCGTCAGTATTATAAAAACGAGTAGCAGGAGTGCCCTGAAAAATCTCCAGCCTGCTTCTCCGTCCCACAACAGACACACAGCGCATTCAAATGAACAAACACGAACACGAGAGACAGCTGGACTACATGTCGGCATTAAAGCACCACGTGACATCAAGTCACATACAGCACATACAGTAGCCTAGTGGCAGAGTTAACTCTTAATTAAACGATTGTTCATGCTCAGATTGTTAAAACACCTGTATGCACTGACAATGCAAGTGAAAGGTACTTCCAATCAAGTGTAATTCAGGAGAGTTGAGGTGTTATTTGTATTGAAAGGGATTACAGCTACTACACAAACCAATTATGACATGAATGAAACTAAATAATATGCAGTTGTAGTTGTACTGTTTAGGTACATCCGCTGTAATTATTATTTTTTAGCTTTTGATGATTTTTCACAAAAACCATAAAGTGGTAACTTTAAATATAAGTTTAAAAAGGACACTAATGACAACATTGATAATATAAAATGCCAAATCAGAGACACAAACCTGCATACTCTTGCATCTTGACTTCTTCTGAAATAAAAACGAAATATTAAAAAAGTCAGTAAACTGATACAGCAGTAGTGTTTTCTGGGGTGTGGGGTGAGACAAGAACAGTGGTACTGCTGGGGGTACCATTGTTCAGAATATAATTAATAAAATCAGAAGCAGAACAGAAAAGAGAAAAATTCTGTCGCTAAATCTTTGCTTACTTGGCTGTAGTCTCATTGGGGAGGGCTCCACTGGAAAACGAATGCCTGTTCCAAGAGAAAGACAAAAAATGTCTAAATGTCTGAGTTCATAAGTTTTTCATTGAACTATTTTCAGCAGATGCATTTCACATTGATGAAATGCACATTGATGCGTGTGCTTACTCATTTCCGGCAGCCTCCGCAGCTCCTCCTGGAAACGTTCGGCCAGCTGTGACACTGTCCTGTGTATTCCCTCCACACAGAGGTCAGAGTTCACCGACACACCCGACCATTCCCTTGTTTGCGGAGGGGTGCAGAGGGTGGGGAAGTGCTACAATCATAAAGAAAAAGAACAAAAAAAAATCTTCAAACACACAGAACACTATGCCCCTGAATTTAAGGGTTTCATTATCAATAACAATCAAAACATGTTAGATGCACCAATATGCTCTATGAGATAAAGTATGGATTTGAATTTGGAGCTGCTAAATGAAACTGATCTGTATAATTTACTGATTCCGGTTAGACTCTGTTTACACTACATGAACCAAATTCTCCAAAAGGATGTTTCTTTCCAGAAGGGAGTCTTTGGGCCCCTAAAACAGCCCTCTCTCCCTGCGGCCTGTCTGACCTTAAGAATGAGGGCGTAGTCTTCGGCTTGCGAGAGCTGTGCGAGCTTGTCGCTCCTCTTCCTCAGCTGGCTGATCTCCTGCTCCAGCTCCTCGATCAGGGTTTCGGCCTGCTGCTCGGCTGCCAGCCGATTTATCTGGATGACCTCCAGCAGCTTGGCCTGGGCACTCTCCACAGAGCTCACCAGGGCCTTGAGCTCACACATGCTGCTCTGCATTTCCCTCTCGGTCGACGTCTGAGCACCGCAAAAGGGACACAGAGAAGCACATTCACTCAGTTGCAAAGATCCTTTCCATTGGCGTGCAATGGGGGCCCCATTTCTGTGTGTTTATTTGTGATATGTATTTATTGAGTGGAAACAGCTTGTATGTCTGAATAGATAATGTGAGGCCTTTTGTTGTCTTTGATTATGTAAGCATGTTAATATGTGGTTGAGGCTCAATATAGTCAACAAAAAATATGAAAAAGCTGAAACAGCTTGCATACTTGAATAGATAATTTGAGACTATTGTCATGTTTTTTATTGTTCTCTTCGATTATGTAAGGCTCAATATATACAACAGAAAAGGCAACACAGCTGATTGATTTAAAGCGCTTTTCAAAACTCCCTTTTTTATACACATACTGATGTCTTTCTCTCATATAACATCCTGTACTTTTGACAGAAATAAACCTAAAAGCTGGACACTTTCATTTTATTTACGATGGAAAAAAACTGTACGATTTTACATTTGTCAAGTCACACACTAAATCGTTGGGAGCTTTGTGAAGTGTTTTGCCTCTGGTGCCTGGTCCAGCGGGTTTTCCCCAGCAGAGCACTCACACTGATTCCCTCCAGTGATGTCCTGAGCTCTTCTACTTTCATCACCCGGTCCCTGGTCATCTGCTCTATTTCTGCCTGGCTGGTCACAAAATGAGACTGCAGGTGGAAAAGAATATGATCAGAACCTCAGGTAACAGTAGGGTTTTATGCTACTGGGATTAATGAGTAGGTTGTTACTTGCTAGACGTCCGACGCAAACAGTAGATAATTCCACTTTTTGGGAGAATAATAATAAGAATTATAGCAGCAATAAAGTAATAATGAAAAAATAATAACAATAATAAACAACAACAACAATAATAATACTAATAATAATAATGTAAGTGACTGCAGACATACCTTATTAATGAGCCACTCTCTGCTGGTGAAGGTGGTGTCATGGGCCTGGTGGTCTTTCTCCAAACACACCACACAGATGAAGGCATCATCGGTTTTGCAGAAGAGCTCCAGCCGGCGATGGTGCTTCTGGCACAGAGGCTCCTCTGAGCTTCCCGCCTCTCTGTTCAGGTTGAACCTCCTGAGGGACAGTCTGTGGGCCTTTTCGGGAGTGGGAAGGGGGTCTGTCTGTCCAGCCTGGCCCAGCACGCCCTTGAACTGCTCGGTGATGTCCTTCAGGGTACGGTTGATATGCAGGCAGGGCCTGTTTCCAAAGGTCTCCTTACACAGCGGACACCTACACACCCTGCTGTTGTCCCAATACCTCCCGATGCACGTCATGCAGAAGCTGTGGCCGCAGGGCGTGGACACCGGGTTGGTGAATGTATCTAGACAGATGGAGCACTGGAGCTGCTCTGTGCACAGAAAGCTGCCTGTCTGCATCATTTCCACCTGGGGATACAAGCAGGGTTGAGCAGGGGGAGAAGTCACAATGGGGGCCCCCCTTCCCTCCAGGGGGACCAACCACCTCGCTTTGCCCCGGGGGCGGGTATTTCCCTGTCCAAGGTATTTTAGAAGCGAGGGTGGACCGATAACTGATACATTTCTTTGCTCGTGGCTTGGTTAAGTCAAAATGAGGGACTCACAGGCTTCTGCCATTAAAAATACTATTCAGATTCTTTCATTAGTTTGACTGACTGATTTGAGAATGTCGATTTACATAGGATTACACACATTATCATGTCTGGTATTTTCTATTAATTACCCATACAATTTAATTAATTCATCCATACTCATAATGATTAAGATGTTATTCCGTATAATAGTATAAAAAGTAACATAAATCCTTGTATTTCTTATTTCCAAAATAAACTAAAATGCCTTTGGAAGAAAGTGAACACATTGCAAAACATATACAGGGGGGTATACTACGAAGCAGGATTACTTAGTTAGCTGGATAACTGAACCGAATAAAACCCGGAACTATCCCAAATCTGGAACACGGTCTGAAGTAAAAAGAGCTGTTCCCGGTTTTACTATCCAGCTAACTAAGAAATCCTGCTTCATAGTATACCCCATCTGGTGTCTCTGAGCTGATAACATCATTTTGCTATTTACTAAATATAAGACCACATATCACTGTATTGACCTTAAAATATGAGCCATGTGGCTTTTGTTGAAAACATACTCTCTAATTTGTGAAAGCACAACACATCATACCACTTTCTCATTCACAAACACAGAGCAACCACTCAGGAAGTAGAACTTTTAACACTTGTGAGAAAAAAAGATGTCGGTATGGAACTGGGCATTCACGTCTAATCTGATAAGGCACAGATTGTTTTCATCTATTCCACTCATCATTGTCTTTAATCAAGACTTTGATCAGTTGAATCAGATGATTTAGAGTCCCCAAAATCCACACTGGCCCCTCAAAGATGGTATGGAATGCCCAATTTGATCAAGAGAGAGCAGTTCTGGTGATGTTGATATAAGCAACAGGGAAACCAAGGACAGGGGGAGACCTTACCAATCTCAGCCTGCCCTGTAGTTGGTCCCATGCTTCAGTGCAGAATTTGACTTCACAGTACCTGGATTTCTTGGATTGAATGAAGCGTTCCGGCTCTCCGATCGTGTCTGGGATATCCTTGCTCAGTCAGCGTAGGCAAAGACAGCAGCTCTTCTGAGTGGCTTGGGGTCAGAGAGTGCCGGAGCCCCTGCAGACGTTCCTTTTTCTTGTGTGTGTCACACGCGGTTGCCCCAGCTCCTCCTACACTAACACACGGAGATGTGCAATGTGAACAGACCTGTCAGACTGGAGCCAAGCAGCTTTACCTGTCTGCACATGTGGGCTCACCTTCCGCCAGGTTCTCAGTCTCAGTTTTGTCCCCCTGTGCAGGTTTCTACTCAACGGATTACAGCGAGGTGCATTCTTCACGTGCGAGTTGTAAGCTACCCTAAGCTCTGTCATGTTTTATGAAATATATAAAACATAAAAAGATTTTTAACATGCGCAGAGCAAGTTCTGTCAGGAAACTCGTATCATAGCTGACCATGGTTGGCTAGCAATCAAGCATCCCATACTCAACCAATCACATGCACACACCTCTGGAGCGTCCTTTTTAAGCCAAGAATCCGTTCTTTCTGTACTGTTTGAATGCTGATGCACTGCTCTTTGTTTGTTTACGGCTTGTGTTAAAAGAAATTAGCTGTCACCCTCCACCACCCCAGCTTCCACCTGTTGTTTGGATCTGCTTTAGTATGGGGGGTTTCTGGTCATCTCCTGTTTAGCGGGGGGAGATGCCCGTGCTCCAGACTCCAGAGCAGTACTAAAGCAGATCCATTCACCGCCAAATTAAAATAATTATGCAGCACATTCATAAACATAAAACATAAACATAAAAAAAAGGGTTCGATGGCAACAGGAGATTCAGCCCAACCTGGCTCGTCGGTGAAATAGTTTTTTATTTTTTTATTTTATTTTTTAATTTTTTAATATATTTTTTTATAAATAAAATTCCTTAAAAATTCATAACCATAAAAACCAATAAATCATTAAGAGCAATAAAAACAATCAAAATACTCATAAAACCAAAAATATACATAAATAAAATAATAAAAATAGATTACCTAAAATTATAAAAATAAAATTATAAAAATAGATTACCTAAAATGAAATCAAATCCAGTACCGTGTCCAGCCTGGATTTAAAAACCTCCAAGGTTTCTGCCTCTACAACATGCCCTGGCAATCTATTCCATACATTAACCACTCTCTGCGTGAAAAAGTACTTCCTGATATTTGTATGGAATCTATCTTTTGCTAATTTCAAATTGTGCCCCCTTGTTCTGTTGACTGAGCCCACCTTGAAGAGTTGCCTGCCTTTGACTTTGTTAATCCCTTTAATGAATTTAAAAGCCTCAATCATATCTCCCCTAAGTCTCCTTTTGCTAAGTTTGAAGAGATTAAGGGCCCTATCTTACACCCGGCGCAAAGCGGCGCTAAACCAAACGCAAGTGTCTTTGCTATCTTACACCCGGCGCTAGGTCCATAATAACGCCTAGCGCTCACGTCCTTTAACTAGCATGTATTCTTGCACCATCACAAGTGAACTGGGCGTGTTGGTCTTAAGATGAGGAGTGGCCAGGATTCGTTTTGGCGTATTGCTATCTTGAGCCAGCAGAAAGCGCTTGCGCTAGAACCACCACAAACCTGGTCTAAAGTCATGTCGCAGTTGTTTACATGTTATTTTAACGGCGCATATAAGTGCGTCTACATAGGCGTGTGCACAACGCGCATACCCTCCTGTCTGTTACACGCAGGGGCGTGCACAAGCATGACTAAAATATCTAGATCACAATGTGAAATATTATTATTGTGTAGGCTATATCAAAAATGCATAATAATAAAAGGTTCCATAGGTCCACATACCTTTCCCTCAGCGAAGGGAAACGATGCCACATTACATTGCTCTCAGCCCACTCCATCAACATCCAGGCGATGTGCGATGGTACGGGACAATGGCTAACCATTAAAAAGGAGCTGATAACATATATCAAGCCTAATGCGCGAATTGTCATTTGCACCTAATGCGTGAATTGTCATTCAATGGAAAACTCGCGTACTGCAATAGACGGACATTTGCGTTCTGAAAATGCGCTTCAGATGTCATTACAATACAGCTCTGTTTATCTAGGAATACAGCCTGTAAGTAAATAGAATGGTTTGTGATTGAAAAAAGTTCAAAACTTTGTCCAGTGAATATTGCTTTTATTGTTTTTCAAATAGCCTAGGCTACAGCGGACTCGCTGTGCATAATGTTTTTTCGATAGACTATGGTTAAAAAACGGAGATAAATGTCATCATGTTAACTGAATTGTAGGCTAACCTTAGCTATTCTTCGTCCTACATATTTTTAAAATTACAGTGACAAGGTTTCCATACCCTCAGCTTATTAAAACCCCGCTGATTTCACCTGTTATTCCATAACTTGAACAAAAGATTTTAAAGAGAACTAAGCGTCTAATTAGAAACGAAATTTGCAGCACGTTACACAATTAATTTACAATTAATTTTAATTCCATTATCTGCATGTTTGCTTTACAGGAGCAGGTCTGTTTCCCCTGCTGTACATCACACTTTTCACGGTCTTCCTGGGAAAGTGAATCGTTTTAAAGTATTACGCTACCAGTTAAACAGGTTGGTCACATTTCCATAAGCAGGACATTATAAAACAAGAGAAAATATGCTGAACCTATGGGTTGCCAACCTGACAGATTTGTTGTATTTAGTGTCATCATTAAGGCAAAATAACGTTAGTTATGTTATTAATCAAAATTAGAATGCAGGTAGCCTAATGAACTTCGGATGAAGCTTGAACATGAGTTAATTGCATAATCAAACGAAATTCGTTAAACAGGCAGGCTAATTTAAATCCTCTTGAATTATTTTGTTGGATTCCAAGCTATTGGCTAATCCTCCCAGTTTCGTATCATCTGCAAATTTAACCAATGTGCTTTCAATGTCACTGTCGAGATCATTTATGTAGATAAGGAAGAGCAGTGGTCCCAGTACCGATCCCTGTGGGACTCCACTGCCCACAGTACCCTGCTCAGATAAGGTCCCTCCAACAACTACACTTTGTGTTCTATCCTGTAACCAGTTCCGAACCCACTCTGAAGTGCTTCCTGTAATTCCTACCATCTTCATTTTACTAATGAGTCTCTCATGTGGTACCTTATCAAATGCTTTTTGGAAATCTAAGTATATAATATCGTAAGCCCCATTACAATCCAAACGCTTGGTAGCTTCCTCAAAAAATGCTAAAAGGTTTGTCAGGCATGACCTTCCCTTGCGAAAACCATGTTGGCTATCCCGTGTGATGTTATGATTTTCAATAAATAATTAAAATTTGTCTTTAATTATAGATTACAATATTTTACAGCTTATGCAGGTTAAACTGACAGGCCTATAGTTACCAAGATCAGTGCAGTCCACTTTCTTATATATCGGTATTATATGTCCTTGCTTCCAGTCTTCTGGTATTTCTCCAGTTTTCAAAGACTGTCTAAAAATACATGCCAGAGGTTTAAAGATGATTGCCCCTAATTCTTTGAGTACCCTTATGCCATCGGGGGCTATATGCCATCGGGCCAGCTGCCTTATTTGTCTTTAGTTTATTTAATTTATCTAGTACAACATTATCCTCAAATTCAATATCTGTGAAGACATTCTAAGCACAGAATATACTATCTGGCATATTAGCAACATCCTCCCTGGTAAAACCCTCAACAAAGTAGCTATTTAAGGCATCAGCTATGTCCTTATTCTTATAAAGCAGTGTTCCTTCCTTATTCTTAATGCACTTCACCTCCTCTTTAACTTTCCTTTTCCTACTGCAGTATTTGAAAAATCTTTTAGGATTATCTTTAGCATCTTTGGAGATTTGCTTTTCAAAGAGCCTTTTAGCTACCCTTAGTTCTTTTTTAACCTTAGCTCGGATATTACAATATGCTGCTTTGTTACTCTCAGAACTGTCATTTATGTATATCTTATGAAGTTTATTCTTTTTCTTCAAACTCTTGCATATAGCTTTAGTCATCCACTGTGGAGACTGCTTGAACCTGTTTTCCTCAAACGGCTCTTGCTGAAAGTAGCGATACAATCAACAACATGCATCTTATTTTGATGAAGTTCAGTGAGTGCACGTCCTCACTGTCACTATCCACAGCTGTTTGATGACAATCTATCAGCAATAGCCCTGGGGTGTTTTCGGTTAGTGAAGAATTCAGTGATGCATTTGTTTCTTTGATCCTAAAGTTACCTCAGGGGAACAATAACAGACACTTTATAAGGCAAGTAGCATGAATGGACATACCGTTTAATCAAGTCCAATTTGAATAAAAATAGCAATATTAGTAATAAATAGCATATTAATTAAAGGATATTTTAGGCCTTAATTTTAATTTTGCATTTTTGTAATGCCATTTGGTTAATAAATATACACACATAGTGCACAGAGAAAGTAAAAGCTGGAAATACTGGGACAAATGTCAAAACTTACACAATAATGAACGTTCTGTAGCCTGAATATTCGGAATGGTGAAATGCTGAGTGCCTCGAGCACACGGTCACCTGCATTCATTAACCTGATTAATTAAAATGAATGCAGTTATGTAGTTATAGGTTTGGATGGAGCAAAAACCAGAACAGTCTCTGGCACTCCAGGACCAGGGTTGCCTACCTCTGGTCTACATCATAGAGAATGTAGGTCACTCAGGATATAGTGACAGCTGTGGCAGTTGTGAGAGAATAATGTTCCACTGGCAGTGCAGAGGTCAGGACATAAGGTGGGAATGGTACATACCATATGGTGTGTGTGTTTGTGTGTGAGCTTGTGTGTGTGTCTGTTTGTGTTTGAGGTCTGCACTGTGACCTAATTTTTTTTTTTTAGCTCTGTGACACTGGGCCAGATCAGGAATGGTCCCGCTCTGTGTTGTACAGTGTGTGTGTATGAGGGAGACACAATCTGGTCTGTGATAAGCTATCTTCAACACAGAATGTGTGTGTTTGTGACTTAGTTGAGATATGTGACTTAGTTGAGATATGTCCTTCATTTTGACCTTCAAATAACTGGCAAGTGTAAGATTTTCCCCACTGCAAACAAAAACAATTTCTTTTAAAATTT
This sequence comes from Synaphobranchus kaupii, assembly GCA_029718625.1. Classification (NCBI taxonomy): domain Eukaryota; kingdom Metazoa; phylum Chordata; class Actinopteri; order Anguilliformes; family Synaphobranchidae; genus Synaphobranchus; species Synaphobranchus kaupii. Next base: position 105,519,901 of record CM056376.1, read on the forward strand.
AATTTTGATGATCAATTCATCAAATATGTGTTTGGTTTTTTATGTGACGATAAAAAACCAACATCCTTTTTCCTGCTGCTTTCATCATCACAAATATTCCAGTCCCACAATCAACAAATTGGCCCATTGGAAATTCAGCCATAACGACATCTGATCAAAGTAGCCAATTGCAGGATACCACAGGCAAAATTATTATTTTGGACAAAACAAGGTGCACTGTTGTATCACTTACGGCCATACGTCACTGAATATGCCTGAACTTGGATGCCCCGGTTAGTAGTTGAATGGTATACTGCCTGAGAACAACTGTTTTCGCAAGACATTTTTGTATAGAGCATAGGGGACCTGGTTCACAATCTTGGATAATTCAAATTGGGATTGCAGGTATGCCATCCACCAAGTCATATGGGATCCTGGGCCATACCCCATACCTTATATTATTTTAATATTTATTTGGATGACAGGTATGCCATCCCCCAACTTACGGCTTGGTGGGGCATGCCCCATACATATACAGCACCAAGAGTTCACCACTTTTCAGGGTTTCCTACAGAAACAACTACAATGCCCACAGACTCTAAGCCCTAAATAACATTAGGGCCATCTGACCTCATGTAAACAAAAACAAGGCTAGGCAAGCCTAGCTCAGCCCGGACGCTTGTATGCAGCCAGTGGGGAACATTTGACAAGGCACGGCAGATATTGTTGTGGAGCATGCAGGTTGGGTGACAGTGTGCATCTGATTCTCAAAGGTGTGTGTATCAGAGTATGTGAACGGGAGCGAGCGAGGAGGGGAAGCGGACGTAATTTAATTAGAGTGATGAGTGCTGTTAAGACCTTACCACTTTGCAAGCTCCGGTTCACTCCGGTTTATATACTGTGATAAAAATGGACATTGCATTTTTTTGTTTAGATACCACATTAGTTTAGTTCATGAAAAATAAATGTATTAATCATTTTGTTAGCCTATATGGAGAGTTCAAGTTCTGTACACAGAGAATGCACACATTGGCAGCATTCTCACAAGTTTTGTATTTGCTCAAAAACAATATCCCAATAACAATATCCTCTGATCTACTTGGAGTTTGCTTGTCTCCACTCCTCTCCAAAATAGAATGTTTACTGAACCGCAGCTTCCAGACAGAACAAATCAATTCCAACAGTAGCTTATGGCAACCTACATACGTTGTCTTATTTGGGTGGTTTAGGTCTGATTGGTTATTTGTAATGAACGATTGTTTTGCTGCCGCCTTTTTACTGTAATTACTCTAAATGTAGGCATGGCGACCCCAGCTTTTAACCCTTTCACACGTACCATCACAAATATGTGATCATTCCAGAACTGGCCCAAAAGCGTACCATAACAAATATGTGATTAAAACGTTCTGTTGAGAATGTTGTCACAAGGGTCATTGCCTTCGGAAGTGCAAACATAACTCCAATGCGGTGCCTACAAGTAATTTATTGTTGTACTATAATACAAATTATGTTACCATAGTTGTTATCATCAGAGTAGTCATCTAGTTTATTTTGTAGCCTACTGTATAGGGTGACCATATATTAGATTTTTTTTAAAAGAAGACGGGGCAGGCGGATAGAATAGAATAGATCAGAATAGAATAGAATAACTTTTATTTTCCCGTTTGGGAACTTCAGTTGTAGCCCCAGCAACAATAAAAATACATAGACAGTGGGGCAAAACCACAACACACAAACATATCAAATAAAGACATTCAATAGAATAATTTTACCAATCATGTGTTCCATACTATTCCAGCATAATTTACAGCTAAATCTAGACCCACCCCCCAATTCCCATAGGGATCCATTCAAATGCAGAGGCGTTATAGTATCGCTTGTAAGAGTACCAGAAAATAAGATATCAAGAGTCTTTTGATGTTGTTGGGTCACAGACATCAAGAAGTCATGGCATGCAAAGGATATGCGACCAAATATTAAAAATTTAAAGGTGTGAAAAGAAAGATATTTAAACAGTGAAAGAAAGATAGCACCAAACAGTGAGAAAAGATTTGTCAGAATTTGTCACAAACCGCATCATCCCAGTGCTGACAAGAGTAATGCCAGTGTCAAAGAGAATGTAGGTCACTCAGGATGTAGTGACAGCTGTGTCAGTTGTGAGAGAATAATGTTCCACTGACCGTGCAGAGGTCATGAGATAAGACGGGAATGCCGGGATTCCAGGCAGATGGGTTTCATGTGGCATGTGCAGGTGCCATTGCAGTAGGCTTAAGGCCCTCAGGTATAGAAAAATAAAGAAATGTACATATGAGGAGATCCAGCAACACTATGAACACTGGCCGGCCTGGTTTAAACTAAAAGTGGAAATAATTTAAGCCTTGAATTAGTTGGAATTGTCCTTAACATTGACCTTCAAATAAATGGCAAGTGTAAAATTTTCTCCATTGCAAACAAAACGTATGAATTCAAAACAGAATTCATTACAATTTGACCCCTTTGCGCAGATGCCAATTAGGTAGTGTTCTATTTAAGGCTTTATAACTCCAAGGGCCACGTGTATAAACAGTGCTGAACAGAAAAATGCCCTCAGAGAGCCGCGTAAGCGAGTTTCCACACAGAAATTCAGATATAAATATATAATTCAGTATAAAATAACATGTGCTGTGAGAATCTGTGTACCTCTGCACACGATGGACACCATACACACACAATTTTTGGAGTCTGTGTGATATGGCGACACCGTGACAGAAAGGCAAAGGTAGAAAATGCAAAACTGTTTTTAAGCAGATTTCCGGCTTTCACCCTGAACGTTCTTTTACGCATTCTTTTACTCAGAGTTTTATACATGTGGCCCCAGGTGTGAGTATCACAGAAACTTGGAAAATGGCTTAAATTAAGCAAGACAGTTGTACCATTTGCAATACTAACTTAGATTAGTTTATTTTCATAATTTACGTCAAAATAATGTCCCACAAATGCAAAGAAATCTTGGCAAAATTGCAAAACAAAGTTCTATTTTTTTAGTTTGCTGAGAGCTACAACTGAGTTTGCTGAGAGCTACAACTGAGAGCTAAAACTGAGCTAAAACTGAGAGCTACAAATAACAGGTAAAACTAAGTACATTTCCTGGATCATACACTCCTTGTGCACAAGTGTCCAAAACCTGAGGGTGATATGCAGAACTACTAAAGATCTATGACGCAAAATGTAAGCAGTGTACCCTGTTGTCCCTTTGTGTCTCCAAATCTATCCAAAATGGCAAATTTTTCACTGCAGTAAATCATAAAATAATTATATACTTAACTAAATCAACAGTTTTGACTAATGAAACTCACTTTTGCATCATTTTAAAGTGGGAATTATCTTTTCATCAGTATAGGGGGATAGATATCTATGGGTCCAAACCTATCCGAAGCCTGTCAGAGAATTAATAAAATACTTTTTTGTGCATTATAAAGCATATAAATTTGCCGCTTATGATGGTTTAAGATTAGAACATTGATATCACACTGGTACATACACCTAGTAAATATGTTGCCTAATTATTCACTCCTGTACTTCAATAAAACAACTTTTTGTCTGTATTCTACAGTATGTAATCTTTTGCTGCATGTCCTGGGATGACATTTCTCTGTAGTGTGTTTCAGAAATCTTGGTATGTAAAATTACTGGAATGCATAACAAAGACTTGCTGGTGGAGTTTTAGATAGGATACTGTTCTATAATTATAAAGGGGTTTGTATTGTCTAAGCTAATAATTGACCACTGAATCTGGAAAGGGACATCTCTATGCATAAAAACCAATGGCAGGATTTTATATGTATTTCATATTTAGTAGCCGATATTGATAGTAGAATGACTTGATATAATTACACAGGAATTTCACTTGTTTATTTTGCACACTCGTGGTACACACATGGTTCTTGTAAACACATATAGATTGGACAGCACGCGGTTGAGTTTGGTGGTTATTGCTGAAGCAGCCGAACGCTTACAAGCCCAGAGGCTGGCCGCCATGTCTCTTCCCCACGCTCTTGGCCCGCTTCATCTGGTACACAACCTTGGCTGCTTCGTCTGACAGCCCCTGGACAGGTAGCACATTTTTGACAATGAACATCTGTGCAAACACAACGTGACTCCCTCTGAGCTAAAAAGCAACACCTACATGTGTTCAACCACAGAATTAAGGTGGGGATGATGGCAGGGCTGGAGGGCATATGCAGAAAACTCTGTGTCAAAATATTAGACATGTGTGTCACAGGTTTTTGTAGTTGCTTGGCCAGAAAAAATGTTACCCACATAGCCTTATAGCTTCTGGCCAGTCTGAGCTACGCCATTGTCTGACTCAATGTCAATTTAAATTGGTCAGAGTTGTTCAGGTTACTGTTGTACTAGTTTCTGCCAATAATGTTCCAGGTTGCTCCAGGTGATCAGTTGTCCTCAGTGAAGAGAGTGTGTTTTAGAGTTTTAGACTGACCTTGACTACAGGTGAATTGCTGGCTTCCAGGTCTTTGTTCTCCTGGTTTTCCTGAAAGAGAAGAAAAAGGTAGAGAATCTTTTTTTTGTTTCCAACAAATCTCTCAATTAATTAAGGTCACGGAAAACATTAATTCATGTTTTTATTCCATAATTTTTTGCTGAAACACATTTTAACACAATGCCGATTTGGCTCATCACCATTTTCTTTGTCTTTAAAACTCTCAGCATTTAGGATCTCACTTATTGCAACAGTAGATCACAGAAATTAAAATAGGTATCTGATGTATTAAATATGAAATATTAATTTATTTGAAATATGACATAATGCAGTATTTAAGGGTAAACTATCCCTCATACAACTCATTGGGATTTCTGGTCCTTCCAACTCTTCCCAACATTTTCCATTTTGACTCTGAAGAAGACGTCGTTGACGTCGAAACGTCAGTCGTATTAAAATATTTTGTTTTGCTCTGAGCTCTGTGTACTCCAGTCCTCCTTATCTCGGGTTAGTCCTAGCGAAGTAGTCCGGGTTTGGTATTCTCTTTATTCACTGGTCCTTCTGTTGAGCACCTATAGTTCCTTGTCTATATAGCCGGTTTGTAGCGCGTTTGGGATCACCCCCTTTTTACTTTCTTCCCAACAGGTCTTGCAGTATTCAACCTATTGCAGCTCAACCTGTACATGACTGAAACCTCAGCTCACAGCTGGTCAGATGCATTATGGGACTGGTGTAGCTCTGTACAGACCTGGCTGTGTCCTGTCAGGTCATCGCAGATCACACTCATGGTGCTGATCCAGTTCCCATACACACTCTCCTCCTTAGGGCTGGGCCTCTGTTCACTATGGGGAGGTGGAGAGAAGAGGACACAGACTTGTGATGGGCTGCAGGTCAGAGTCTACGAATGGCATAGCTTGGACTAACCTGTGGCTATTGGGCCTGCCTTGCCTTAGTGGCCAACAACTTTCCTTATACAACGTGGGGCTGAGCATACAAAATATAATTAGAAACAAACAAAAGAGCACAGGCAAAAGTGAGTATCCATTTTCACCAAATTTACAGCATAGGTGGTGCATCAACTGCATCGCCTCTCCGGCGCATATAATTATGTTGCATCATCGTATCGTCCATAATTTTAGCTCATCGACTGCTAATGATAAGTATGTTTTAAGTTATTATCAATTAAGCATGTTCTAAGCTATTTTCGGCTAACACCAATAACTAAGTTTTAAGCTATTAATCGGCTGACACAGATATAACATCCAGTATTACCCCCCCCACCCCCCACCCCCCGCCCCGCCTTTTGCCCAACTTAGACTGATGCTGTGTGAGGAACCTTTTAGGTCCCGTACGCGTCTCGCGGAGAACAGTGAGTCCCTGTGCTGCTTGCTCTGTTACCTGATGTCCTTGAGCAGGTCCTGCTGGGCTCTCAGCTGTTTCTGAGCCTCAAGAACTCTCCCCTCCATAGTCAACCTGGCGCACAGCTGGGCACAGTGAACCCCCAGCACCCCCATATTCAAGCTGCCAGCCCACACCCAGCTACAACAGGTGGGAAGGGACAGGAAATCATTTTCACACGTGAGGTGAAGCGCAGCTTTTCTTTATTTTCACCTCTAGGCATTTCAGGGCTTTGCAATGATAGCAGTGTGGGGTCACTCATTTTTAGATGTTTGCAAAATTTGATTGCTCTTTTTTGGATATTAATTAGTTGTGGATGTTGGCCTAATTCTGCCCTGCATACATTGTTTGTGGTTTTCCTGTGAACCCGGAGGATTTTGTCATGACCACATCAACAAAGTTTCATTCATTTCAGACATTCACTTCATAAGATGAATGTACACTCACTAGGGAAATAGCTCCGCAGCCAACCAGTCCCTGCTCTCCTATGCACTCTGTGCCTCTGAAATCTCCATCACAGTCCTCAGATTTTGTTATGGTACAGACTCTGGAATGGACCCAAATGCAGGACTCGGAGACAGATTCGAGCAAAACTCCGACAGTAGTGAATATTTATTAAAACAGGCTAGCAAACAGACAGACAGGGGAGCTAGGTGACAAACAAACAGGTTAACAGCACCAAGAATAGCAGAGATCAAACACGTAGCATGAGGCAAACAGACGGAACGAATTGGCGACGAGACAAACAAAGACTGGAACTTAAATAAAGGGAAAACAGGTGTGAAGCCTGAGGGATAATTAAAGTAAGTGAGGAATGTATGCGGGAGTAAATGAGGCAACGAGGCAAGTGTGGAGTGTGAGGGGGCGAGTGATAATGAGGAACAAATGAGGGCAGCTACGCCCAGCCTGCACAACAAGGAATAGACCGACAAGGTAAACAGAAAAACATGACACGGAACAAGAGGAATGGGGAAAACAGGGAGAATGAAAGGAAGGTGGACTGGAGGGAAACGGTGGATGTAAGAGTACCCCCCCCCACCCCTCAACGAATGCCTCCAGGTGTGCCACTGGGCCGGATCTTCTGCTAGTGAGCCCGGTGGAAGTCCAGAATGAGGGAGGGGTCGAGGATGAGCTGGCGAGAGATCCAGCTCCAATCCTCGGGCTCGTAGCCCTCCCAGTCCACCAGGTACTGGTAACCGCGCCCCTTGCGGCGGATATCTAAAATGCGGCGGACGGTGTAGGCAGGTGCACTGTCGATGATCCGGGGGGGGGGCTTGACAGGAAGACTGAGTGGGCTGGAGGAGACAGGCTTGACCTGGCTGACGTGGAAGGTGGGGTGGATCCTGAGGGAGGGCAGAAGCTTCAGCTTGATGGTGGAGGGGTTAGGTATGGAGCTGATGGGGTAGGGACCGATGAAGCGGGGCTGAAGCTTCTTTGAGGTGGCGAGCCAGACCTGCTGTCCTGGGGTGTACTGGGGGGTTGCGGTCCGGTGGAGGTCGGCCTGGCAACGGGTGCGGGAGGTGGTGTGGAGGAGTGTTGTTGCGTGCCAGCTTCCAGATCTTCTCACACCACAGCAGGTGGGCCTGGACAGAGGGGACGGAAGCCTCTTCCTCCTGGGCAGGAAACAGGGGAGGTTGGTACCCCAGGGAGCACTCGAAAGGGGACAACCTAGTAGCGGAGCTTGTTAACGAGTTGTGGGCATACTCCACCCAGGGGAGGAGCCTGCTCCCGGAGGAGGAGTTGCAGGGCAGCTCCCAAGTCCTGGTTGGCCCTCTCCGTCTGCCCGTTTGCCTGGGGGTGGTAGCCAGAGGACAGGCTGGCAGAGGCCCCCAGGGAGTGGCAGAACGTCTTCCACACTTGGGAGGAGAACTAACTGGGGCCAACGATCTGAGATGATGTCAGAGGGGATCCCATGCAGCCTCAGGAGCTCCACCGTCTCCGACGCCGATGGGAGCTTGGGTAAGGGGATAAGGTGGACCGCCTTGGAGAACCGGTCGATGATGGTGAGGATGGTGGTGTTGCCATCCGAAGGCGGGAGACCGGTTACAAAATCCACCCCGATGTGGCTCCAAGGTCGGCTCGGGATGGGGAGGGGGCCCCTCCCGGATCCGGACCAGGTGGTAGGCATTCCGGAGATCCAGCTTGGAGAAGACTGTGGCACCATGGAGGGGCTCAAAGGCAGAGTTGATTAGTGGTAGGGGGTACTTATTGCGAACAGTGATAGAGTTAAGGCCACGGTAGTCAATACAGGGGTGTTGGGACAATGGACTACAAGCCCCACAATGAACTACAGTCACTCCCAGGATACCGGAAGTGACACATTCAACATCGCCTCCCGACTGTAATAAAAAGTTACCGTATCCAATAATGTAAGGCCAGGAAATGCACGTCACCCACCCGAGAGATAAAACTACGGGACCCCCCTGAGTTCGCTCTCTCTGGCGTGTGGTAACTTACTGTATGCATTAAAAGAGACCATTCTACTTCGCGAACTAAGTCTTTAATGTTTTAACCCTTGATCATGGTTATAGTTTTATATCTTAGAATCCGAAGTACGTGCACCTATAGGACCCGACAATTCTGTTGGAGACTGCTATTATACGGGGAGTTCGGGAATTCCAGTTTCAAAGACGACCGGATCTCTTTGTGACATTTGTCGACACTAATTCCCCCGCGAGGAATCCGAAAGGACTACGCCTCAAAGGACACTTGGACATTCGCCTGGATCTGCTTTTCCAAGTTGTCCAACCCGGGATTCCCCTTCTTTTTCCCCGACGACGGTCGGACGAATTCTAACACCAACTGCGGTGTCTGGTCTCTCATGAGATCGGACCTCAAGTAAGGCCGTATTATCTGGGCACAGATTGGCTGATACTGATATGATGCTTGTGTAATATATTGATTGCATTTTATTCTGATAGGATTATGCTGGGCAATAACTGTGTGATTTTACTCGTTTTGCTTTATAATATGATGTGTTGATATTTTCTATAACTCTATACTCTCACTACATAATTAATCAAGTGTTGCTATATATATCCTAAGTATGATCCCCCTTTTTCGATCTGGGCATGATAACATCCTAATTCGAAACTAACCGTAATTTGATAACGAGATATTTATGACGCGCTTCCCCAAGTGCTAATAGAGATAAATCCTCTCTAATCAATCACGGCTCGACTAATGATAGAGGCATAATTCGGCCTATTAAGAAAGTGCCAGATATTCATTCTACGGCTTGAGTAGGCTCAGCCTGAGTGTGCTGAAGCCAAATTCATATTTCCCTCCTTCATCCGCCACGCATACCCGCGTGTCCATGTGCTTCACCTCCATCTTTCTTTCTCTCTCTCTCTTCCTTTGTCTCCACCACGTGTACCCGCGTGCCCGTGTGTTTCACCCCCATCTTTCTTTCTTCCCCCCCCCCCCCCCCCTCTCTCTCTCTCTCTCTCTTTGTCTCCGCCACGTGCACCTGCGTGCACGCGCATCCTTCCCTCCTTTGTGTGTTATATATCCAAATCACCCGCCGTGGGATATAACCATTTAATACATTATTATCCTTTTTGTAATAAACGATATAATTTGCATCTGGTGTTTGGCGTGAATATTTCAAGCATTTATAGAAAGTCATACTCATAGAATAAATATAAATCTCCCGTAATTCAACGTGGAGCATTGTTAATGTTTAATAGTAATTAGACGCTGCATTACTTCCACTTGAATAACCGGGCACTCCACAACGCAATTCCTTTAGTGGAATGCGCTGCTTCTCGTTCTAGGCCGTTATACATACACGAGACTGATTACTACATATAAATTATACCTTTGACTCTACAGGGGCGAAGGGTATCATCTTTCTTGGATACAAAGAAGAACCCTGCCCCTACCGGCGAAGAGGAAGGGCGAATGATACCTGCAGCCAACGCGTCATAGATGTACGTCTCCATGGAAACCCTCTCAGGAAGGGACAGGCTGAAGAGGCGGCTGGATGGCAGTGTGGCCCCTGGGAGTAGATCAGTTCCGCAGTCATACGGTTTGTGGGGAGGCAAGGACAGAGCGAGTGATTTATTAAACACCTCAGCGAGGTCTTGATACTGGTCAGGAACAGAAGACAGGTCAGGAGGTGGAGCGCTAGGGGCCAACTTGGCGCCTCCAGAAGGGGGCAGCGTGGAATGGAGACAGGTGGAGCGACACTTGGAGCTCCAACTCTGTACTTGAGTGGTCTCCCAATTTAGGTGTGGGTTGTGGAGCTTCAACCACGGCTGGCCGAGGACCATGGGAGACTGTGATGAGTGGAGGACGAGGAATTGGATGGTTTCCTAGTGGTTGCCGGACAAGATGAGCTGGAGCGGAACAGTGGAGTGGGTGACCCGGGCAATGGGTTTACCGTTGAGGGAGTAGGCATTGAGCGGGTTGGAGAGTGGTTCAGAGGGGATGCCGGAATGGGAGATGAATGACGCATCCAAGAAGTTCGAGTCGGCTCCAAAGTTGACGAGGGCAGACAGGGAAACGGATAGGTGATTCCAACAGACAGTGGCTTTGAGCAGGAACCGGGACTGGACTAAAATGGGTGTGGAGATGGGGCTCGCCAGTACGCCAGTTCTACTAATGAGCCGGCACTTTTGGGCAAATGGGGCAGGCAGCTAACCGGTGGCCCGGATTGCCACAGTACAGGCATGATCCAGTGCGAAATCTTCGTCGCCACTCCTCAGAGGAGACCAGGGTACTGCCCAACTGCATGGGTGCCTCTTCAGAGGAATCAGGAGTCGAGCGAGCAGAAAGACCGGAGGCTGGAGGCAGCGAATCCAGATGCAAACCGAGAAGCTGAGTGGAGGAGCCCTGGCGGCCCCTCTTCCGGGACGAGTGTGATTAAGTCGTCCAGGGAATTGGAGTTGTCCCGGACTGCCAACTCGTCCTTCAGTTCCTCCCTCAGCCCATTCAGGAAGACCCCCTGGCGAGCGGCGTCGTTCTAGCCAGACTCCGCGGCGAGGGTACGGAACTCCACGGCATGCTCCGCAGCGCATGCTCTGGAAGCCCTGGCGGAGGTGGAGCAGGCGCTGGGTGGTCAAAGACCTTGCACATCTCAGCCATGAAGGTCGGGAAGTGGGAACTGATGGGCAGCTGCTTGTCCCACACTGCGGTCGACTAATCCCGCGTGCTGCCTCCCAGACAGGCTATCACAAACGCGATATTGCTCTGGTCAAATCCGTAGGAGCCAGGCTGTAGTTGGAACACAAGATCGCATTGCATGAGGAAGCCCAGACATTTCCCCAAATCGTCCAGGTAGCGCTCAGGAAGGGGAATGTGGGGCTCTCTAGCTGGGAGGAGCGGCGGGGCTGCAGGTTGCACCTCGGGAGCCTGGACTGATTGACCTGCAGGGAGCCCCAGGAGCAGCAGCTGGGTGGTGAGCTGGGACATCAGGGACCCCATTTGATCCACTTGATCGGAGATGATGTTCAGGGTTTCCTGGACGTCTGCCAGCTTCAGGCTGTGCTGGCTGATGGTGGACCCTGGCAGGCAAGGGCATGATGGAGTTGCTCCGAGTCCGCTGGGTCCATGTCTGGCCAGTTTGTTCTGTTATGGTACAGACTCTGGAATGGACCCAAATGAAGGACTCGGAGACAGACTCGAGCAAAACTCTGACAGGATTGAATATTTATTAGAACAGGCAAGCGAACAGACAGGCAGGTGAGCAGGTGAGGGGCTGGATACAGGGCTGGCGAAAATAAGAGGGCAGGACCGGGAACAGGGCAGGAGCGAGCGGGACCAGGGAAGCAGGCTGGACGAGTGAAACTGGAACGGGACAAACAAACAGGTTAACAGCACCAACAATAGCAGAGATCAAACACGTAGCATGAGGCAAACAGACGGAACGTACTGGCGACGAGACAAACAAAGACTGGAACTTAAATAAAGGGAAAACAGGTGTGAAGCATGAGGGATAATTAAAGTGAGTGAGGAATGTATGCGGGAGTAAATGAGGTAACGAGGCAAGTGTGGAATGTGAGCAGAGGGGGCGAGTGATAGGTCGAGTGATAATGAGGAACAAATCAGGGCAGCCACGCCCAGCCTGCACAACAAGGAATAGGCAGACAAGGTAAACGGAAAAACATGACATGGAACAAGAGGAATGGGGAAAACAGGGAGAATGAAAGGAAGGTGGACTGGAAGATGAAACGGTGGATGTAACAGATTTGACCTCTCTCAGTATGACAATCCTGTAATGTGTCCTCTGTTATGTCACGGCTGGGGTGTGACATACTTAAAGCAAGTTGTCGGTGTGTTCTGGGCTCAATGTATGGAGTAAATAGACACTATTTTAACAAATGCGTATCTTACACTATTTGATGGGTGTAGGGTAGGTCTTCCACCTTCCTTTTGTTTCTCATTCAAGTAGTTTAGAATATTAACTCTGTGCAGATGCATTGCCTAAGTAGGTACTGGACTGCATAACTGAACACAGCTTGCATTTCAAATAGTCAAACTGAAATAAACAAAATATTTCTCTCATCTGTGTTATGTGTTCATGCATTCATATGTGCGGCGCATTCAAAATACCACCAAAATAGCACAATCCGCCTGTGTTAAATCAGACAGAGTTCAATTCTGGCCTGGGTTGGTTTTAACGCAAAAGCATTATTCAACACCAAACTAGCACATCGTCTGTTTCTATTGGCACACCACCCATTGCGCTACCCCAACCAAGTTGATGCAAACGGGTTTACTGCAGACCACAAAACTATCAAACCTGGCAGGTGAAAAATATTCAGTTTGCACGAGATTAAACTAGCAATTCCACTTACGCCCAGGCGCATTTGCACTTGTTTTGTCACCAAAATGGGGACCAGAGACATACGTATACGTATAGGCTAGGTGTCATAGTTATTGGCAGCTTCTGTTGTTTCTGCAGTCGTTATTCGATTTGGCGTCGTCGGGACGCTCTATCAGATTTTTTCCGTCTCCGTCCCAGTGTTTGTTTTTCCATCTCCGCCAACAGAAAACCCTCCCATATATGCCTTGGGCGACACAAAGCTAATTGTATGCCACCCCTGCAGGGCTGCCAGCCACAGTCGGCACTAGCATGGGTCAGATTAATTTGCAGCCCTTTGCTTTTGTTTTGATGGACATGTTTGTCAATTAGGGTATGTAGGCTGAAAATATGATACACTGTTATATAATTTGGCTGGAATCCAGTTTGGCTTTTACTCAGAACACTGTGTTCTATAAGGAAGTTTATAAGTATTTCGTTTATGATACTACAGAATACCTTCCGCAGAAGACTGTTTACCTGCCTCAGTGTCATATTTGTCTCCATTTTTAAATATGGGTGTTATGAGACCTTTGTTCTAGACATCAGGGAAGTAACTAACACTCACCAAGTTGAAAAGTTTTAGGATGGCCACCTTCAATGTATTATCAGTGTGCTTAAGCATTTCATTTAGGATGCCATCAGCATCAGGCTTCTCTAGGTCACAGGTCTTTATGCTTTTGAAATAGCTCTTTTTCAGTTATTGGGGAGTCTAAAGGGTTTTGGTTATCTTATATGGTCAGTGCAAGCTTTTCAAATTTTTTCGAGCATGTTGTATTTGATTTTGCTCTGGGCTTTGTGTCTTTTTCTAGTGTAATTTTCCAGTGTGGTTTTCCAATGACTCCATTCTTAAAGGGATAGTTCGGAATTTTGGACATAATGTCTCAATTACGACTTACGCATGATTTAGTTGATTGATGGAAACCATTTTCAGATAATTCCATGCTGTCCCTTCTTTTGGACATACACACATTGCTAATGCTAGCGCAATTCTGAGGTATCAAGTAGCATCCACTACCAAATGCACTTAAACACTCCACAGTGCACCCAAAGCAAATAAAATACGACGACAGCCTATTGGGGTTATTTTCAGTGATTATACCATCATTTTTCAAGTCAAACTATCGTTGAATCCTTTACTTTGTGCTCACCTAAATTCTCCGTGGAAGTACGGCGGCGGAGCTAGCTGTAGATTAGCCAGGGTATCTGCCTGTAGGCTATCTGCTGTACTCCACAGTTGCCGACACAATCCGTTTTGCCGTAAAGTTACATATTTGGTAGACAACAGCTAAACACAAACATGCTACAGAATAACACAGCATATACAAGCAAGCACACTGGCTACCAATTTGCAGGAAAGGTTTGACCACTTCCATGACTTCCCAATCGTGGCAACTAGCTAGCTAAATTGAATAGATAGATCACGCATGCAATCATTTATTAGTTACCTGCTTGTCAGTTGTTTTCGGTGCATGAAGAAAAACAGATGATGGCACAGCAGTCTCCTTCAGTAGAGGGTGTCCCGACTGTCCTTGATTTTCACATAGTCATCCTCCGTGAAATGGTCACCACACACTTTTAACTTGTTTAGAGTCTCAATTTGTGACATCCATGCGAGCAGCAAGAAGCCACAGCTGTTTTCTTTGTTGATCTTCCACTGGAAATTGGTGAAAAGTTTGTGGTGCCCATTTTTTTTGCATGATTTGAACAACCTTGAAATACACACCGAAATACCATCTTACCTGAACGTTAGCTAACAATACTACGAGTCTGATTCTTTCACACGCGCGATATTGTTTTTGGCCGGCAGAGCTATAGGCTACTTTACGTTACCTACTAAACTAACGCCGTACTTCCCCGGAGAATTTAGGTGAGCACAAAGTAAAGGATTCAACGATAGTTTGACTTGAAAAATGATGGTATAATCACTGAAAATAACCCCGATAGACTGTCGTCGTATTTTATTTGCTTCGGGTGCACTGTGGAGTGTTTAAGTGTGTTTGGTAGTGGATGCTAACTCGATACCTCAGAGTTGCGCTAGCATTAGCAATGTGTGTATGTCCTAAAGAAGGGACAGCATGGAATTATCTGAAAATGGTTTCCATCAATCAACTACATCATGGGTAAGTCGTAATTGAGACATTATGTCCAAAATTCCGAACTATCCCTTTAATGGGCAAGGAGGGTATTGAACTCGTATGCCTGACCTCGGAATGCAAATCGTAGGAACTATAATGCTCCACCCCGACAGGGATGTGGAAGTATGCATCTTTTCAATCCATAGCAGGCGAACCAATCCTTCCTGTTCATACGGCGTGTATAACGTTCAACGTCCGGAGCATCCGGAAAGTGTATCGTTTTAGATACATATTTAGGCCTCTCAAATCCAGTATCATTCTTTCTTGTGAGAGCCTTCCCATTCAGCAGCTGGTGTTGGCGGCAGATGGACCTACAGGGTTATGTCGCGAGTCCGGTCCCAGTGCACAGGCGGGTAGACGACGAAAAGCTCTCCTGCCATATGCAGGTTGTGCGTCCCTACTAACCGTTGGTTGGGACCAGCACACACCAAAATGTTGGGGGGCGGGGGGCATCTGCCGCTCCCTGTGTCTTAACGCCTCCACAGACCGTTCCAGTGCCTGTCTGGCTGCTTCAGAGAAAACCTGGCCGGGACAACCGGCCGGTCTCTGATTCTTCGTTCTGTGGCATCTGGTAGGGGCGACTGAGCCAACCACACTTGACGCTGAGTCACAGTGAGAAGGAACATTGCACGGCCTAACTCACGGGTCATAAACGCAAACGCTTGTAGCGACGCATCGTTCAATGAGGTGACAACCTCTGCATCAAGCATCATCTGCGAGCCTCCTCTCGACCCTCTGTCAGATTGGTCTGCTGTCTCGGACCGGCTCTGACTAAAGTAGGTGTTTGATGCTACTGTAGAAAGGTTGTCAAAACCATCACAGTCAGCTGTTGCGCTGCCGCACGTAGCTGCCTGTGGCCAGTACAGACTTACAAATCAGTCAGCCGTAACTCGTGGATTGTAAGGAATCAGATCTCACTGGGATACACACAGGCCCAGGTTCGATCTGGACAACCAAATGTCTTACTGGGGTGCCGCCGCAGCCAGTACAGACTTAAATTCAATCAACGGAGCCGTAGCTCGTAGATTATACAAAATCAATCCATGGCTCTCCCACATTCAGTGCACAAGGCGCTCCCGCCTTAGCCACATAATGAGCACTCGCCGATGACAAAGTGTGGCGATGGTTTCTAGTAGGGGAAGCCGAGGTGGATAGTGTAGCAAAGCACGCGCACTCTGTCCTATAAACCCATCGATGTGGCACCATGACAAAATGATTGGGAAGCCTCACTGATATGCCGCTGCAGCCAGTACCGACTTAAAATCAGTCAGCGGAGCTGTAGCTCACTGCTTGTATGGTAGCAAATCTTATTAGGGTACATTTTCCACACCCAGGTTCGATCACTGGAATCTCATGCCTCAGCAAAATAAAGAGCACTCGCAGCCGAAAAACCAGGCGGTGGTCTTTTAGTAGAAAAAACAAAACCAAGGCAACTAGTGTAGCGAAGCACGCATACTCTGCCTACAGACCAATCGATGGATCTCAGTGGGGTCCTCCACGCCCAGGTTCGATCAACAGAAATGTGTACTTTAGTACAATCAAGAGCACCTGTAGACAATAAAACGTGGCAGTGGTCTTTAGTAAGGAAGTTGAGGCAGGTAGTGTAGCGAATCACACACACTCTGCTTTACAAACCAATCAATGTAACAGATCTCACTGGGGTGTGCTCACCATGCCCAGGTTTGATCAACAGAAAAGAAAGAGCAACCGCTGACGATAGAACGTGTCGGTGGTCTTTTAGTAAGGAAAGTTGAGGTAGGTAGTGTAGCGAGTCACGCGCACTCTGCCTTACAAACCAATCGCTACCGTACCGCGCTAGCTCATTGGGAAGCCTCACTGGCGTGCTTGCACAGCCAGTACCGGCTTAGAATCAGTCACTGGAGCCATAGCTCGCCAATTGTTTGGTAGTAGATCCCCCTGGGGTACACTCTCCACACCCAGGTTCAATCAATGAAATCGCAAAAAGATACAAACCTGTACTTTACTGCATACAAACCTGTTCACTGCGTAACTTGCTTCACTAGAGTGAACGCAGTAAATGCTGTAGCACTGCGTGCCTTCCGACGCAGTATCCAAGAGCTGATATCCGTGCGAAATAGCCTGACTATTCGCGGATGCTGCTGCTCGTAAGTGCTTATCCTCGCCTCTAGAGTGTGATAAGAATCGTGTTTGAACTATAAAAATCACCGCCCCGACCAAAGTCACGAGACACAGTGGGATTTCACACAGGATACAAACAGTCTCAAGTCTCAAAAAAATGCATTGGCGAGAAATTTGAAGAGGACGTCCGCAGTGACGCTCCCCCTTTTATGGGAAGAATTACGTCACTACACGGAGGTCATGTACCATGACAAATTCTGGTATAAAAGTCTCGATGCATCTGGCCCAGAAGGTCCATCCATATTGGCAACCCTAATGGTCTTAGGAACGAAATAGAACAGATACTCTTCAATGGTACCCAGTTTATTTTTAATGTACTACTCTTTCTTGGTTCTGAGTGCGGTTTTATATTGTGTTAATACCTGACAATAAGAATGTGTAATTCCTTGCTTTCTGGTTGCCAGTGTTTTTGGTTTGATATGTTTCTGAGTGTTTTTTCTCATGTTATAATAGATTCAAAAACAAATTTTTTTTTTTTTGGTTTTGCGTTTTGGATTTAGTCTTAGAAGACAAGGTTGGACATTGATGCCAAATTATCAAAATATTATTTAGGCAGGTTTTATGCATTCTTTATTGTGAGTGTACGTGTTTAGCAGAAAGTTGTCTAAGAGAGATTGAGTCACTTAGCCGTCAATTGCTTTCTGGTATTTTTCTGTGCTGTTTTGGGCCCCCCATCTGTAAGGTTTTTTTAATGCTGTACAGCTTACTAGGCTGTGATTCAATGTTGGTTGTTTCTGTCCTTCTTAGCTACACAGTAATTTGCCTGTGATCTGACAGGTGGTGTTAGTGGTTTGACTGTGAATCCTCTGAAAGATGATGGGTCCAGATCTGTAATCATATGATGTCTCAGGAACAGAAGAACCGCAGTGTTGAATATAAAAAACACACACTCCCTGTGTTGATTTTTCCCCTGAATCCCTCTCTGCTATTGTAAATGAGAGAGTGGCTGTATTGCACTGCAACTCACAGACCAGATCCCTTCCCTCCTGCAGATTTTACCTGCTGCTGGTGACTCGTCTCTGGTCTGTCACGATGCGCGTCGCTCTCTGCAGCTCCCGTGTTTTAAACTCCAGCTGCAGCTGGAAAGGAACCCTGTCCCTCCTTTGGAAACCTTCTCCCACAGAGACAGACAGACAGACCATTACCCTGATTATAACACAATGTGCTATAACTTGCATGGACAGTACACTGCAACAGTCAAGGCTCTAAAATGCAGGGCTTCATTGTGCATTTGGTTTTCTCACTGTGGCAAATGCGCAAATGACTTGGTCTGCATTTTAAATGTTCAGGTGTTTGGCTTTAATTGTACTGTTACCTCAGCATTAGTTTTTGCAGATGCTTTTATCCAGTGCAATTTACCCAGATTATTATTTCACATTATTATTATTATTATTATTATTATTATTATTATTATTATTATTATTATTATTAATAATAATTACATTATTATTATCAATAATTACATTGTTGTTATTAATAATTACATTATTATTATTATTATTATTATTATTATTATTATTATATAGTTTTCATTTATACAGCTAGACATCTGCTGAAGAAATTCAGGTTAAGTACCTTACTCAATGGTGCAACAACAGTGCTCTTAAATCTAGAGGTCATGATATAATTACATGCTATGAAAACAAAACTTGTAAATCCTGAATTGATGTTTCTGAATTGAGAATCATTTCAATGCCACAGCATACATAAGCATTGCTGTTGTCCATGTGCATCCCTTTATGGCCACAGTCTATACATTTTCGAATGGATACTTACAGTAGGATAATGTGCCATGTAACAAAGCATCTCAAAACTAAACATATATACTGTATATTCCTGTTTGAACATCTGTTGAAACACAACTTCCTGTACCTGAGGAAGGCATGTAATTTCCTAATGTAAAGGAAGCGTGCAAAGTTTTTTGTAAAAGAAATAAATAATTGAATAGTACTCACTCTCTATGCTGTCTGGTTTAACAGCAAATTGGAAGGTGATCTCCACATCCTCTGTCACATTGCCAATCTCTCTGACCAGTTTGTGGGCGGAGTCATCCTCATAGGGGAAGTAGCTGAGTGGACAGGACGCGGAGAGGGAGAGAGTGCGAGAAAGATGAAGGACTGATGAAGAAGGGGCCCGAAAGACAGTGGCAAAGTCAACGTACCTTTGAACACCGGCTCTGAGATACCTGACCCCTCTGACCAAAGGCCTGAAGAGCAGCTTTTAGGTGGATGTGCAGTTCATGGAGCTGACACTTACATGCCCTCCGCTGACAGCAGGGTTGCTGTGACACTGGTGGCCAGGACGTTATCGGCCAGGATGGTCTGGATTTCCGTTGACACTGAGCTGATGTTCACTATGTTCACCTTTGGGGGGGGGGGGGGCACAAGAGGTCAGCAATGCTGCATGAATGGTTACCATAGGCAGGACAAGCATTGAAATGATTACACCTGGCAGTTCTGATGTAGCTGTTGTGGAGAGCGGACATATCCTGCTTAGCCATCGCTTTTCGCCTACCTATAGTTGGCGGGATGAGCAGGAGTAAGAATTCCAATTCACTATTACTTGTACTTGCCAATACAGGTCAAATAAAACTTGAAACTTGAAAAGTTCATGTCACTGGTGGCTCTGAACCTCTGTGAAATGTATCAACTTGTGGATAAAATGTCTCCCGAAGTTGTTCTCATGATTTTTCAGTCACGCTTTCGGCATCTGCAATCAGTACTATTAATAGATCCCTCATCATCTTGAGAAAGAGTGAAGTTTAGTCTCAGTATTAACAAGGAAATATCTCTGTGGACTCCAAGCCCATATGACATAAGGGAAAGTTGAGTAAAATTTCATACGCGGAAGAAATTATGTTTCATGTGAACAAGGGAAAATAAAATCATGCATTAGAGCTGGGTGTCCAATTTTATCCGAAAAGGGCCGGTGTGGGTTTTTGTTTTAGCCCAGCACTAAGTCACCTGAGACACCTTGACTGAAGACTATGATTAGTGAATCAGGTGTCGTAGTGCTGGGCTAAAACAAAAACCTGCACCTACCTTTTCGGATGGGGGGGGCATAAAGCATTATTAAGCATTATCAAGTCCAGGTTTGCATCTGCACAGTGTAACATAGTCAGTGATAAAACATGTATTAGTGGAAATACATCTCTAGTGGTAATACATTCTAAGTATAATTAATCCCATCGTTAGGAGCAAAAATCTATACCACCAAAAGTCGTAACAAGGAACAATGTTATTTTAGTCAGAAATGACTGCCAAATGAGCTCACAAGCAAGCAGGCCACTTTTATTCATCACACAATTTAAACTGGGTTTTCCATCCTAGTTACAATCCATTTTACTACTGCAAAAAAATCAGTCTGAAATGTTCCCAAAACTATGGAGCGTTCTGACAAAACATTTGTTCTGGATCGATCACACACTTTGGACAAACACAAGACCCTACATTAAAATCTCCAATTTATCATTTAGCAGAGATACCTTTAGCCAAATAGACTTACAAAAGTACATTTCAGCTCATAAGCAAACACCATGAGAGCTAGAGAAAGGCACAGTAATGGCCATACAAGCACCACCATCAAGCTGCAGGCCAAAGGCCCAACGAGATACAAGGAGAGAAGGGTCAGTTGTCTTTTTTTTTCAAGATAGAAAAATAGAATTGAGTTAAATAGAAACTTTGAAATGTAATTTATGGTGTATGTTCTTCAGAGACTGTACCAGGGCCAGAGGCACAGGCTGTCACTCACCCTTCCACCCGTGTGGTCGGCCAGTCTTCCCACCTCAGCCAGCCGGCAGTCGGTGCCTTCGAAGGTCAGCACGGACACGATCACCCTAACGGCGACACAGCACAGTCACTTTGGGGACAAGATGGGCTTGCCCAAAAACAGAGGCGGTTGCAAGGGCAGCTTTGCGGGCTCACCCACTGTCGGCTGCCTCCTTGGCTAGTTGGTTGTAGAAGAAAGGGGAGTAGGTGGAGGTCTGGGCGGAGGTCTGCTCTAGCTCTCCTAGCCCTATGTTAGCTCGGCCGTCGGTGCAGATGATCACCTGTAATCAGACAGATGCTCTGTTCTGTATTCCAGACACTGGCAATGACTCATTCATGCTTGCTTTGAACTGTCACCCCCTACAACAGCTGTAGGTAGCGCTGTGTGTGGTTAATTTTGACAATGACCTTTGACCCCATGTATTGAGAGGCCATCGCTATGGAAACGAGTGCTGCTGGACCCAGTGCTGTGGCTCCATGTTCACGAAGTCTGGGGAGTGAGCAAGGCAGGGGGAGAACTGATGTCAAGCCACAATTACGTTAGTCAACAGATTCCATCAGATTAATTGACTGGTACATTCATCAGGAAACTTTAAACCTGTTAATTAAATGTCACTATTAATATAACTATTCCTTGGAATCCAATGAACCCCATGTTGATGACTTTGCATTACTTCCTGCATAACAGCAACAGTATTACATATTTATACTCTTAAAATTTTACATTGAACAGACCTATGAATTCTTCTTTAAAATTAGTTGCAAACTAAAGAATTAGTTGATTAATTGGACTGATTAAAATGTTATTTGAGAGCGGTGCAAGTCACAACTGATAGCCATTAATGCATAACTTACTTTGTGGGATATACTGTACATAAACCTCCAAGATAAACTTAAGAGCCATATTAAGTGCTAGAGGGAGACTGAGAATGTAGTGCTTCAAGTAGATTTGGTTTCAGGATATAGCATAGTATGGGAGGAGATTTAGGGATGTTTTATCACAATAAAAATCTTAAATGTATAAAATCATACATGATAGACAAACCTATACCAGAGCAGTGACACTGAACATCAGTCAACACACAAAGGCACACAGACAAAGACACACACACACACACACACACACACACACACACACACACACACACACACACGTGCATGCACACGCACACACACAAAAATGCACACACAAGTGCATGGCATTCACACACACAAACGCACACACTCACAAAAATAAATGCACGCACACACAAACACATGCACAAACAAACACGCGCAGCCGCGCACACACACAAACGTAGGTAGACGGACAGACAAACAGCCTTGTAGGACCCAGGGTGGACTCACTCCTTGACTCTCCGGGTAAGGGAAGAGATAGACTCAGCGATGCAGTGGGGGGTGGAGTACTTCTCACCCTGCGACTTCAGGTAATCAAAGTCCATGAGTGACCAGTCCCTCAAAGTGAGGGGGTCATCTGTTCCATCTCCATACACTGTCACCTGAGAAGGAAAAGCACAGACACACACACACACACACACACACACACGCACATGCGCACACACACATACACAAAAGCACACTAAATTCATGTGACTATTGTCATAAAGCAGACTATGTTCCAGCTGATTTTAATGACCACAGGCCAGGAATCCTCTGTGAGGCCCAATCGGCGAGGGAAGAGGGGTTTTCCTTTCATTATTTTATGTTATTTTATTTAGCGTCACAGAACAAATGGTTTATCACCCACCCAGTCTGTCTAAAATTCTCACATTTACAGGGGTTCCCCAACAGAAAGCATGACAAACACTTGCCCTCATATGCAGGATAGGTAGGTCATAGAAACAATAACAAGCTCCAGATGGAAGGAAGATAATCTATGACAGCAATATGAGCTCCTCCAACTCGACAGCAGTCACAAAATTAATGGATGTGGGTAAAAGTTCAAACTGAGGAATGGGGAAAGTCGAGTTTCCACTTCTCGCTTTTGTAAACACCAGGTCATTGTGGCAGTTTGGAGCCATGCCTAATTGCTGAGTAGGCAGTGGCTAGGCTCAAACTGCTGCAAAAAGAGAGAGAGAGAGAGAGAGAGACTGTTTGCTGACAGTAACCAGAGCAAGGGGAAAAGTATTACCACCAACCTGCTGCTTTACACTGTCACCTGAGAAGGAAAAGCACACACACACACACACACACACACACACACACGCACATGCGTACACACACATACACAAAAGCACACGCATGCATGCACACACAGAAATGATTACGTTTCCTGGAACATAATAGCACAAGCTGCCCTTATTTTGATTGTTAATCATGCTTTCCGAAGGAAGAGGTATGCTAATTCTGAGATCTGATCTGTCTCCACTCGCTTGTTGAATTCCTGACCACTGCTTTCAGTTAAATTCCTCTTTCATTCACAACATTCTTTTGTGTTTTAAATTTTTTTAAACATTTTTACTTGACACCCCTAAATTCATGTGACTATTGTCATACGGGCCGGGAATCCTCTGTGAGGCCCAATCGGCGAGGGAAGAGGGGTTTTCCTTTCATTATTTTATGTTATTTTATTTAGTGTCACAGAACAAATGGTTCATCCCCCAACAAGTCTGTCTAAAATTCTCACATTTACAGTGTTAGGATCCTGTAATTCTGTCTGTTTTATTTGTTATGTTTCCTGATTTCTTCCTTTTTTCTTCCTGCATTTCCCTCGCGATTGTCAGTCCGCATTCCATGTTCCTCAGATTCCACTCCCTGTCTTTGTCATTGCACTATTCGGGTGATTTTGGGAACATTTGGGTTTCCTCTGTATTTCGTATCTCGTTTTCTTCCTTCTGACTTTATTTATATTTGTATATAATACTAATGTACTAATCATACTAACTGTTAGATTAGATTTAATACTAACCTGCTAACAAACTAACGTGTATATAATACTAACCAGCTAACCTACTAACATTAGGGTTTTAGAGTTCGCTACTAACATTACTAATTACTAATTCATCTTGAGTTTCTACCTGCAGCTGTCATTTCCCTCCTCGTTATCCTATTCCTGTATCTATCTGTGATTTCGCATTCTCTGCACGTGTGTCCACTTTCGTGTTCCTCCCCTCTGAGCTGTGCACTTGTCCAACTGCTAACCCCAGGCCGTTTGTTATCATTGTGTCTATGTGTATTCCAGTCCATGTCTTACGTTTCCCCCGTTATTGTATTATTGGTCCCTGTTAACCCTCATTGTTCTCACCTGTGTGAGAACACTTCAATTTCCCCTCCCCTTCACACTTGATTCCTTTTGTGTAATCTTCTCCCTGTGTATTTAAACCTTGTTATTTCAGTCTGTCTTCGCAAGTTCCTTACCCATATTTGCTTCTGTGTTGCCTTGTTTTTCTGAGAATCTGCCTGAGTTGTTTTGTTTATTCAGTAGTATCTTTCCTAGTTTTTGTTATCCCTAGTCCCTCTCCTGTTGTTGTTTTTATTTTTGTATTCAGTCTTTGTTTTGTTCTCTTTTTTGTTCCTCTTACGCCTCCCCGGTTTTGACCCCTGCCTGTGTTCTCGCGACCCTGCTTTTGGATCCTGTTTTTGTGCTTTTGCTGTGCCTTCCCGGTTGTGACCCCTGCCTGTTCCTTGACCACTCTTTGGACTGTGTTTTGTTTCATTGCCTGTCTCCCCGGTTTTTCGACCCTGCCTGTTATACCACGGATTGCTGCCTTGCCCAGATTAAACTTTGGTTTTTCGTACTCCTGCCTGCGTTTGGGTCCTTCTCCCCTGCCCGCCATAACATACAGGGGTTCCCCAACAGAAAGCATGACAAACACTTGCCCTCATATGCAGGATATATAGGTCATATGCAGGATACGTAGGTCATATATAGGTCATATGCAGGATATATAGGTCATATGCAGGATACGTAGGTCATAGAAACAATAACAAGCTCCAGATGGAAGGAAGATAATCTATGACAGCAATATGAGCTCCTCCAACTCGACAGCAGTCACAAAATTAATGGATGTGGGTAAAAGTTCAAACTGAGGAATGGGGAAAGTCGAGTTTCCACTTCTCGCTTTTGTAAACACCAGGTCATTGTCGCAGTTTGGAGCCATGCCTACTTGCTGAGTAGGCGGTGATGTGAGCAAACTGAGCAAACCCCAGCACAGGGTACAGGGCAGTGAAGCTGCGCTCAGCTCCTTTGAAAGGGACTTTAACGCCCTGAAAAAACTGGCAGAGACTGAAAAAACACTGCATGCCAGCACACCTCTCATCCCTGCACCAAAGGAGGAAAAACCAGACCAACACCACACTGGCCTGGAAACGGATAAACCCACCCCAGAAGACCGCTACTGTGAGGACACAGACCAGGATCCTCAGAGCCAAACCCAACAAATCCACACCACGTGTCCCAGATGAGGGACAGCCTCTCCCTGCTGAAGGTGGAGCTAACAGAGATGAAGGAGCACGTACTGACCCACATCACCATGAGTACAGAACCCAGCTCAAAATCTCCATGGGGACACTGAAATGGGAGGTAAAACATCTCCAGCAAGACCAGGAGGAGTTAAAGAGAGAACTGGCAGAGGTGAAGCAGGTAACGAGAAAAGAACTATCTGAGATCAGGGAGGAACTGAGGAGAGAACTGTAAGGGGTCAGAGAGGTGCTGCAGGTCAGAGACAAGGCCATAGAGAGCCTGAGAGAACTGAGGAGAGAACTGTAAGGGGTCAGAGAGGTGCTGCAGGTCAGAGACAAGGCCATAGAGAGCCTGAGAGAACTGAGGAGAGAGCTGTCAGGGGTCAGAGAGGAGCTGCAGGTCAGAGACAAGGCCATAGAGAGCCTGAGAGAACAGCAGCACTCCCTCACCACCACCACCCCTGGCTCTGCTGAGACACCTCCACCTGAAACACAGCACCTCACAACCTCACAAACTGAGCTCAGTCACTCAAACGCACAGGAGAATAACACACCTGTCACAGAGAGTACCCCCTATACACAGGGTAGAACCACACCTACAGCCAAAACAGCCAACACAAAACCCAAACAACACAAAGCACAAACTGCCACAGGCAAACAAATCACACACAAAGACACAGAGGTAGCCATTTTAATAGACTCCAATGGGAAGTTTATAAATGAGGAGCAGCTTTTTCCAGGCTGAAATGTGTCAAACAATTTAGTGTCCCAGAACCAAGGATGCCCTTCAAATTATGTCTCAACCTGATTTTGGCTCCCCCAGACATATAATCATCCATACAGGCACAAATGATCTGAGGGCAGAGCAGGAGAGGGTGGGGAGTCTGGTCAGGAGAGTGGCAGAAAGGGCCGCAGAGACCTTCCCCAACGCAAAAATAACAATCTCATCTCTCCTGCCACGCAAAGATTTCCACCCTCTCACTATACAGTGCATCAACGCAGTAATCTCCAGAGGGTGCGCCCTTCTTCTCAACGTGCACCTGGCTCATCATCCTACCATTGGACCCTGGGACCTGTATGACCATGTGCACCTTGACAAAGCAGCAGTCAGGGAGTTCGCTAAGACTCTGAAAGACGTGGCACTCGGCAGACACCCTGGTCACTCACCAAGCAGCAAAAGAAGAGTCACCAGCAATTCCCAACATAGCCCTCCTGCTGTACCCAGTATCCCACCCCACCACAGATGCCCCAAACCCATCGCTCCCAACAAAGCACCGGGATATCACCTTCATCCGGCCCGCCAGCCCCAACCCACCTGGATTCACGCCCCCAACCAAGCACCTCACTGCCTCCAAGCAAGCCAGCCCAGACCCATCCCGAATCACACACCCCGGGACCCCACCCCACAGCAGAACCCACGCAGCTATGCTGAAGCCCTTAGAGGCCCAAGGGACACTGAACACATGGCAGAGATCAAGCAGTTACTCATGTACATCTGTACAAAACTGAGAGGATAAAACAGTATGATTTTGTTTCTCTTTATAGGACCTAATACTGTTGTAATCTAATTTTTTGTTTAAAAGTTAAAAGGTTCATTCTCCCATATCTCCAGTAATTTAACACATTGTCCCTATTTGCTTTGTTGTTTGTCTCATTCTAAACAAATGAAATCGTTACTATAGGAGTTTTTTTTTCTTTGTTACCACAGTATGAAATCTGTTTCGATTAGCGTGCGGAATATCCAAGGCCTGAACTCTTCAGTTTTTGGTTTAAAGAGCCTGGCCCTGGAATTCAAAAAGAATATCAAAGATATTGAAATTGTAGTTCTACAAGAGACATGGTGTAGGGAAGATGCAGTCACTCACTGTCCACCAGATTACAAAGAATTTATTGTGCCCTCATTAAAATTAAGTACCATCTCTCAAGGCAGGGACTCAGGGGGACTAATAATTTGGTATAAATCAGAATTACAAAATCTAATAGAGCCCATCAAAAAAGGAAAATACTATTTATGGTTGAAAATCAAAAAAGAACTTGTCTCCACACCGAAAGATATCTTTCTTGTGCAGTGTACATTCCTCCCTCAGAATCCCCATATTTCAGTGAAGAAGTCTTCCCTAACCTCCAGAAAGAAACAATCCATTTCCAGGCCCAGGCAAATGTGCTATCCTGTGGGGATCTGAATTCTAGAACTGGAACACGGCCGGATTTCACCAGCACAGAGGGAGACAACTACATTACCGGCACAAACCCCTTCAATTAATTTAATTTCTCCAAAAGAAACAACCATGACAGGGTTACCAACAAAAATGGTAAGGAACTCCTGCAGCTCTGCCGTAGCCTGAGTCTGTACATTGTCAATCTTAGGATATGAGGGGACTCTTTGGGAAGATACACCTTATGGCTGCAGTACAGTTGATTATATGGTCACAGATATGGACCCTTTCTCTTTCAGATCATTCACTAACCCCTCTGTCTGATCACAGCCAAATTACTGTGTATCTCAAAAGGACAGAAACTAACACCACCACACACACACAGCCCAGTAAGCTGAAAAAATATGAAAAAATGTAAGATAATGATTTTCCAAAAAAGACCCAGATCTCAGGGAAACACACATAATTTCAGAAAAGGGACAGACAACATAGAACAGTGCACACATTATAACTATTTAGGCCTGAAAATAAGTTCTACTGGAAGATTCAACCTGGCAATAAATGAACTGAAAGAGAAAGCACGCAGGGCATTCTATGCCATAAAGAAAACGTTCAGCATTGAAATCCCAATTGAAATCCCAATTAGAATTTGGCTCAGATTATTTGAATCTGTAATTGCCCTATATGGCAGCGAAGTGTGAGGTCCGCTTACAAAGCAAGATTTTGCTCAATGGGACAGACACCCAACTGAAACCCTGAAACTGAAAATTAGGCAAATACCCCCCTATTAATCAAAATTCAAAAAAGGGCATTACAATTTTGGAGACATCTAAAAACAGCGACCCCCACTCATACCATTACAAAGTCCCTTCACTCAGCTGGTCCTGAGGCTCAGTTCACTAACCCCCACTAACACCCCCCAGCCTCAGGACAGCTACATACCAACAATACCAATCAGAATCAAGCAAATTATAAAGCAACAAAAATAAAATTATATAACTTATTGGGAAACTCAAACAAAACATCAAAACAAATTAGAATGCTATCTGGCCTTAAAATGAGAATACACCATGGCAGACTATCTGACCACAGTGAAAAATGATAAATTCAGGAAAACATTGACAAAGTACAGACAGAGTGTGAAAAGCCTAGCAATAGAAACCAGCCAGCACCGGCAGACTTGGCTGCCCCGAGAGGAGAAACTGTGCTCCCACGGCAATCAAAAACTAATTGAAACAGAGCTGCACTTCCTCGCCAAATGTGAGAAATACAAAGAAATTAGAAAACATCTCTTTCCAAAATTTAAATCAATACACCAAAACTTCCCAATCCTACCTGAGACCCTATTATTACAAATCCTCCTGGGAGAGGTAAGGTGCTGTGCAAAATTGGCAGCACAATATGTGGCTACCTGCCACAGGAAGAGGGACAGCAGTGACACCTAACCCCCCACCAATTAATATATACTGCATTTGTTTTAAATTATATAACATATTTGTATTATATATTATATTTAAATAATAATTATATAACATACTTTGAGAGAGAGAGAGAGAGAGAGAGAGAGAGAGAGAGGCCCGAAGTACAGTAAAACAAAGTACAAGAAAACTGAGCTGAAAAGCTGAGGAGCTGGACAGCTGAAAAGATTTATGCCGTGTTTGGTTTGTTTGGTCTTCCTTGTTTTTAGTTTATTTAGTTAATTTGTGCCTGGACCCCGTGAAGCGGCACCTCCCAGGCACGTTGGCTTGTGACAGTCATATTTTGTTTGGGTGTGTTTTGTTTGGGTGTGTCGTAAAGGGAATGAATGTCACATTGTGTCTTATATGTGTGTGGATACATGAAGGTGTGGCTATGTTTTTGTCGGTGTCCTTTCATGTACACATGGGGGAGGTATGCATGTATGAATGTGTGCCTCAAGGTATGTGAGAGATCTGTGTGTGTGTTTGCATGTGCATGTGGGCTTACAGTATGTGCTTGTGCATACAGTATGTCTCTGCCGTCATTTACCTCATCATTGAAGGTGACCAGAGCTACTCTGCGATGTGGTGATGTCTGCAGCAGAGAGGACAGCGCCCTCTGGAGGGCATCCTGGACACTCTGCGTAATGGCAGGGAAAATAAAAAAATAAAACCTGATGAACTGGTGTCAGGTTGTTCCTGAACATCAACCTGTCCTTCTCTCAGCACAAAAACACACACACACACACACACACACACACACACACACACACACACACACACACACACACACACACACACACACACACACACACACACACACACACACACACACACACACCACAACACACACAAACACACACACACACACACACACACACACCTGCAGCCTGGACAGGTATGTTGGAGACCGCACACTGCTGCCAGGGGAGACCTGAGGAAGGAGGACAGAACAGAGTTAACTCACACCCACATTGTCAGAGAGTAACTCACACCTCACACTGTCAGAGAGTAACTCACACCCACACTGTCAGAGTGTAACTCACACCCACGCTGTCAGAGAGTAACTCACACCCACACTGTCAGAGAGTAACTCACACCCACGCTGTCAGAGAGTAACTCACACCCACACTGTCAGAGAGTAACTCACACCCACACGGTCAGAGTGTAACTCACACCCACGCTGTCAGAGTGTAACTCACACCTCACACTGTCAGAGTGTAACTCACACCTCACATTGTCAGAGAGTAACTCACACCCACACTGTCAGAGAGTAACTCACACCCACACTGTCAGAGTGTAACTCACACCTCACACTGTCAGTGTAACTCACACCCACACTGTCAGAGTGTAACTCACACCCACACTGTCAGAGAGTAACTCACACCCACACTGTCAGAGTGTAACTCACACCCACACTGTCAGAGAGTAACTCACACCCACCACACTGTCAGAGAGTAACTCACACCCACACTGTCAGAGAGTAACTCACACCTCACACTGTCAGAGTGTAACTCACACCCACACTCACACCCACACTGTCAGAGTGTAACTCACACCCACACTGTCAGAGTGTAACTCACACCCACACTGTCAGAGAGTAACTCACACCCACACTGTCAGAGAGTAACTCACACCCACACTGTCAGAGTGTAACTCACACCCACACTGTCAGAGTGTTACTCACACCCACACTGTCAGAGTGTAACTCACACCTCACACTGTCAGAGTGTAACTCACACCTCACATTGTCAGAGAGTAACTCACACCCACACTGTCAGAGAGTAACTCACACCCACACTGTCAGAGTGTAACTCACACCTCACACTGTCAGTGTAACTCACACCCACACTGTCAGAGTGTAACTCACACCCACACTGTCAGAGAGTAACTCACACCCACACTGTCAGAGAGTAACTCACACCCACACTGTCAGAGTGTAACTCACACCCACACTGTCAGAGAGTAACTCACACCCACCACACTGTCAGAGAGTAACTCACACCCACACTGTCAGAGAGTAACTCACACCTCACACTGTCAGAGTGTAACTCACACCCACACTCACACCGACACTGTCAGAGAGTAACTCACACCCACACTGTCAGAGTGTAACTCACACCCACACTGTCAGAGTGTAACTCACACCCACACTGTCAGAGAGTAACTCACACCCACACTGTCAGAGAGTAACTCACACCCACACTGTCAGAGTGTAACTCACACCCACACTGTCAGAGTGTTACTCACACCCACACTGTCAGAGTGTAACTCACACCTCACACTGTCAGAGTGTAACTCACACCCACACTGTCAGAGAGTAACTCACACCCACACTGTCAGAGAGTAACTCACACCCACACTGTCAGAGAGTAACTCACACCCACACTGTCAGAGTGTTACTCACACCCACACTGTCAGAGTGTAACTCACACCCACACTGTCAGAGAGTAACTCACACCCACACTGTCAGAGAGTAACTCACACCCACACTGTCAGAGAGTAACTCACACCCACACTGTCAGAGAGTAACTCACACCCACACTGTCAGAGTGTAACTCACACCCACACTGTCAGAGTGTAACTCACGCCCACACTGTCAGAGAGTAACTCACACCCACACTGTCAGAGTGTAACTCACACCCACACTGTCAGAGTGTAACTCACACCTCACACTGTCAGAGTGTAACTCACACCCACACTGTCAGAGTGTAACTCACACCCACACTGTCAGAGTGTAACTCACACCCACACTGTCAGAGTGTTACTCACACCCACACTGTCAGAGTGTAACTCACACCTCACACTGTCAGAGAGTAACTCACACCCACACTGTCAGAGTGTTACTCACACCCACACTGTCAGAGAGTAACTCACACCCACACTGTCAGAGAGTAACTCACACCCACACTGTCAGAGTGTAACTCACACCCACACTGTCAGAGAGTAACTCACACCCACACTGTCAGAGAGTAACTCACACCCACACTGTCAGAGAGTAACTCACACCCACACTGTCAGAGAGTAACTCACACCCACACTGTCAGAGAGTAACTCACACCCACACTGTCAGAGTGTAACTCACACCCACACTGTCAGAGTGTAACTCACACCCACACTGTCAGAGAGTAACTCACACCCACACTGTCAGAGAGTAACTCACACCCACACTGTCAGAGTGTAACTCACACCTCACACTGTCAGAGTGTAACTCACACCTCACATTGTCAGAGAGTAACTCACACCCACACTGTCAGAGTGTAACTCACACCCACACTGTCAGAGTGTAACTCACACCCACACTGTCAGAAAGTAACTCACACCCACACTACACCTCACTCACACTGTCGGATTAACTCACACCACACTACACCTCACACTGTTGAATTAACTCACACCACGCTAGACCTCACACTGTCGGGAGAAACTCCCACACAACCCAAGAGGTATACAGTATGCAAGGTGAGGCACATAGACAAGGAGAGAGTGAGGGAGACAGAATGACACACAAACACACGCACATACACACACACACACACACACACACACACACACACAGATGACGAGGGCGCATGCAGAGAGTTGGACAGACGGACACACAGACGGGCTGTCGGTGACCTCGGAGGTGACGCTCATGCTGCCAGAGATGTCCACACAGAAGACCACCAGCATGTCGTCCAGGTTGATGTAGTCTCCATCAGAGTCCTGGTTCAGGTACAGCACATCTCTCCCAGGGAGTGGCCTCCGGGGGGCACCGCGCAGCCCTGCTTCTGTGTGGGAGAGGATGTTCTCCCATCCACAGAACTCACAGCACCACATCTGTAAAGGAGAGAGGAGGGGGGAGAGAAAGAGAGAGAGAGTGAAGACTCGCACACCTCCATTATTTTGCCATATCAGTCCTCTAGTCCGAGGTTCTCATGGTCCACCAGGTTGAGGGATCCCAAGTGACACACTTGTTCCCTCTTCATTCAGTTCCTCATTAATATGCCAAAAAGGAGGTGATATCATGCTGGGTCTCTTTCACTGCACAGGGCACCAAAAATAGACAGACATGCACACACCACACACACTCACCCACGCACATACCCACACACATAACGACACACATGCATGCACTCACACACACATACACACGCATGCCACAGGACAGCACCACCTAGCCCCAGGACAGCAAACTGATGAGTACACGGCTCTCACCGTTTTGTTGAGTTGGTTTCGGAGGGTGCTCAGTGACGACATGGCACCACGGCACTTCTCACAGAACACCGGGCTATGACTGCACTGCAGACAGGGTGCTGAAGTAGAGTGATGAGAGGAGAGAAAAAGAAAGAGTGTGGGGAGAAAAGGAACAAATTGAGAGACTTGACATTTAAAAGCTCTCTACTTTACTTATCAATGTTTAAAATGAATGAGGACAGTTGTGGGGGGTAGATAAAAACATGAAAGCGCACACAGGTTTAAAAAACTAGTGATATTAAGCTGATCTGAGAGAATACACTGAACACAGTACAGTGTTGGTAGAAAGAAAGAGAAGGAATGAGAGAAGGGCAGAGAATGAAAGAAAGAATGATTTTAGGAAGAAAGGTGAGACTCTCAGAAATCTAGCAAAAGCTAGAAAGAACAATAACAAAGGTACACAGAGAGGTAGAACAGACAGAGTGTCAGTTACAGTGTGCAATTTAGCTGGAATCTAAACCTCAGGTTTAAACCTTTAGACCACAGAACTGCATTAGAACTGGAAGAAATATCAAAAGCTGTGGAATAAGGATTACCTGTTACAGTTGTAATACAGTTCTATGGTCCAGATGATTAAACCTGAGGTTTAAACTCCAGCTAAGCACACTTTCAATTGACCCAGTGAGAGGGGCCCTGAAATGGCCCCACCAGCTCTTGTGTGAGTGATATCCTGCCGTTAGGATGAATTTCGGCTTGTTTGGATCTGAGCGGCTCTCACCCTTATTCATGTCCACAAGTCTGCCCAGGATGAGTGACAGCACGTTGACATTGGCTCTGAGGGGCATCTCCCCCCCGGCCTCCAGCCCTGGGCAAAAACACAGTTTGCAATTGAACAACTATTTAGCAAAGGCTTTCAATAAATGTGACTTTTACAAGGTGCATTTGCCATCGTAGAGACTGTGTGTACTGATATGATCAGCCTTACTACCTTTACACAAGACACGGTGGCACAAGAGGGATGAAAGAGAAGAGCCAGGCACACTTGCCACAATATGTCTTTTACTTATTATTGAACTTCTTTATTTGTTGTTTAATTACTCATTTATTTTGTTTTATTGTTTTTATTGTTATATTTTATTATTGATTGATTTATTGTATAATACATTTTTTGTTGATTGATTTTATTGATTGATTTTATTTCATTATTGATTGAATTATTATATTATTGATTGATTGGTTGAATGTTTTTTTCTTATTTCTTATGTGCATAATAAAAAAAAATAGATAAAAATGACAAGCCAAGTTGGGCCGAATGGTCTGTTCTCGTCATTACTTTTCTTATCTTCTTATTGTGCTTGTTCACGCTGTGTAATTTACTCCCGCTGCAGAGAGATACAGCGATGATCAAGTGTGTTTGAGTTTATATTGTTGGTCACAATATATTCAGTTTATATTGTTGGTCACTGAATATAACGTAAAAAGTGCCCGGGACGCGTTATTCCCACGCCCCGATGTTGATTTTGGTGGTCAGTTGTTCTATCGATGGGTTTTAAAACAATATAGCCTATGTAGCTTCAATTATTGCAATCTAGAACAATGTAAAAAAAAAAAGAGAGAAAATCCAGGTAAAAAGCAGTAAAATTACGTCAGTGAAATTCGTCATTATTTCATTTTTCCCGGCTGAAATTCAGGAATTATTTACCGGTATAGCAGTGTAAAGACGGCTGTGGTCGACATAAGTCGCCCTTGGCACTTTAGAACACTGCCATTTCTGTCGACGTTAGTCGCCCTCGGCACTTTCAAACGTTCATATTTTTGTCGAATTATGTCGCCCGCGAAATACTTCAGTTTCAACAACAGAAACACAGAACTGTGTTGTCGAGTATCTGGTGGGTTCATTCATTGATGTTTAGGTTCAAATGTGCTTTATTGTCATGACAAGTGTACACTTATGTTGCCAAATCATATGAAACTAAAAGAAAACTGAGAACATTTAAATGGAACAGGGAGAAAGAAAATACATATAGTACATATTCTAATACATAATTACTATTATAGAATAGAATAACTTTTATTTTCCCGTTAGGGAACTTCAGTTGTAGTTTCCAGCAGTAAAACAGACAGTGGGGCAGACCCACAAACATAAACAAACATGTTAAATAAAGACATTCAATTGAATCAGATGTTTCACATTATAGTGAAGGTATGTGTGATTATGATTATGTTTAAAATTACTATTATTATTAGTATTATGATCAAAATTATATTATATTAAATTAATTAAATATTGTCATAATAATAATAATAGCAACAATAACAACAACAATAATAATGGTTATTATTAGTATTTCAGTTTTCATATCTTACTGTCCTTAAGGTTGTTGTAAGTGGTAGCATACAGTGCATATTTCCGCTGTTACCAAGTGATTCCATTACAATATGAGCTGTGGACGATTACGCACAATCTCAGTGGACACCTGTCCAAAGTCGGGGTTGGTACAGTCCATATTTGGTCATACTTTGTACAGGCCTCATCCTGGTGCACAACTCTTACAGCCACAGAGAGGGGAAACACAGAAGCTACAACAGTATAATATGAGTCTAAACGGGAGTAAGTGTTCAACCCAACCTGGGACAGCAATGTGAAGTCAGTTAGCCTACAGATTAAACTGGTTCAGACGGACTGACCTCGAGGGGGAACAGGGGGAGGCGTTGAGCGTGGGCGGGGCTGTTTTTTTGACAAGCTCTTGCGGGGGGGCAGCGGAGGAGGGTACCAGTGGTGTGCCTGAGGGCAAAGGGACAAAACAAAAGGGCACAATACAGCAGAACATTTACACCTGAGCACTTTCTGGAAAAAGAGGCCAATCCACCGTGCTGTACATTGAGAGGCGTCTATGCTGTACAGTGGTGCCCTCTGCTGGTGAGAGCTGGAAATGGCGTTCCCCCTTAACAACACATTCACACTTCTGTACCTCATTTGATCCACAATCTTGTTTCCCTGGTAACTGAATGGTAATATTAATGTGTGGAAGTGTGGTGTATTTCCCTCAAAACTGTGGTTCCACTAGAAGCTCTACAGCCTGCATTTTTTGAGTTGGAAAAGAAATGGCCCAGGGGCACTGTCTTTACCTTCTGAAACAGAATGTGTCAATAATTTTGTTAATCTTTCTGAAGCACCTGGCTTCCATAGAAAGCCACAGAAACCAGAAAGATGAGACAGACAACGGATTCAAGTTTTCCCCCAACAAAATTGTTATATTATTTTCTGTTTTCACATAACTGAAGTAGTCGTCACCTGCAACTGAATGAAATAATTGGAAAAAGGTAATTTATCCTTTGGGTAGGTTTGCAGTGATGCACTATGATTGGCAGTCAGGACATGGATCACAGCATTTTAGCTCGCCAGCCAGCTGAACGTTAGCGGTTGCTCGCCCACTCTGGTTTTCCGCTCACAGAGCTGGCAAGTCCCACTGACCACATCAAACAGCCTCAGCCCCCACAGTGTGCTGGATGTTACGCACATCAACAGAAACCTGGCACAGCTCAGCACCTGACCTGTCCCACTCCAATCGAGAGTCGACTGCAATAACTGAGAAATGTCAGTGCAGTCAAGCGTCACATGCTACAGTGGAACGCATCTGCCACCATGGAGACGACGAGGGTCCAACTGGGGGAATTCTTTCTTAAACTGCTGTCTTATCGCTCTTGCTGCAAACGTTGTGTGTTCGTACCTTCTCATTCGCCGCACTGTAGACATTGTTTTAAACCAGAGTGGGTGACTACACTTTACGAACCCCTGACACAGAGCCTTTGAAATGTGGGTGATTCATCAGTTCCTGCAAATATCTGGGTCTGTTTCAAACTGAGTTTTATAAGGCAGAATATCACAGTATGAAAGTTGGGTACTTCCCGTGGCTGTGTCTGCACCTGATTGGCAGTGACAGAGGATTATGTGAAGATTTGTACCAATGACATTGGGTAAATGGTGACTGACTCTCTTGTTTCCCAATGCCCAAGCAGTGCTTCTCAAACTCGGGCCAGGAGGCTGAGTGTAAATGCTGGGCTTCACACTGATCTGGATTTGACATTGGTTGTTCATGTTAGACGTTCTAATAGAAACATACAAGTAAAGGTATTTCTATTCATTTTCTAGTAATTTGTATTAATTTCAGGGAGTCCACTAGGCCCTTAAACAAACTGGCACCCTTAAACGGATAATACAGATACACACTCTACTTAACAGTGATTTTCAAGGGGGCGAAATCACATAAGTAATTCAGCTTAATCAAGACCAACAGAAAAATGGGTATATTTATCAAACATGTATTGATTAAGAAACTTTATATGAGAAGAAACAGACCTTCAACAGCATTTTTCCTTCACAAGGAAAGATGGGTATTCAATGCAGAATTGTCAAACCACAATCTGCGTCTACTAACAGCTCATTGAGACCTGAATAATAATTATTATAATTTCCCACAACATATTTTAAAATATAATTTTGCCTACTGTTGGTTAACACATTCCCCATCAAAGCTACAAGAACACAGGGGGCTGCTGGATGGCTCAATCGGTTAAGGCACTACGCTGTGGGCATGGATAAGCCACGCGGCCTCGGATTGAATCCAGACCGTGCCAGTGCCGACTGTGGGCAGTAGCTCCACAGGCCGATGAGCAATAGGTGCCTGCATCGCCCAGGGAATGGGAGGGTTCCGTCCTGTTTTATCGTTCTTGGGCCATCCCCGTTGGCTGATAAGGGCGCTCATAAGACTGCACGTCAAAGCCGCATATGAAAGGTCCGTCCTCCGACGCCGCTCTGCGGTCTACGGCACAAAGAGAAGCAGCTGCTGGACGGCACGTGTTTCGGAGAACTGTGGATGCCCCAGCTCTCCCAAATTGGCAGGGGGGTTCGCGCATGGAACGCGGCTGCAGTTGCAGGCGGATGGACATTCCAGATTGGGGTGGGATATATACAGCCCCGGGTTGGGTGGAAAATACAAAAAAATACAGATACACCAGCAGGGTTCCCAGAGCGTATGTACAAACAGCCCACATAATGTTCTCTCAGGGTGTGGTTTGAGAGCTAAATATGAAACGTGCACTCACACTCTCTCTCACACACACACACAAACCTCTGCACACCAGGTCTGACTGTGCGAGCTTCTCTGATCTCCACTACATCCTTGCTCTCTTAGTGGAATACAATAATACCTTTGGTTGTGAAATCTATATCTGAAGAGTGGTAAATCAAGCCACCATCACTATGACATGCACGTTATTTCACTGGCTTAATAATGAAAATGAGCCCTGATTCTGTGTGCTTTACCTGGCTGAGGGATGTGATGAAAATGAGCCCTGATTCTGTGTGCTTTACCTGGCTGAGGGATGTGATGGAAATGAGCCCTGATTCTGTGTGCTTTACCTGGCTGAGGGATGTGATGGAAATGAGCCCTGATTCTGTGTGCTTTACCTGGCTGAGGGATGTGATAGAATGAGCCCTGATTCTGTGTGCTTTACCTGGCTGAGGGATGTGATGGAAATGAGCCCTGATTATGTGTGCTTTACCTGGCTGAGGGATGTGATGGAAATGAGCCCTGATTCTGTGTGCTTTACCTGACTGAGGGATGTGATGGAAATGAGCCCTGATTCTATGTGCTTTACCTGGCTGAGGGATGTGATAGAATGAGCCCTGATTCTA
This sequence comes from Synaphobranchus kaupii, assembly GCA_029718625.1. Lineage (NCBI taxonomy): Eukaryota > Metazoa > Chordata > Actinopteri > Anguilliformes > Synaphobranchidae > Synaphobranchus > Synaphobranchus kaupii. Next base: position 105,558,513 of record CM056376.1, read on the forward strand.
TGTGCTTTACCTGGCTGAGGGATGTGATAGAATGAGCCCTGATTCTGTGTGCTTTACCTGGCTGAGGGATGTGATAGAATGAGCCCTGATTCTGTGTGCTTTACCTGGCTGAGGGATGTGATAGAATGAGCCCTGATTCTATGTGCTTTACCTGGCTGAGGGATGTGATAGAATGAGCCCTGATTCTGTGTGCTTTACCTGGCTGAGGGATGTGATAGAATGAGCCCTGATTCTGTGTGCTTTACCTGGCTGAGGGATGTGATAGAATGAGCCCTGATTCTATGTGCTTTACCTGGCTGAGGGATGTGATAGAATGAGCCCTGATTCTATGTGCTTTACCTGGCTGAGGGATGTGATGGAAATGAGCCCTGATTCTGTGTGCTTTACCTGGCTGAGGGATGTGATAGAATGAGCCCTGATTCTGTGTGCTTTACCTGGCTGAGGGATGTGATGGAAATGAGCCCTGATTCTATGTGCTTTACCTGGCTGAGGGATGTGATGGAAATGAGCCCTGATTCTGTGTGCTTTACCTGGCTGAGGGATGTGATGGAAATGAGCCCTGATTCTATGTGCTTTACCTGGCTGAGGGATGTGATAGAATGAGCCCTGATTCTGTGTGCTTTACCTGGCTGAGGGATGTGATAGAATGAGCCCTGATTCTGTGTGCTTTACCTGGCTGAGGGATGTGATAGAATGAGCCCTGATTCTATGTGCTTTACCTGGCTGAGGGATGTGATGGAAATGAGCCCTGATTCTATGTGCTTTACCTGGCTGAGGGATGTGATGGAAATGAGCCCTGATTCTGTGTGCTTTACCTGGCTGAGGGATGTGATGGAAATGAGCCCTGATTCTATGTGCTTTACCTGGCTGAGGGATGTGATGGAAATGAGCCCTGATTCTATGTGCTTTACCTGGCTGAGGGATGACAGAGATCCGATTGTCGTAGTCATGTTCACAGACTGAGAGGGGCCTGGAGATGGCCGGCCGAGTCGCCCCTCCACTGAGAGAGCTGGGGAGAGTCTGGTACAGAGCTAGAGAGAGAGAGGGAGAGACAGAGGGAGGAGTGGGGAGAGAGGGGGAGAGTGGGAGAGGGGGGGGAGAGAGATAGAGAGGAGGGAGGGGGAACGAGAGAGAGAGACGATATCAAGTACAACCATTAGTATTAGTCCTTACTTATACCTCCTGATAGGGTGGTTCTATGGCAGCAGGAGTGTGTTGGCAGGGAAAGGGAATCCTGTTCCTCTTACTTGCTGTTCTTTCAGGCATCCAGTTACACACCACATGACTACAGGCGAACTCCATCTGTCAGATACGATCAGAGAGGGGAAGAGGGTGAGAGAGAGGACCACTGTGATTAGCAGAGCAGAGACCAAAAATACTCCCAAACACTCCTACGTCACCCCCTGCTCATTGCCCTCCACTGGATACCTGTAACCACTTGCATGAAATGTAAAGCCTTGCTAGCCTACTGGCTATCTTTGCTGTTGCTTGTTTAATGTGGTTTGATGCCCATTGTTTTGTTCTTATTGTAACTTATTGTAATGTACTTCTTACACTTGCTGACTCTCTTGAGACTATAGTCTAGCCCCTCTAGGCAATTACTGCATTTCCATCTATGAATCTTGCGCCTGTGTTTGCCTTTGCTATTTTGGTATACAGATCCTTTCCAAAAAATTTGAATATCATACTGAAGTAAAAAAGTAAAGCTGATTTTCGACACACTATTCTAATTTCTTGAAATACTGTTTTGGGGGTTTTCTGGAGCTGTAAGCCAAAATTATGAAAAATGAAACAAATAAAGGCTAGACATATTTAACTTTGTGTGTAATGAATCTATAATCTATGAAAGTTTCACTTTTTGAATGGAATTATGGAAAAAAAAAAAACTTTTCCATGATATTCTAATTTTTTGGAAAGGATCTGTATATTTCTATCTTAGAGAAGATTCAGAGCTTTGTAAATGTAATCATTATTTCCCATTTTCCCCACCACCACACACACACACATCATAATTTATTACAATTACAACCATATCTTCACAGTTTTTTTTACTTCTTATAACCTTGCACAACCCCTAAAAACAGAAAAACAGCAGTTTTTAAAAATTAAATAATATTTGTGTATCTACATGGTTGTGCTTGCTGTCTAACTAGTAACAGATCTCGTACTTTAAACACATCTCCAGGAACTTTTGGCTTTGAGTGTGATGCTTCCCTGGAAGGATTATGAGGAATCCGTTGTAAAACTTCATTTATCCGTTTCAAAATAAATAAATTCAAATTAATTGCATTAATCTCCTATCCTTCAAATACAATGAATGTGTTCTTAAGAACATTTAAAGAATTACACATTAGATGTTTCTTCAGAAACTGCTTTATAAAAATGTATGAATATACAGTAAATATTATATATATTTATATTTTAATAAGTTATGTGAATAGACGGCTAGCTCCAGAACCTTTCCACCATGAACCAGCAGAGGTTTCATCTCTCCCTAATGGAAATTAAATATTGCAAAGAAATATAAAAATGATTGCTGCTTCAGATGTTGCACTGATACCTTATATTTACAATATATCGCTGTGTATTTCATTTCCATGAGGGTGTAATAATGACAGAACAGTAACTGAAGGAAAGCTAAAAATGATGATTCCTATACAACAGCAACATAGAGGTATCCAAGTAAAATCAACAGGCGTGTCAGCAAGGGAAGCTTTTTCTCTCCAATGCTACAAGGAACCAGGAACCTGCTCTAATGTTGGGATGCTCAGTAGACCATTTCGAATGTTGGTTCAACCTAGACCCCTGGTATTCAAATCACGGTTCTCGAGGGTCGAGAACTGCTGGTTTTTCACCCTCCTTTAACCAGAGTCAGGTGTGAAGACAGTCTGGCTTATCAGTAGCACTAATTGTTCGGGTAATTCCCTGGGAGAAAGAAAACCATGGCCGGATTTGAGGTCCAGATTTGAATATCCACGATCTAGACTCTACACAGGTCCAGGTGTCCCAACTGTGACTGATGCAGCTGCCTTCATAGACACCACTGATTTAGTGTTAGCTAAGATATACTGTATAAATCCTGTTTTTTTTATGATCCAGCTTTTTTGCCTGCTGAGCATTTTAAAAAAATGGAAAACAGCACAGAGACAAAAATGCTGAATATGTACAAAACAGACATTTGGTTTTGCAACAATTGATGACTTGGTCTATGCATCTGGATCTACTATATGCTATCTTTGAAGTGGAATGGAAAACCATGGAACAAAAGCCCTACAGAACACCTCACATCATGATAAAGACCATGAAAAATTTGCGAAATTAAGAGATGAAGGAATTAGCAGTTTGGAAGACTTTGTTATCTCCTGTTTTTCTCTCTGCCTGACTACAGCAACCCTCACACTCTGCTACGCATTTCTCATCTTTCATCTTTCCACTGGTAGACAAAGTGCAGCATAGTTTTACTCTGTCTTTATGAGACTCACAACACAGAATTTACCCTTTTGGTGAGTAATAAACTCAAGTAGAACTTCGGGGTGAGCACAATTACCTGATCAGGCGATTGAGGAGTAAGGGCCAGATATCCGTTTGTCTGTTAGGCCTGTTGCCAGAGAGCTGAGCTGCCTTGCACAGATCAGGGCAGGAAGTCAAGACGGAAAAAAGTCAGAAAAAACGAAAGCATGTGTGCGAGTGTGGCGGAAAGTGGGAGGACTTTATTTAAATCTTTTTTCAGTCACCACAGTGCCATGGTGGCAGCCTCTCTCTCGCTCTTTGCACTGTGATTGCAGTCTAATTGGTGAACGAGCGGACTTTGTCTCAGAGAGAAGGAGCAGGGCCCAGGGATTTGAAGAACCCATGGGCTGCAGGGCCCAGGGATTTGAAGAGGAACACAGAATCCAGAAAACAAAGAAGAACACACAACACAGAACGTAGGAAACACAGAAGACGACAGAACTGAGAAGCCAGAGATAAACACAACCCGCCCCCCCCCCCCCCCCCAAAAAAAGAAAAAACAGAACCCAGACAAAAAAAACTCACAAAACTGAAACATTTAATGCAAAACCCAGAAAACAGGCAGAAACACAGAACCCATAAAACAGTGGAACCAGAACCAAGAGATCAGAGCCACTCAGTGGGACAGATAACACTCCAGTTAAAATAGGCCAACTGTGGCAGTGAAAGTGTAACACTGTGCAGTACAGAGCTCATTGCAGATGAACAGTGGAGAGTGCAGACATGAGATCAGGCCAGAACAAACCAGATCAGACCAGCAGAGAGTTGAGGTGTTTGCAAAAAAAAAACAAAAAAAGCTCATTTTGCTGACTTGAAAATAGATCATTTTTTGATCAGAGAGGTCGTTGATGACAGCGCGAAGGGAAATGTCAAACCCCACGCAAAGCAAGCGACAAAAAAGAGGCTGTGCGCTGCCACGTCTGGCAGACTCATTCCATCCAGAGTGGGTATGGAGGGGAACTGGAAAAGGTGTGAGGCCTTCAGAATGGAGATGGATTTATACAAGGGTCAGAGAGGCTGTTTGAGGGCACCAGTAACCATCTGGGAGGGTATCTTCAGCAGATTATGAGGTAATCATATTGTACTGAAATTTATTTGCTCTCTATACCAACAGCCTAGGCCAGTTTCACCCATGTCAACCTGAAAACTGATATCTTACATTTTACAACCATGATATAGGATGGAACAGCTGTGTTTCTCTGTTGTACCAAGATTGGGAGACAAAACCAACAATTCCTACTGGATTTTGAAATAACTCCAAATGAAGATTGACACTGACAGTAACTTGCAGAAAATTTTATTAATTTAAAAAGAAATTATCTATTAATGCTCAAAATTACATGACAATTTTTATAACATGACATCCATAAAGTGCAATGGATTGTGGCTTGCAGGAAGAGCAGTCTGTGGCTGTTGAGGTTAGAAAGGATATGCACCAGCAATTTCCCATTTAACAGTGTTAAATGCATCATATATTACATCACGTGGCATTATACGTTCATTTAGAACGTATCTTAATCAAGGTACAGCAAACCGCATTCATTTATATTAGTTTACATGCGTATCTTGAATCTGCAATCTCGTTATATAGTAAACCCCTATGCCACATTTTCCTCCTTGCGGTGTCTGCATTGATTGGTCCCTTTCCTGTTATTTGAGATTTCTCTCTCCGATCTCAATCTTTTATTAGAGTGACTTTGAGGGGCTTATTACCCAAAACAACGAGAGAAAGACATGCCACCTTTACCCTCACTGGCAGTGTGGACTTCCTGTGCTGACACAGTGTGTGTTTTCACTTGCTGCCTCCAAGGGCCACAAGCACCGACCTCAGGATTGTGGCTATGGCCACGGCGCCGGGGTCAGGCAAGGTCACGCGCTCGGCTGCGATGTAACTGGCCCTTCCTGCCTTTGCTGTGAGGTTACGTGTGGACTCCGCCCCTAACTCAGCTTTCTGTCAGAAAGACAGGGGCGAAGAGGGCAGAGAGAGAGGAGTGGCCAGACAATAGCCAAAACAGAGACAGGAAGAAATGGACAAAACGACACAAGCACCTTGATACATAAGTTCACTTGTGTCAATTTCACTGTGAATGATGTAATGCTAAAATAACAATGAGAATTAGAAGTTAGACAGTTAGTTAGTTAGACAGCAGTTAGAAAAGAGCTTTGTACTGTACCTCCACTGCCATCTTTAGTACTGCCATCATGCCAGCAGAGGACACCGATGACAGTTTCCTTAGTTCTTCTGATGCTGGGCACAGGGCATCAAGCTGTGGAGTTAACAGAGACACAGGTTAGGCTACGTTCATATTACAAGCAAATGTACCCCAAATCCGATTTTTTTTGCTCTCACGTGACAGACATCTGATTTTTTCAGAGCGGTGTAGACACAAAAAAACACCAGCACCGCTATGTCATTCATTTTGTCTGTCTCGCAAATGTGACGTTTTTTGTTGTTGTTCCCCTGCATGTGGGTCATGTGTGTTACGTTATTTGTTACATGGGTGCATTTCAGGGCAGAGATCTGTTCACACTGATGTCAGATATGGGTCACTTACAAACATCAATGTGAACAGACAAGGCAGAAAGATAGGATCTGGGGAAAAAATCGGAATGGAGCATTAAGCCCTGTAATGTGAACGTAGCCTTAGACACTGGTATGGGTGTGGTGGAGTGTGCAGACATGGAGGGAGAAGGGAACCGCCTTACCATGGTCCTGTCCCCTGGATCTGCACCTCCGTAACTGCAGAGGTTGAAACAGATGCGTTAGATTAACTGCTAGCGCCCTCCCATGGCTAGCACCCTCCCATGGCTATCAAGACAATATTCATCAATTGGTCTGGTGTACAATAAAACCCGTCCTTCAACTCAAGGTCCTTTTCCAATGCATATTTCCCAGGCATATTGCAGCATGGTTAGTACGTAATTAAGTGTTACAGCAAGACACAAATGTGCATGCTAAAGCTACCGGGAGATTACAGGTTTTGCTGTTCAGCTCCAAGCTCTACAGTAGCAAAGAGACCCGCCCTCACCACCGCATAGCCTCTGTCCCAGCATGCACTGCATCAGCCCAGGCTGCGAGGTCACTGCTACCCAACAGAGGGGGGCTAGCGGCCGTCAGGAACAGACTGTACAGCTGCATCGTAAAAGCAGAGGCAGAGGTTAAAAAGTACAGGGATAAGAAACGGCCTAGACACAGAGATGCCATAGAGACATCTAGTATACAGTATCGGTTTCCATTTTAAAAAATGACAATACCAATAACAGACAAAAAAAAAAGAATGAAATTCCAGGCCTTGTAGATAACATAACATGAAGCAAACTCAGACACTCATCTTCCCAGAGGACCTTATAAACTAAGCTAAGGCTGTGTCCGATTCAGTACCCTTCCATACTATTAGGTAGGCTTGTTGAGTAGACAGGATGAAAAAGTCGTTAAGTAGGCAATATTTCTCTAAATATTGTATACGTTAAAGCCCCGTATGATACACTTACTTCCGGGGTTTCGCTGAGTATATTCGGGAGCACACTTTTCAAGAAGTACACTAACATTTTGGTCGCATAAATATGATGTGAAACTTAGTTTTAAAAAATGAGGTGCAGCTTCGCTAAAGTTTTCCTTCTAATACAACAAAAACAACATGTGACATGGCCGCGCAAGGGTGGGACGTCTTACGACACTTCCACAGTACGGTTGGAAAATAGTATGGCGGATATTTTTTAAACAGTGTACATTAAACAGCACACTTCTGCCAGTGCACTTAGGAGACAGGTTGCAGTAGATATGGCTCTGATTCAGACACAGCCTAAGTGCCAAAACACGTCCCTCTGTCATAGAAGATCCAACAGACATATGATGCTCAGTCTGAAAGCAAAAAATATTCTCCATTAAAAGAACGCAACTCACCGCCCCTGAGGACCCGCCCATACGGTCCTGCACCAAACCTGCCAGGGTGGACAGCAGTTCCCCCGGACAACCAGGGACCACATGACTACTGAGCCACTCCTTAATGGCTGTCAACAGTGAGTGAAAATGAATAGTGAATGAGTGAGTGAGTCAACTGATGATGACAAGGCTGTGTGTGTGTGTGTGTGTGTGCGCGCGTGCATATGTGGTGTCATTCACCATTAGCGGCAAGGGCATGAGTGCTCCCACAATCTCCATCCCCTGCTGCACGGTCCAGAGCGTTCAGTTCCTCCTGGCGGTGCAGAAGGTCAGCGCACACCTTCTCCAGAACCTTCCGCAGTACATTACTAAGGGGACCTGCCAGTGAAAGGATTCATACAGAGACCCACACTGACTCACCAACACATCAACTTACACTGGTAACATTCCTCACGCTATCTAACTACGACAACCAAAGAAAACATCCACAGGGCTACTGCAACCATAAACACTATGCTACTCTTACTAAAACCACCCTCACAAATAACATCACACAAGCTGCAGTCTCCATAGTGATTATTGTTCTCTAAAGTAACAGAGAGAATGCAGTCTCCATAGCGATTAGTGTTCGCTGAAGGAACAGAGAGAGTGCTGTGTCCACAGCGATTAGTGTTCTCTGAAGGCATAGCATTACAATTCTGCAGTTTACTGAATTTTACCTTCCCTTTTTGTGGATTCCACAGGCACAGATTTTTTTTCTGGTGGTTTTATGCTGCAGGTTCTCCCACTTACAGCTGCACTGCTGATGTTAGGCCAGGCAGGGGCGGTGGTTTTAGCATCTAGAGAGAGTCAGACAGAGAGACAGACAGACACAGAGGAACAGAGGTAGAGAGATAGAGATAGAGAGAGAGAGAGAGAGAGAGAGAGAGAGAGAGAGAGAGAGAGAGAGAGAGAGAGAGAGAGAGAGAGAGAGAGAGAGAGAGAGAGAGAGAGAAAGAAGTTTATGTGCATACCTTTATTTCTGCGAAATCATAAAAATGTGATAACAACCATGAAGTCTCATATTTGCCAATGGGGAGAGGTTTGGGGAGGGCTGTATTTCAGTACAGCTGGCAGTGCTTGTTACGTTTTATTCCTGGCAGATGGACTCATGAAAGGAGGGGTGCTCTTTTAACAAAACACGATCCGTGAACGCCCCAGTGGGTCATGAAGAGGCAGATACCGGACTCACCGAAAAGCCTGAGCTTCTCCTCGTCCACCAGCATCAGAGTGAGAGACACGCCAGCCATCTCTAACGACGTCATGAATGATCCTGACATCACCCGTGCCACTTGTACGCCACGCCCCTCTGCAACCATGGCAACAACAAGGCAACAGGTACTGCTGTCAAACATTCTAAAACCTATGGATATTTATAAAGACTGAAACCCATGCTGCAGACATATTGTACACTGTTGTGCCAGCCTCTTTGAATGAATGAATGTGTCAATGAATGAATGCCTTTGAATTAATTAATTCAATAAGTAATGCCCGCTTTATCATTCTAGTGGGTAATGTTCATGGATATACTGTAAATACAAGAATTAAAACACAGTTGTTAATTGTATACAAACACAGAATTAGAAGATCACAGACAGAAAAGCACAAAATGCTACAACAGCAAGAAAGTCAAATCACTGTCTTTAGTCTAAGCTGGAACATGGAACCCACTCCTGCACTGCGGCAAATCTGACCGCAGCAAATCTATTGCACAGGTCAAACATGTAAGAACATAGGGAACTAGGGGAGGGGTCAGACGTCGCTCATACCAAGGCAGCTGATGGCGGATCTGGTGACCACAGCCATCTCCAGACAGGACAGGGCTCCCAGGTTATTCACACAGAGGACCACACTGTCCCCTGCAACAGAGTAATCAATTTTCAAGATCTCGCCTAGGGCCCAACAGACCCACGGGCCGGCCCTGCTGAAATGAGAGAATGAGTGAGAAAAAAATAAGCAGCACTGCATCCCAGATGACCTACCAGATTTCAGTGAAAGATGTGATTGGCTGGAGGGGTCGGTCATGTGATCTATCATGGTCTTCACCACCTCATCAGCAGTGGCTACCTGCAAATCAATCCATGTACAAATCAGTTGCACCCCACGACGCCAGTCACCATAGCCTGCCAATAAAATACAAAACTGACTGGCGGTACTCTATAGTCACAAACTAACCTTTGACCTCATGATGCCTGGTTCACCATGGATTCCTTTGTAGAAGAGAAACAGACTGACAGCTTAAGACACTAGAACAGCTCTATAAAACTAGAGAGCATTTAGCTCACGGTGCAAAGAGAGCTCTCCAAGTGGGATAAAATGTGGTGTGTCTCTTTGTATGAATTTTGTACTGAAAGCCCTCACTTTCTAACCCATTAACTTGCATCCAAACCGGCAAACTTTCAACAACCTCTTAATCCTTTTATTCACTCAGTAATTCACTCTGTCACCAACTCAAGCACTCACTTATTCACTTACTCACTCACTCCAATAAAGACTAACTCACAGGCTGCTGTGTGGTGCATTTGATTGAGGCATCACGCTGTGGTGCATGGATGAGCCCAACAGTCTCAAATTGAAACCGGACTGTGCCAGTGCAGATTGCGGCCGGTAGCTCCTTAGGGCGATGCACAATTGGCGATTGCCTCGCCCAGGGTATATTCAGTCGGTTAGGGGTACGTGTTTCATTGCTAGCTAGTGACCCCCACTGGTCGAATGGGCGCCCGTGGACTGCATGTTAAAGCTGTATATGGAATGTCTTTCTCTGACTTAGCTGTAAGTCTGTGATGTGACTCACTCACTGACTCAGTAACTCACTCTGACATCGACTCACTCAAATAGACTCACTTTCTCACCCACCAATTCACTCTGACTCAGTAACTCACTCTCCCATCCACTCACTCAAATAGACTCACTTTCCCACCCACCAAGTCACTCAATGACTCAGTAATTCACTCACTCACCCAGACCCAGCTCCATCTCTCCAGGGGGAAGCTCAAAGGAGGGTAGGCAGCCGGGCACGCTGCAGGGAGACAGACTGACCCCCAGTGTACCTGTAAACCCAGAGTAAACAACCATCAGCATTTATCCATGACCTTCAGTCTACTGAAGCTGTCACAGCAACAGGTGTATCAGTCTCACCAATGCCCTTGGCTGCTTCTGTCACCTTAGCGACAATCTCCTTCAAGGGCCGTCCTTCTTCAGCCATCGCCCCAGCCAACTTTGAGAGGAGAAAGTAACCACTGAGTGTCCATCATTTTAGTCAAATACAGCACTAATACCACTATCGTCAAAATGACAATGCCACCTATTCAACTACAGCACTCAAGCCAAAACCCAGAATTACAGCTGAACTGGTTGCAAATCTCAATTTGGCCAAAGGTAGGATCCAAAACAGATCAAAGAGTAGTAACCTGTGAAATATGGTCAGGTAAAGATTTTTCTCTCACATTTCATACCATTAATGTTGTGATGTGATCTGAGATGTGAACACTCACCCTGAATACCTCAGCAAGCCTGATTCTCTGTGCCTGTACAGTAAGACGCTCTGGTGCTCTACCTTATGAACAAGCAAGGTGCCACACAAGCCCCGCCTCCCAGCCTTGCTGGGCTGTGCGAAGGCGCAGTCGTCGGCGACGATCACCATGTCAACGGGCACCCCCCTGGCGCGTGCCTGCTCCAGGGCCAGGCCGAAGTTGAGCCGGTCCCCAGTGTAGTTCTTCACAATGAGCAGCACCCCAGTGGTGGCCCTGTCCTGCCACAGGGCCAAGATGGCTGCCAGCACACTGCTCGGAGGTGGGGATGCAAACACAGCCCCCGCCACCGCCCCCGACAGCATTCCCGCCCCCCACGTAACCTGAGAGACAACAGAACGGGAACAATAACACCCCCAAAAACCCACCTAATCTGAGAGCGCAGAAAGTGGCATCCCTGGTGTGTGCATTTTACCTGCATGTGCAGGCTCATGTCCGGACCCTCCCCCTGACAGCAGGGCGATGCGGCCTTTGAGGGCACCCATATCAGAGCGGACCACTACCCTGTGCCCCTCCAACTGCACCAGCCCTGCGTTGCCACAGACCATCCCTGACAACGCCTCGTCCACGCAGTGCTCCACAGTGTTCAACAGCTTCTTCTGCACCTGCAAACCAAGTGCAAGGCTGATGAATAAGCCCTGCACACACAATCCAATACACATCGATCTACACAAGCAAGCCAAAGGAGAACACACAACACAAGTAAAAACACAGAAACAAAATAGATCAGTTTCTTACATTTCTGGTTTGATAAAGTTTACACGGTTGTCTTTTTGAGAACACTACCAGAGGGTGTAAAGCAGGGGTGCCCAATCTTATCTGAAAGCGCTGTCCTGGGTGCAGCCCGGTCTTCGTTTTCGCCCAGCACAGGTAGAATGTGTCTTAGGCTACGTTCACATTACAAGCAAATGTGGCCCAAATCCGATTTTTTTGCCCTCATGTCATGTGACACAGATCTGATTTTTTCAGAGCAGTGTGGACACAAAAATCTGTTTTTTCCAATCAGACCTGGGCTACTTTCATATGTGGTCCTAACTCCGATGCATATCCGATCACTGACCATGCGACCGTAGTCTGAAGTCAGATCGGAATTCATGTGACTTTTTACGTCATTTTTGATGTAGCTGGGCATTAGAACGCTATTGTACAGGGTAGGATATGAACGTATGATTCATATATTAGCTAATCATATGTTGTCATTTTAGATAAGAGTGAATTTTTGTGCAGAAACGATACACCATAACTTTCGGAAGTAGGCTACGTTTTTATATATCATTCGCGGACAGCTGCGTTAACTGTTTTGTGATTTAAAATAATGTTAGAAATCCAAATTATTGTCCTGGTTTGTTGCACGGTATTTATTATTCAGTTTTCTCAGCTAGGCCTACATAGCTACCGATAGCTCCTCGCAATGAAATTTGCCCTTCGATTCCTTCACTGCTATGTATGAGCATTTATTTTCCAATGTCAATGTTGTTCAATGTGTTTATATTTTCATTTATATTTTTGTATTTATAATGTATCCTAGTTTTTCATCACTATTGCACAAAATTATAAATAGGCTAAGCAATTTGCAGCCATGTTGACAATACAATAGCTAGTCCACAGGCAAACGGAGCAGAGAAGAATGATTGGATGTCGTCTGTCAGGCGCTTCCAGTGCGCACTGAAACGCCAAGCCACTGAGCGCCGTCAGTCGCCGGCGTTTCTACTGCGGTCGCCTTTAGTCATCTTGACAGTGGAAAATAAATGCTCATACATAGCAGTGAAGGAATCGAAGGGCAAATTTCATTGCGAGGATATTAGGCCTAACCTTCATTTGTGACAATTACATAGCGATAGTAATCATAGTTAGCTGTCGAACAACGTTTCACTTACTTCTCAAACGGTCACAGGGGTGTGTTTCCCAAAAGCATCTCAAGGTTAAGACGTCGTAAAACCCTTCGTACGAAGCTTCTTGAACTTTGGGTGCGTTTCCCAAAAGCATCTTAACTTAAGACGCTCTTTGAAACGCTCGTAGATTAACGATTACTCCAGACCCGACTGTTAAGTGCGTTTTAGAAGCCCATAAATCACATACTTTATTTGATATTTCGTGTTAGTGTTCATTTCATTTTACGGTTACCATAACCACTGGTTGTTTTTTATAGTGATGTTAGATGCAACAATATTTAGGCCTACGTTTTTTTAATTTACTTGTTTTTATATGTTTGGAAATTACCCATACAAGCCATTCCTTAAATAGCCCTATACATAAATAAGTTTGAGACAAGTAAAATCAGTGGGAAAAAGATTTTATTAAAAAAAAAAAAAAACGTTGACGTGCCTAACCGGCCATGTATTGGGCAATAGCCTACAGTGGGGTTCGCGTCTCCCAATCTATCGCCTCTCCTCCTCCCGTATCAGCACCACAGACAGAAGTACAGAGATGTAAAATCCAGGGATCAGAAAGGAAAAGTCCTGCTATGTGTTTCTTCCACCCATGAACTCAGCCAGCTGATTTCACTAATTAGTTCCACCTCCTGGCTGAAGAATTGTGCAAATTAGCAAATCCAGGTGATTGGAACTAAATACTGAGGAGGACTTTTTACTTTCTGAACCCGGATTTTACACTTCTGGTTAAGTAGCAATTAAGAGGTGACTGCGCGTTCACGCTTTAAAAACTGTTTTGGGAAACGCCTGTTACAAATTAAAGAACCATCGTAGAATCGCTCGTTGAAATCGCACTTAACCCTAAGACTGATCGTTATCGGGAAACACACCCCAGGACGGTTCCTCTTCCACATATGTAGGCAATACTGTAATAGTCCGCCGGCAATACAGTAATAGTCGGCACGTTTCATTGTCAACATCCGTTGTTGCTCACTTCCGTTGTTATGGCTTTGCATTTGTGTTGTCACTTATTGCAGTTGTGTTGTGGCTTTTGCAGTTGTGTTGTCACTTTTGCATTTGTGTTGTCACTTTTGCAGTTGTGTTGTCACTTTTGCATTTGTGTTGTGGCTTTTGCAGTTGTGTTGTCACTTTTGCATTTGTGTTGTGGCTTTTGCAGTTTGTTAGACACTTCTCGGCCACAATATTAAAAATGATTACATGTTAAACTGTCCAATATTTTCTGATGCCCGAAAGGGGGGGGGGGGGGGGCGGCTATGTACAAAAGGTTCTATAATTTCTAAATGGTTCAAACGGTATGGATGAAAATACCCTCAAATTAAAGCTGACAGTCTGCACTTCAACCTCATTGTCATTGTATCCTTTCAAACTCAAAGTGCTAGAGTACAGAACCAAAATAACAAAAAATGTGTCACTGTCCAATTAATTATGGTGCTCACTGTATATCTTCCTTAAACATGAACCTTTCAAGCCTGGCTGACACAAGATGAACTATCCATAGAATCAGAGAAATTGTTAGGTGAGGCATAGGGGCATGGGGTCGGTGTAGGCGGTCGCTAGGGACGAGGCCGGGTAGGTGTCCCTTATTTCTCTGAGCTAAAGGTGGCAACCGAAGACATGGCAGCACAAAACATTTTGTTAAAACCGTGGCTTTTTCCCCGTCTTCTCACTCTTATCATCATTAGCTGACGAACTTGCATCCGGCCTCCACCGCACATTTCAACTTTAAAATGAATGCAGAAGCCGTGACTTTGATTACTTCCTTTTTGTTGTCTTTTGTTTTTGTTCATTTGCGCATACGGGTCATTTCAGGAGAGCAATCGGTTCACACTGGTGTCGGATATGGGCCACATTAAAAAAAATTATGTGAACAGTCAAGGCAGAAAGATCGGATCTGGGGGAAAAAATCGGAATTGAGCATTAAGCCCTGTAATGTGAACGTAGCCTTAGAGCTGGGCTAAATCAAAAACCTGCACCCATATCGGACCTTTTCGGATAAAATTGGACACCCCTAGTCTAGGGTCTAAAGCAATATCTGGTAGGCTATATATGACTCATTGTACCCAGCACCTTTCTTCCTTCAACTGTCCAATTGCTCGCTAGTGTGGTGACATAATTGCTAAAGGGCCGAAACATAGGCTACCTCACGCAAATACGCGAACGTGGACGCCTCGAGCTACGGAAACACTAGTTTTTCTTTTGCCATGACATTTGTGAAAGACAAACCAGAGGAAAGCACAGGTCGAACAAGAATGGTTTACTGTTGTTGCCTCATATAGCGTCCCTCGCTGCAACGCTCTGTCTTGTCTTTCACAAATGTCATGGCAAAAGAAAAACCGTTTGCGTAGCTCGAAGCACCCTCGTTCACGTATTTGCATGAGGTATGTTTCTGCCCCACAGTCTTATATAATTCTGTTCGGCCCTAATTAACAACTTCAGAAACGTATGCACGTTGTTCCAGACCGAGCCCACGTAACTTACTTACGCAATGATACAAACGTAACGTGTAAATCTGACTTTTATGCCTATCGACTAAGACAATGCCTGTTCACATGCAACGTTTCCCTTAATCTAATTTCGATTAATGCATGACTAATAAAATGAAGGCCTGGAAGCTTTGTAATAACTTACAACGGACTTTAAGCATGTCGTATTTGTTTTCCAGCAGTGTGTTGTACATATGTCCTTGTTCCTTAACTAGTTAACAAATGGACTGCACTGTAGGCTAACTAAGTCGCAAGTTGACATTAACCTGCCAAAATAGCAAGCTAATCAATATATTATCGACTGTGTATTTATCCTTTTTTGTAACGCGTCTATACAAAACCACCGATGTATGGATCTAAAGCTGCCCTGCTGAAAATAAAGCAGACATTAAAACGATATATTGCAGGTTGTAGTAATTAGCTATATGTTCAGTTGCAATATAGGTTGTGCATGGTGTGTTGGTGTATAGCATACCTCCATGTCACTGCTTTGCTGCCTTTCTGTCTCCGGCGACCAAGCTCTGGGAACGAAAAGTCGTCGGTTCGCAACTGACTCCGCCTCTGTCGCGGATGTAGCGGTAAAGCACAGAACATTGACAAGAGAGACCGAATTTGCACAATGATCCTTGCGCAATATGAAGTGTTACACAGCAGGGCTACACAGAATACTACTAGTATCAAATTCCGCAGGAGTTTCAGTTCGGTTGTTTTAAAATCGCAAACTCACCAACAGTGACTCACTCTAAAAAAAAATACATTGGCTGGATGGATCAAGTTGAATGTATGCAAGACAAGTTGAATCACAGAACCAACTGCCGTGGACCACAATTGTCGATTAGAAATAGTTAACTTGTCTAAACTCTGCGTAAGGGCCTATATCACAAAGCAGGATTGTTTCTCTGTAAGCAACTAGCCTATGTAAAGCGTTTTCTCTGTAAACCGTGTTTGTGACCATTCTCTGCGCTTTAGCTATATGAATTGGATTTAATGCATTGATAAGCTGAAATGGGCAAGTGCACGAGTAAAGCCCAGGCTGTGTCCGAATCAGAGCCCTGTCCTCTGCGCCCTGTCTCCAGCGTAGCTACAGTGCACTTTCAGAAGTGTGCTGTTTAATGTGCACTGTTTAGCAGGACGCGAAAAATATCCGCTATACTATTTCCAAACCGTAATGTGGAAGTGTCGTAAGCAGGTCATAAGACGTCCCACTCTTCCGCTGCCATATCACGTGTTGTATTTGAAGGAAAACGTCAGCGAAGCGAAACGTCATGTGACCAAAATGTTCGTGTACTTCTTGAAAAGTGTGCTCCCGAATGTAGGCTGCATTCGAATAGTCAAAAAAATAGCTCCTTTTTCCTTTCCTTGCAACTTTTCCTTGACATCGCCAGAAAATGTCATGGGGGAAAAGTTGGAAGGAGAGATTTACAAGGAATCTAGCGTAACTGTGGAACTCGAACCTCCTTCTCTAGCTTGCGTCATGGTGCGACGTCCAGTCGTATTGACGTGACTGTTCAACATAGCGAACTACAACATCATTGCCGTCTGCATTTCACTTGAACTGTTCGTTTTATCTCTGCGAAATTTAGCCTCTTAATAAATTTGGTGTATTGTCTGATCGTGTCATTATTTGTTTACTTTCTATTATAAGCCACTACTAACCAACAATACTAGCTATTCACATTTAGATTTCTGGCATTTCTCAGATGTTCGACTTGTTGTTTGAATTCAGTAATTCGGTAGGTTCCGGAAAACTCTGATGCTTATGAAAACATTGGCGGCATTGCATTGTGGGGCGCGAATACGACCTTCCTCCTGAAAAGGATAGTCCAGTGCATCCTTTGTGAAAGGACGGATAAAAGGAACTGGGAAGCTCCTTTCCTTCTCAATATAAGAAATTCGAATGGTCCTTAGCATGGCTGCCTGGGAAATATTTCCGGTTCATGTGATCTAAAGGATCCTTCCTTGCTCTAATTTGACTATTCGAATGCAGCCGTACTCAGCGAAACCCCAGAAGTAAGTGTGTCATCCGGGTGTTTGAAGTATACTGCAATTTGAAAGAAATTCGCGTAGGCTACTCTTCGACTTTCTCGCCCTATCTACTCACCAAGGCTACTCAACAGTGTGGAAGAGTGCTGATTCGGACCAAGGGGCCAAGACTGGGGCTGTGTCCAAATCAGAGCCCTGTTCCCTGTCCCCTGTCCACTCAGACCCCTGTCTACTATGTGCCCTGTCCCCTCACATTGCAAGCAGTTTGCGAAAGAAATCCTGCAAAACTCTTTCCAAACTAGTGAGGAAGTAGTTCGTAATATCTTTTTTAATGTTTTTATTTTTATTGAGAATATCAATCAGTTAACATATGACTATTGTTACAAAGTGTAGACTATGAATGAAGATAGAATTAACAAAAATAAAAAAGAGTATTTCGTAATATTACCTACTCTTGTACCATAGATATGCATATACGCTCTACATCTTTTACGTTTTTACTTCCGAGTTATTTACTGAAATTGTCGGGTGAGTGCACAGTTCTGCAGATGAGTGTGCTCCTGAATTCCCTCAACAAAACCCCGGAAATAAGGGGTTCATCCTGGTATTTTAAGCGCCCCCATTTGTGAGAAAAAGTCGCCTACTCAAAAGCTTTTTCACGAAGTGGACTCAAATATGCGTACTCAAAAGGGTGTAGGGCTCTGATTCGGACACAGCCCGCCCAGGCTTTCGTTTTGAAGCTCACTTCCTGGTTAGGCTGGGAGCGGCAATTGTGCCGTTGCTCACTAGCGCCACTACGATTGGCTCCAGTATAGGTCTTTCACCATGTAAGTCAATGGCA
Source organism: Synaphobranchus kaupii (assembly GCA_029718625.1). Classification (NCBI taxonomy): domain Eukaryota; kingdom Metazoa; phylum Chordata; class Actinopteri; order Anguilliformes; family Synaphobranchidae; genus Synaphobranchus; species Synaphobranchus kaupii. The sequence goes on from CM056376.1 coordinate 105,576,674, forward strand.
GCAATGTGGTCAAAATACTCAGTCAATAAATTTTTCCCACAAAAAAAGTAATTGCAATAGGTGCCTTTCCTTCATCTAATGCCTCTGCATGTGCTGATTGTTTAAAATATTGTGTCATTTGGACAGGGTATTAACATTTGTTCAGGACCAATCAGAGGGACAGGGAGCAAGTGCAGTTTGTACAAACGGGCGGCGAAAAAGACATCCAGAGCTTTCTTTCGTAAAAAATTCTATTTTTACGAGGCCATGGAAAGGCACTGGGTGAGGTCACAGTGGCCTTGTCCATATTTGTATACAGTCTATGGCCGCGATCACACTGGGTGCGCTTTGTAGGCTTGAAAACGCGGAGCACTACCTGTCTTGATTTTACGAAAGCCTACTCTGAAAAAGCAGTTGGAGGCGTCTTTTTTGCTGTTGCTAGGCAATCACTTACCATTTTTTTCCTCAATCTTCTTTGTTTACACGGAACCGACAGGCAGAATCAAGGCCCGCCTCTACTTTCGTGCGATTGGACAGAGGAGAAAAGAATGACAGTGACGTGGCGCGCATTTTTCCTCAGAAAAATGCTTCAAGATGAGATATTTCAACCCTGTGCGCACCGAGCATTTTTTTTAAAAAAACAGCGAGGAGCCCGGGGCGCAAAAGCAGCGTGGAAAACGCTTCAAAATCATTGAAAACAATTTGAAAAAGGCGCCCCCAGCTGTTAAAGCGGATCCGGTGTGATCGCGGCCTATGGCTGCAATCCATATAGTTCTGTGGGTCCAATCCGTTAAATGTTCTGCCCTCCTGCACTTCCCCTCGCCACTTCCACTTGGGGGAATCCCTTTAGAAATCGGAAGTTGGGCATTGCCAAGGGCGAGTGCGGTCCAATCTGTTAGAAATGCAAGTGAAGTACGTGAAATTAGTCCCTCGACCCTCGATTTGGCTCGAGGGAACGAGTCCGCAAGACTGCAGACTTCGGGCAGTGAAATTGCCCAGAATGCTTTACTGTAACCCCAAGCTTCCTGTTTCGGAAGTTTACATTTAATGCCTTTACATATCTCCCGGGAAAAATCTTAAAAATAGAGAAAGCGGCACTCAAGTATAGGCGATTAAGCGATATTTTAAAAGTTTTTTTATTGCACGACTGAAATGTTGAATAAATTAGGAAATAACATTGATTTAGTGGTTTGATAAAATCGCTTTTAAACGTATCTCCAGCGAAAAGTTTCATGTTATCCTACTAGGATTCACTATTAGAATGATTATTTCAGGCCAGTTAACGATAACTAGCTACATAATCAGCTTGTTTTCAGCGAGTATCCAGAAAATGAGCCAGTGCAAGCTTATGGGCAATAGCCATTTAAAAATAATTTTTTCTTGGATTTCATATTCAATAGGCCTACGGGTCGCTCGCCACTTTTATGTTTTATACTTCTGTGCTACCTCCAAAGCAAGCTAGGCTATGCACCCACTGTTTTGATTGCTGTTTTTTAAATATATTTGATTCGGAGGTATTTTGTAACATATACAAGTGTATTATTCCCCATTCCTGCTTATGAGGTATTTTAAAGTGCTGTCTATCAATAAATTGATTGATAATCATTTTCTAGTTTGCTCTTTTGCCAGAATAAAAATTGAGATGTTGGTTGGAGCTGTCTTATGCAATTTATTGGAAAGTTTTGCACAAACTAATTTGTCAATGGTCTGCTGGCGTCACTGGCTCTGGCGAATTTCCGAGTGTAAGTGCGGTCCAATTCAAAAATAATTCCGCTCCTCCCCTTCGGTTCGAGAGTCTACCATAGACTGTATAAAAATATGGACAAAGCCACTGCGACGTCACCCATTGCCTTTCCACAGCCTCGTAAAAACAGAATTGAGGCTCTGGATGTGTTTTTCGCCGCCCGTTTGTACAAACTGCGTCTGCTCCGTGGAGCCGAAGAGGACTCAAACTGTCCCTCTGATTGGTCCTGAACAAATGTTAATACCCTGTCCAAACGACACAATATTTAAAAAAATCTGCACATGCAGAGGCATTAGATGAAGGAAAGGCACCTATTGCAATTACATTTTTTTGTGGGAAAAATTTATTGACTGAGTATTTTGACCACATTGCTGCCATTGACTTACATGGTGAAAGACCTATACTGGAGCCAATTGCAGTGGCGCTAGTGAGAAACGGCACAATTGCTGCTCCCAGCCCAACCAGGAAGTGAGCTTCAAAACGAAAGCCCAGTCTTAGCCCCTTGGTGTCTACTCGTGTTTTTTTGGTGCTGCGTCACATCCTCCCAAGTGGAAGTGGTGAGGGGAAGTGCAGGAGGGCATAACATTTAACGGATTGGACCGCAGCCCAGTTCTGTGTTACATAGAAAGTGAAAAAGTGCTCCCCGAACATCTCTTGTCCCCAGTCTGCCCTTCAAATCCCATCCCTGTCCAGCCTCTCTTACCCTATTACATAATACTGTCTGTATCATACTTGGTGCAGTGCAGCAAAACATGTTCCACATTTTTCTTCACATTACAAGTTACACACAGGTCACTATCCCTCTTCCCCAGCATAAATAGTGTACCATTCAAACCGGTCTTGGGATAATTATATCTGCTTTCCTACTCTTCTCTTTAAAATCCCTTATTAAAACTGACCTTTGTATGTTATAGTACCTCCTTCCCTTCCTGGCTTCCTCCCATCTCTTCTGCCATACATCCAAACCCTTCCTCTTAACCAAGGCTTTACCCTCACCTCTCCCAAATGGCAGCGGCAGTGTGACTCCCAGATGTAAACTAACAATGATTGCTACCAACTCTGCTGTATATTGTACTGTCACAGTTTTCCAGCCTCTTCTTTTTTCTGCGATTGTTTTTCCCTTGTCGCGGCCAGAGGGCGCTCTTGCCTTACCTTTCGGTAGTCTGCTCCAGGTCTTCGTTCCGTTACGGCAATTTTTCCCACGCACCTGGTTTGAGTTTCCTGCGGACTATAAAGGCTCAGGATTTCCGCCTTCCGGTGCTTCAGTGTTGTTTCTTGCATCCTGACACTAAGCCGGTAAGGTATAGGTTTAGGCACTCTAAGGAGACCTCTTTCCTCCATCGCCTTGCTTTGGAGTTACGAAGGACTTGCGTTTTAGTGCATTTAGATTTCCATTTAGGATTGCTCACTCTTTTGCACTTTCTGTCCCTCGCTCCAGTTCGCCTTCTCTAGTCTCTCAAAGACAGTTTTTCTTTACCGTTTCTCCCTCTCTCTCTTTATTTTGTATTTATTTTGTCTCATATTGAGAGTGAGCAGTATTTTTTCTTTTTTGTTATTCTCGAACCTACGAGTTTCTCGCCCAACTATTTTCAGGTCGCCCTTTTTTCTAGTCTCCTCCGTATTGCTCTTCTGTATTGAGAGTAGGTGCTGTTTTCGTTTTCCTTTTATCTCCTCTCTTCATGGAAACCCTTCCGTTCCAGTGGTGTTCATTATTGGACACTTAAAGAACCCTTTCTGTCGCATCTGGTCCTCCGAACCCTTCGCTCCCCCCTTACATATACTGATAATTTGTCAGACAGTCTTTTGGAGATAGAGATCTGGAACTCAGGTATAAATACCCCAATTCCAACACGATCATTTTCATCTTTGGACTCCGTATAAATACTCAAGTAGTTGAAAGAATTATTACTGACATACCTACTCGTTAAAGTACCTATATTACCCTCTTCCCAGTCCCTTAACTTCTCCATCACAGCCATGTCAACCCTAATCTCCGGAAACAGCCAGGGGGGACATTACTAACAGGGGTGGACTGCGCAAACTCCACACCATTCAACTCATACTCCTTTGCTCTATCACCAATCCTCCATCCAAATCCATTGCTCTTAAACTTGGAATATTCCCAACAGTCATCTAAAGTCGGATTTTCCTCTCCACAACTCCTCAAACTGATCCAGTATGCCAAAGATAGTTTCTCCCTTCTTAGCCCTAACGGCATGTCTCCTGATTCAATCAGTACAGCATTTATAGGGGTTGACTTCATTGCTCCAAGACAAAGTCTTAACGCTCTGCTTTGCAAGCCATCCACGTTCTGTAACAATGTCTCAGCCACTGCTCCATATACTACACAACCATAATCTATGGATGATCTCATCAATGCCCTGTAAATGTTGACCAATGATTGCTTATCTGCCCCCCAGTTGCACCCAGCTACAGCTCTCATAAAATTTACCACTTTCTTACATTTCGTTTCTATGTTTTCAATATGTGCTTTCCAAGTGTACCGATCATCAAACCATAGGCCTAGGTATTTGAATTCTGACACTCTCTCCATAGGTTGTCCATATAACCTTAACTCCTGGCTACCTACAGTATATTCTTCTTATGGGTAAAACACACACGATTTACTCATGGACAGTTTGAACCTCCAGTCATAGGACCACTGCTCAACTTTCAGTATAGCTTTCTTGATGTTATCTATTACATACTGAACATTCCTCCCCCTTATCCAAATGGCTCCATCATCTGCATATAATGACGATCCTATACGACCATTTAAGTTCATGAATATATCATTGATCATTACATTAAATAAAACGGGGCTAGTTGCACTTCCCTGTGGGATCCCATTTTCAATCGCAAAATCATCTGAAACATCAGCTCCAACCTTAACTCAAAATTTTCGACCTGTCAGAAAGTCCAATACCCAGTTGTATAACCTCCCTCTGATACCCATTTTACTCAGTTTAGTTAGCAACCCTTCTCTCCACATCAAATCATACGCTTTTTCAATATCAACATACACAATAACCATTAATTCTTTCATTTTAAGAGACTTTTCTACGTCATTACTCACTTTAACAAGAGCATCAATTGTGGACCGCCCTTTATGGAATCCATTTTTATACCTGCTCAAAAGTCCCCTTTGTTCAAGCACGTGACAACCTATGAACTATGACCTTCTCCACCCATTTACATAAATGAGAGGTCAAAGCTATGGGCCTATAACTTCCAGGATTTGCAGGGTCTTTACCGGGTTTAATGAATGGCAGTGCACTTTTCCAACTAGTAGGCATTGCCCCTTCCTTCCAGATTTTATTAAAGAGCCCTAACACAAGCTTCAATACTCCTTCAGGCAGTTGCCGAAACATTGCTAACATAACTGATCTTGTCCTGGAGCTGTGTACCCACTGTCTTGTAAGGCTAACTTCAGTTCTAACAATGTAAATTCCACATCAAGGGCTGATTCATCATCCTCTTTCTTCTCACTCACATCCCTATTATCTCTTAGGATCTCACCTTTCCGTTGTATATGAAGGTCATCAAGATGGTTCCCACTGTGTACATTAGCAAAAGCCTTACCCAGTGCTGTAGCCTTTTCCGTCAGACATCGCCACCATTTCGCCATTCACCAGCATTGGGATCCTAACTGATTTCCTCTTCCCACTCATCCTCTTCAACATTGACCAAACATCACCTAATTCAACTCCTCTACCAATAGTAGAACAATATTGTCTCCACGCATTCCTTTTGGTGCATCTAATAGTTCTTTCCCCAGGCTGCTCCTGGCTGCTCTAACATCGGGTAAAACCCGGAACCCTCCCAAATCTAGAGCATGGATTTAAATTAAATAAAAAAGAAGCTTTTCTCGCCTTAGTATGGAAAAGGGATAGGGCATTTGTAGGCTATTTGCGAGATTTAAATGTCCTATTTTCGAGATTTTAATCTGGGAGATCCGAGATTTTAAAGTTGTATAGCCTAGGAGGCCTACATGACCAAAACATAACAAGGAAATAATTAATCTTTTAGCACATAAATACAATATAATAAGTATTAGAACTTTGAAGAGATTGTGTTGAAAATTGCACCTGTTCAGAAGGAGGAATTACACAGACATAGATGAGGTAGCAGCATTCCTGCAAAGTGAAATAGCAGACAATGGACAGATGCAAGGCTATCGGTGATTATACTTGCGTCCAACCCAGAGGGGATGTGGTATCACGAGACACAATAAGACAACTGATCAAGCTGATTGATCCTGAAGGTGTAGAGCTCAGGCTGGCACGACGTCTGAGATGACCGCATTATCGTAAAGCCCCACAGAAACGGTAACGGCAAAACCCCACAGAAAGAGGTGAAATCGCATGTCATTGCTCTCGCCTCCCACAATCTTTAATCTGATTGGTTATTGCTCCACGTTCCCCATCTTGTCTGGACGCCTCGCATCGTAAGCAATGCCAACATGCTTTACAGACATGAGGAATCACCTCTCATTGAAAACGAATGGAGGTGGTGTAATCACACGAGAAATCAGCTCCACATCGCTTTCTGTGGGGCTTTGCCGTGACCGAGGCACGGAAAGTGGGCATGTTGAAAACATGCAGGTGTTTTTACAGGGAAACACCGACAGTTTCCCAAAGAACTGAGTTTCATGTATGGACGCAGCACCGCAAAAAATCTAAATCAATTCTGAAATTCAAATCTAATTCAATTCTATAATTTTTATGATATGCATTGCATTATTGTAGTAAGAATGGCACTAATGTACGGAGCTCCCTCTAGCGGCAGCACAGAGCACATCACTGACGGCAAAGCCCCACAGAAAGTGGTGAAAGCGCATGCCATCACTCTCACCTCACACAATCTTTACGGTAAAGCCCCACAGAAAGTGGTGTGGAGCGGATTTCTCGTGCGATTACACCGCCTCCATTAATTTTCAATGAGAGGCGATTCCTCGTGTCTGCAAAGCATGTTGGGATTGCTTGCGATGCGAGGAGTCCAGACGAGACGGGGAACGTGGCGTAATAACCAATCAGATTAAAGATTGTGGGAGACGAGAGCGATGACATGCGATTTCACCGCTTTCTGTGGGGTTTTACGGTAACTGCTACACATTTGTGAAAAAATCACATGGAACATCTGTGCTAAAATAGTGCCAAAAGTCATGTGATTCACAAATGGAAGACAACACTTCTTTTGTACTTACAAAACATATTTTGTGAAGCTTGATGTAGCTATTAGAAAACAGTTTTGTACTTGCAAGACAAATTGTGTTTATTTCATTTCTTTCATTTACAAAACACAGTGTTTTGTTTCCGAATCATAGGGCATTTGTAAAGATGTTATGTTTGTTTTATAATCGTGTTTTGCATTTGAAAAACATGCTGTGTTTGTTTGATAATCGTGTTTTTCATTTGCAAAACACACTGCTTGTTTGCAAATCGTAGGGCATTTGTAAAGCGTGCTCTGTTTGTTACGTTTTGGCACTAAATTAACTCCATATATAACTAAATGTCTTAAACAGGTAAAATAATTGCCTTTTTTGTGACTTTTTATTGCATCATTTTAAGCATATTACATTAATAGAACAATATTGGTATCCATAGAGGGGCAAGAACAAACATATATGCGAGAAAAAACAACAAAAAAGTATTAATAAATGAGTTAGAAATGTAGTTGTGTAGGCTATATACCAAACTAAGCAAACATAATGTTATTTATTTTTCCAATTGAGAATAAAATAAGTAAAAATAAAATAATGTGGAATTTAAAAGCAAAGAACAATAGTCAGTTGTTATTTTACATGTATATAAATCCACCATAACTTATTTTAAATATATTTTAAAGAGCCTGAGTTTGTTGGATTATGGGAGATGTTGACTGAATTCAAATGTGCTGTCATGTATCATCGGTGAGCATTCAAAAGATGTAAAAAAAAAAAAAAATGACAACACTCTGAACTGCTGCCGGCAATGGTTTCAATTTGCGATAGTTTTTTTTGCAGGCCTGTGGGAACCTATCCCTTTAAAACCAAATTTCCAGGTGGCTGTTGACAGGGGCGAGCGGCAGTCTACAATTTTCCATAATTAGTTCCATGACATTGCGATTAAATTTTAACATTGCATCATGTTCAGCATGTTCATATAAGGGATAGACACATATGCATTCCACTAATGGGTTAATTATACCCAGAACCCTGTTATAGCATCTTAAACAATTCTACAAAGCACACTGCTTTGCATCAAAACAATAAATGAAATCAGTGTTACAAAAGAAGCTCTGTTATCATCTCAGAACAGAGACAGTAAACAAACAATCTAATAAATGCAGTCCTGCTTTAGTACAATTAAAAAAATAATTTAAAAAAACTCCAAAATTTGGAATGCTGTGTATTTCCTTACTTTAGGAGGTTCTGGTGGCCAGTATTCCAATATTCCCTAAGAAGTTTGACTAAAGACGGACGATCCATTGCTGCTGGCATTGTCCCTGGGCACGCCCCATTCACAAGTGGCATACACCGGAAATTTGTTTTTGAAGTTTTCCCAAAGATAGAGCTTTTTCACATTGAGGATTTGGAGCTGACAGCCTGTGGTTTGCTAACCTGTCTGTTCCTGGTTCACGCCAGGGCACAGTTGACATGGCAGCTTCCCCATTCTGCTGAGGAACTGCAGAGGCTGAACAATGTTGGTGACTCCAAAAGAGGTGTAGGAAAAACAGTAGGCCAAGCAGACCATGTTGTATGATAATCCCTGGGATTTTAGAATCCCTGTGCAAATATACGGTAAGAAGTTGAGAGTCACCAGTAGCTGAGTGATTAGCACTCTCCTGAAAGCTTGGCGGTTCAGTTTGTGCATCCTCTCCCTCTCGCCATCCCCCGGCGCTGGGCGCCTCAGGGCCGCCATTATGGAGAGGCTGCAGAAGGAATTAATGAAAAGCACAATGCCGAAGAGGATGCTGAACACCTCAACAGGGAAATCTGGGTACGACTTCACAAGGATCAAACAGAAGGCTAGTGTTACCACCCAAATGGCTCCCCAGCATATCACCCGATACTTCAGGTACTTTGGTGCTCGGATCTTCAGGAAGACTATGGGGTGGACCACTGCCAGGTAGCGCTTCACACATGTGCAGCTCTGGAACAGGGACCATCCAACCATCATGAGCCCAATGGCAACTAGCATGATCAGACTAAGGCTATACCTTGGGTAATACATGTTAACTGCGATTAAAGGACTGGCCAAGCAATAGAGGGCCTGAATCAAAGTAGTGTTTAGTACAAATATGTCAAATGCCACTATGCCTACCCAGAAACTCTTGGCAAATAGCCACATGAGCCAAGCATTGAGGGGCAGGCCCATCAGGATAGCTATGGCCCCGAGGGTTGAGGCAACTTTCTTTATGTAAGGTATATCCTGGCATTCATAAATGTTATTCGTTGCATTGGAGTGATGAGGTGAAGAAGAGTTTGAGTTTTGTGCAGTCATGGCCATTGCCTCACCAGGAACAGCTTGTCTCATGCACCTGTGGAGCAGCAGGACAGGAATGGAATGCCATTGATTTTTTAATATCATTTGTGTTTCTGTATATCACAAATATACAGCAATAAAAAATAAAATAAACATTTATGGTAGCTGGTTCCCATTTCCAATTATTGTCCATTATTCAAGCAGATACAAAAGACGACCTGCTGACAATAAATAGATTACAGTTTCATTGACATCAGATATAAAACTAACATAAAAAAGAGGAATAGAAAAAACAAATTTTGGACAACATTCCAGTTAGAATCCCATTTGGCTGTCCTGGAAATAGTTCCGGGCATATAGTATACAAACTTAATGGTAGCATCCTTTGATGGTTGCCAATGGTTCGTTCAGCCATTAAAAACATTGTGGATGATACATTTCAGTAATATTTAACAATGTTCTGAATGTAGACTTAAGTAGCCTGTTGCTGTGCCACATTAATTGAAATGTTTATTTTCCACAAAAATGAGCTTGAATACCCATCTACAATGCCAGTTATGAATGTTTTCTTTAAATATGAATAACTGCTGCTTAACCTAAGTGTTAAACTGTCATCAACTTATGAATCCAAGTAGCCTACCTGTTACATGGATAACAGGTCTACCCAAAAAATGTGTGATTGGATTCTTTTTTTTTTTTGTTCTAATGGCCTATAAAGTGAAAATCGGTATTTGAAGGAAATACACAGGTGGCCCCATGCTTAAATTGAAAAAAAACAAAAAAAAAAACATACCAAACTTGCATTCATATAAAATGATGTCTCCATATATTTCATTTTTATTTTCATTTATATCTTATTTGGAAGTAGCATTTACACACCCTTGACAAATTGAATACATAGTCACAGTAAACTGTTGGCTAATGGTTTATAGTGTTAATTGATTAAATAACTCATGAATGTGAATTACATTAATTCATATGACTTATTAATGTACAATTAATGGTACATTTCACCAGTTGTAATTAATTTCTAATTTCATTCATCAACCCACCAGTTCAAACAAGCATGAAATGACCACTCCTAATTGAAGCGTGTTTTCCAAAACTCACTCAGCCCACTTACCAATTTTGAGAAAATTTTGTTTATTTTAAATACTTTTTCAAGCAAAATCACATTTTTACTTAAATACTTAAGAATAGTGTAAAAGTAAAAGTAAAACAAATATCTAGCCATTTATCAGAAAAATTATACCCACCTTGAATAATAGTTTATCAAAACTGGACTTAGTGAGGTTTGGAAAAACACTCTTCAATTACAGTCAGATAATGTTAAATTTAACTTATTCAATAATCTGACATTACCTTTATCAGAAACACGCAAGATTCAGACCTTGATTCAGACCTCCTCGGAAGGGATACAGATTGGAATCTATACCATGGTCAGTGCCCCACCTGCCCATGATATAATATCTCACTGAACAGGCAAATGCAGATAATGTTGCATTTGCATACAATACACTGACCATTTTTCTTTAAGGCAGGTACCACCGGGGAATTTGGGGTTTTCGGTTCCATATCTATATTGAGACATTCTGATATTTAGCTTCTGTTACTACCCTAGTTTCATAAAATTAGCAAATTTATTGCAAAATAATTTTTAAGGTTCCCGCAGGGGGGACCGGACCCAAACGCAAGACTCAGACGGCTCAGGGGAAAACTCCACCAGGGAGTACATTTATTCAGAAACATAGGCAGGGGCAAGACTAAACCAGACACAAGGCAGGAACATGGAGGGGTCAGGAACAGGGAAGGATGAGGAACTATGGAGGGTCAGGAACCCGGGGGGGGGGGGGGGGGGGGGGGGACAAGGGAACAAGGGAGCCTGGAGGACTAAAGACAAAACTGGGACAAGACTAAGAGGTACATAACAAGACGATACAAAACAAGACAGACCATGGCGAGACAGAACAAGACTAGACCACAAATGGGAACCCCAGCTCACAAGCAAACACGACGAGCAACACAAGACGGTCCGGCCCCAAACAAAGAGACAGGGCAGACTATATACAAGACATGACGAGGACAACACGAGCAGCAGGTGGGAGAGGGCTAACGAGGACACGAGAGGAAAACACAATGCAGGTGTGGGGAGTGCAAGACACAAGTAGGAGGGAGAGAGGGAAAACACGGGGTGGACCTGAGACAATAGGAAAACCTGGGATGGAACCCAGGTGCCTCACAATAATCATAAATAAGAATCGTAACTGGTTATTTTAGATGATTATTCGTCACCTCCCACATCTACACAAATAAAAATATTATCTTTACAGCCATTTTCTCATAATTAAATATTCCCAGTATGTCGGAATGTTTATCTCAACTTTAAAAGTAGGCACAGCCACAACATTTGACATACAGCTTCATAAATACAATAGCTATTACATAAGCTTTTTAAAATATCTTTTCAAGTTGTCATTTTCAATTTATGTTCTATTATATCTGTAAAGACAGGCAAAAAATGCATTTTTGACATGTCTATAGGCTATTGGTTTTTTAATATTTCTGTTAAAAAATATATATATTTAGAAAAATGGCTCTGTAGAACTACTGAATTATTTGTCACATGACTTCAGGTGATATATAATCATCTAAAATAACAATTTACGATTTATATTTATGGTCTTCCTAAAAAAAATAATTGACCAGCTGCAACTTGTTCAGAATGCAGCAGTACAAGTTTTAACTAGAACCAAGAAAAGAGCACACTTAAGCCAGTACTCAAGTCATTGCACTAGTTGCCTGTGAATTTTAGAATTTCCCCCCCCCCTTGCTTTTAAGCACTTAATGGCTTAGCACCAGAATACATAACTGACCTTCTAGTAAGACATCAACCCCAACATTTTGTCAGATGCAGGTTTTCTTTTTGTTCCCAAAGTACATTACAAAAGAAGTGGGGAAGCTTCCTTTTGTTTGTATACACCTAGATTATGGAATTCCCTACCCAAGCAGATCAGAGAGACTCCACCTATTGAAGATTTTAAAAATCTTCTTTAAGTGTGCTTTTAATTGACTTGTGTGTATTATTATTATTATTATTATTATTATTATTATTATTATTATTATTATTATTATTATTATTATTATTATCCTACATACACCTCTGTTTATATGTATTCCTGTTTTTATTTATTGTTTTTAAAATTCATGTTGTTTTATTATTTCAAACCAATGTTTTTATTTGATCGTCTATAATTGTTTTTATTATAAATAATAATATTGTGTTTTATGAATTGTCTTTCTCTGCATGCACTTTGGGCTGCAAAACATTGTATGAAAGGTGCTGTATAAATAAAGTTTATTATTATTATCTACCGAGTCCACAAAGTGATTGGCATAATGTGCAAATGAGCACATATTCAATTATATAGAACCTAATTTGCTTACCTTAATAACCAAAAAATCTAAAGTATCTTGTATTTATGTATATTCAACTGGCACAATTTTATTCTGATAGTGGTACCTTCCTTTAAATCTAAAGTGTATGCTTACACATGAAAGCATTGAATACGTATATGATACTCAATAAAATGGCAGGAAAGAAAAATAAAACTTTGGTCAGGGAACCACACTTTGGTGTGTTCCACTCTCTGAAAGTAATCTTTAATGCCATAGTGAAAACATTTGACATTTCTTACAAATATTTTCCATGAACAGCAATCTGTCAACCCACCAATATGGTGAATGTTTATTGTTTATGCTTATTCTGTCGTGTTCATTGCCCTGGGACAGAGCGCCTGACATGCAAACTAGCAACATAAATCCTGTATTGTGGGTTATTCTTATGATCATAATGGCCATCATATCATATTTCCAATGCACCTGCTGTGCCCCATGTTTCCTTATATTCATTAGTACTATATTTTCAAGATCACTGGCCACGCATTGGGATATGCCTGTTTCAAGGCTCGCATTTTATTTTGTTTTGGGAGAAGAGCGTGGCTTAGATTTTTCAGCTCATTGACCTCAGAAGTGCAAGTAATAAATCAACCATGGCAAACGAACAAACAAAGAGCAAGCAAGGATGCTCTTGGATGGAATATCATGACCATTTCAGTCAACTTTCCAACCATTCATCATTAATCATGGTTCCATATATATTTACTGTGAGTGTACAATTACAAAAAAAATGACAATTAGGGTTGCAAAATCCGGGAATATTCAAAGGTGGAAACTCACGGGAATATATGGGAATTAATGGGAATTAACAGGAATTAATGGGAATAAACTGGAAATGTTGGTGTTATTTGTGCTAGCTGTATTTACCTCGTCATATGCAGACATAAATATAAATATTTTATTTTGTCATAAGCAGACATCCATGCAAACATTTGTGATTTAATGGATTT